>JAUPFT010000002.1:36856801-37178284 GCA_036936625.1 Parnassius smintheus behrii
GTTTGCAAGTTATAACCCCGTTTCAAATCGAGACCGAGTGCAAGATAACGATGCAAATAAAACCCTCCAATACTTTTAAACAATATACTTTATAAAATTTTATTAAAGGATACATACTCGTAATATGATTATAATATTAACTGTTAATAACGCCTAGTTCAGTAGGACTACATGTTGAATTCATTACTTATTATTTATTTATTTATTTTTATTTATTTATTTATTTAATCGGAAATCCCTCGGTTGACAAAAAACGGAGTAGGTGGAAAACAAATAAGCAATAGGAAACCATTTATGGATTTTCGCAAGTTGTGGCACTATATAAATGATTGCATGCGGTGAGTTACCGACAGCTAATAGGACACTGTCGCGCCCACCGTAAGCTTAGCTAAGTAACATCGTGCATTAAATAACTAAACATTACAGATTAACAAAAGCAAAAAAAAATATAAAAAATAAAATCAAATCAAATACTTTAAAATAATTATCGGTTCACTTATACGTGATAGAGCGACGCTGCAGTTATTTTATAGTTGTAAGCACGAATAGGTCGTCTAGACCGGGGAAGGAACAGAATGCTGGTGTCGCAGAATACCAGCACAAAATAACAGCTTAATGCAGCTGTGTTTAGTATGGTGAGCGTAGATAAACGGAAACCATTTGTACTGGAAACGAGGCATTACATCTTAGTCTGTAGTGATGATAAAACTTCTGTATTTAGATTCTTTATTGAGGATAGAACATCCACTTATCATCACGAGAACTGTGCTTGTTTGGGATTTTTATTCTATCAAAAAAGTAGTCATAACGTCAGGAAGCTCCAGCCAATTGTCCACTAGTTTTCTAGATGGCAGGAGTCCTTTTCTTTTGCCTACGATTCCGTTTGGATATGTACAACCCTCTTTACTGTTACTGTAGGGTGACAAACGAGCACACAGTCCACCTGATGGTAAGTGAATACTGTGGCCCATAGATATCCACATTTATCTTCAACTAAGGTTCAAAACGCAAATGCTTTGTCACCTCTGAGGGCTAAGATGGAATGCCTCGATTCCAGTAAGGGTCACTGGTTCTCTACACTCACCATCACGAAACACAGCAGCATAACGATGCTATTTAAAGCTGGTAAAATGGCAGCGTAAAATAAAGGGTAAAGTTAGTCTTGTTTAAATTAATATGTAATTAATCCATCACAACGAGGGATTAATTCACGGTGTTTATCATGCCTTAGAATTACTGTAGCGATCCTGACATGATGGCGATATCATAGGCTAGGCAAAAGTGTAAAATGTTTATACCGTAGTCGGTCACGTCAAGTAACACAGTCACGTAAATGTAAATTTTAACGTAATGCGGGACACCCCTAGCTAGATGGAGCGACGATTTGTGTAATGCGATTGGCATTAACTGGGTGCGTGGAACCGAAAATTGGGATAAGTGGCGTATCATGGGAGAAGCCTAGCCGCAGGCTAATGACGATCAGGACGACATAACATTAGGCGTGTCCAGTATATTACTTTCAAATTCAATTTGTTTGGGTGCTTGATTACGCGTCTCTGGGACGAGTTTATTTTGAACGTATTATGTTTATTATATATACGTGTCAAGACGTGGAACCAGTATATGAGGGAGCAACGTTCAGCAACGGATCAGCCAGTTTTTGGTGTCAATTAGGTTGAGAGTTATTAAAAATCGTCTAGAATGCAAACTTGACGACTTCCAGCCTCCCGAGTAAGCCAGTTTTGCCAAAAATGCTTTTGTACACAGTACACACCTTTCGGAAAACTGTAGAAAAGACCGACAAATATAATCTGTTACTTTGCTTTACGTATGTAGACTATGGAAAGCCTTTCGCACCAAGAAATTTAGCGGTTCCAAGTTGACCGTATATTAAAGTATTGAAGAGTTAAGACAGAGCTACGATAGCTACCCGAATACAGAAACAGATTATGAAACATACCCAACTGAAAAAGGTTGTCACCGATACCTTGGGAGTTGGAAGACGTTTCTAAGCTACTGGACTGATAAGGACACGGTATTATCTAACATTAATTGTGAGACATCACTCAACTTCAATTTGTCGACGATATGGTCATTATGGCAAATCGCTAGAGGACCTCAGCACTATGTTCAATGACCTCAATAGTGTATTTCAACGGATAGTACTTTAAACATAGGACAAATTGCCCAACTAGATAAATCCAGCTTAGACCAAGAGGTTAATCGATGCACTCAACTTTTTTCTTTACTTCGAAATTTGTAAACAAGCGAGTACGTAAAACCAGCGTAGCAGACTTCGTAATGATGATATCCGCAGTAGAACCCGCAACAACCGAACAGATCTGCAAACACAAGTGACAGCCCCCTACCGGTCAGCGAAGTGTATGGTTGTTCCCAGAGCAATATCCTGGTAATAAATTCATTAGGTAATAAATTAGGTTCGAACATCATTTTTCATAAATAATCGCTTCCGGGTCCCTTTTATAAGGTTTTGTACCGTATGATGAACATATACATACCTATAATATTAGATATCATAATGGTGTTAGTTTTTGGTTAAATGTTTTATTTCTAAACGAGCAACCAGCTCCGGCTTCTCCTGGGTGATATCTATTAATATAATTTATTTAATTTTTTTAAGCAAATCATCATTAGACTTTTTTCAATTTTTTTTACAAATTTTTCGGGTAAAATAGCCTAGATCACTCCTGGCACTCTCTGTTCATGGTCTGTTATTAAGCAAAAAAAATCCAAACATCTCAAACTTTAACATAGTATAGAGTATTAATTAAGTTTTCAAATAACCCTACGAATTTCAAAACGCCGATATACGGTATAGTCATGGTACGGTAGAAAAATTACGTTACTTTTTATATTAGTAGACAGATACATCAACCCTCGATAAAGAATCAAAACGCAGATGTGTTGTCACCCCAGAGGACTAAGATAGAATGTCTCATTTCCAGTATAAAGGATATCCGATTCTCTACACACATTATGCAAAAACACAGCAGCATTATGTTGCTATTTTACGCTGGTATTCAGTGAGAGCGTGGCTCTTACGCGGTCGAGCCGACTCATTCGTGCTACAACTGTAACATGATTGTAGCATGGCTTTACCACGTATATTACAAATTGTCTTTTAACTGTAATCTGACAGTAAGCCATAATTCTAAATAACAATGAATTGATCAGCTACGTTATAGAAAATATAGTAAAATAAATTAATACCTTATCTAATGGAAATAAAGTTAGAATTCGGTGGTAAAAATATTTGTGTGGCCTGGAGATATTGTTTAATCTGTTATTTGTATTTGTTACACCTGAGTACAGGTTACTGGCTACTGTAGCCTAGAGACAACTTTAATAATTCTTAAACAAAATGTCCACAGGTGATTTGTCACCTATCTAATGTATCACAGGTTGTAATTAAATATAATATGTTTGCTTAGCCCCAGAAATAGGTAAAAGAGTGGTATCGACCTAAAAGGATCAGGTATCGAATGAGCTTCTAGCTCGGGCAATGTAATGTAACTACTACAGACATTTTCAAAGTTACAAGAAAATTTGAACTTAAAGTTTTTTTGCTTTGCAGTTATTTTAGAAAATCAACAAGGTTTGCTAATGAAGAAATCTATTTTGGATTGCAACGGCGGATCTAAATCTATTTCTGCGGATTAAGATTGTTAAAGAAAGCTAAAGCAGTTATGGGTGTTGTAGGTCCGGTGTTTTCTTCCGCAACTGACAATCTCGAGCACTGGGTAATTTCTAACCGGTTTAGAAAATGCGAGCGTTCACGCTGGCCCGCGTAAGACCGACACCGCACTTGCTGATCCTCGAGCCCGTAAATCAAGTATTCACTAGACCTAACTCTCACTCCTTATACTTTGAATCTTACAAGTGAATCTAGTTAAGAACAACATTCAGTAAAATTGGAAACGAATAAAGTAAAGATACGTTGCAATTTAATTGAAAATTATTAATATTATATCTTTTATAATCTGTGAATTTCGCGACCAGTTAGATTTAAAAGAGGTTTATAGTTTGAAAAAAAAAACATCAATCCATTGCTGAGAGTGGTATATACCACCCTCAAAAACTACTACGAACTACGATCCTGAGCAAGCTGCATCCATTCACGCCGAACGTGATCTATCAGGTTATAACTTTCGGTTAGTTTATTTTTGGGATATTTTCGCTGTTAGTCTATGCTCTATGCGACTCTTACAGCATCATTTGACTCAGGGCTCAACTAATTAAAAAAGTGAAAGGCAATGACCATGAGGATGATGATGAAATGGTTTATGGTTTGGTATTGTTACCAATCATCATGTCGCCTTTTTATGCGTTATTGAGCTATCTAACTGCTGTCCGAGGAGGAGAGTGCGGACCCCCGCCTCTGACTGCTCAGCTCGTGTCGGTCGATGGTCTGGGCGGTGAAAACCGCCCTGGTATAACTTAGTAGGTGGTTGCAACACACAATTTTATTATTCTTCCACAATAGTTTTGGACATGAATTGTTTCATCATCAAATTACACTACTTCTCGTCTAACTAGGTCGTTAGTGCATCCAGTGGTTGCCCGCTCAACACTATCTTTGACACACAAATGTCACTTTAGAATATTTTTTCTCCATCGTTTGTCAGATGTTTTAGCTATATGACCATTCATTATCACTTCAGCTTACTAATTCAATGTGCGATACGTCATATATTCTGTTTCTATTCCGGGTGTCATCACGTCGAGAATTTCCAAGCATCCTTCTCTCTCGCTCGCTTAACTATTCTATGCTTGACGACCTGGAAGGAGTGCGACAAAATTTAATAAGTCATCTCTGATGCGATGATTTCGCTATTGAAGTGGATACCGTAATCCGTACCAATTCGGCGGTTTAAAAAACTTATTCCAATATGGCGGTGAATTTCGTGGATATAAATTTACATTTACCAATTTCTAAAGGTGAATAGTTTTTGTACTCTTTGTTTTTTATTCGGATGGACATCAACTAAATAAACACTCATTGTGGAGATGTTTGCCATAGTTGCTACGTTCGGCGGGTTTTTGGGCAACTCCATTTTTTATATTATATTTATTATTATTTATAAATTATGGTATTTAGTGTGAGTGAGTATTGTATTTTGATGTCGAAAAATAAATCGTAAATATTATAAACTGCATTTTCTAGAACAATCTATGAAGTATGTCTGCGCTGATTAATATAATAATTACTCGTTACTATCCGTCAGTGTAGAAAGTCGGTAAGAAGCCCCGGGCTTACGTTGTCGCGCATTCGCGTGGCGCGAAGTAGACTGCGACGTTGCGAGGAATGTGCTCCTCTGCGGTCAACGATGCATTCGTTACTATTTTATCACACATGCACGTTTTAATAAATAACTTTCAAAAGTATAATTTTTATTACGCATAATTTCCTTACAATATGTACAATACATAAAATAACGGCTTTCATACATCTCGCCGCTGACGACAGACCTCTAATTTATTTTTAAAGTTATGGAACAGGATAGAAACCGCTACAATGCCCCAATGCGTGTTGAGGGACTTTATAAGAAATATTCATTAATTTCTTAGATAAACAGGTTTCCTCACAATGTTTTCCTTCACCACCGAGCACGCAATAAAATACGATAACGTTAGAAGTGATAATTTCATTGATGCCCTCGGTGATTGTACTAATGCTTACCTTTGCATTACCACGGCTCTCGATTTACCTAAATTTACCCCAAAATATTAGTTATAATTAAAAATCAATGTCACATTTTTTAACTTCAATACCGTTTCTATTTCAGGATGCAGCATGCGAGCCGCCAGTAGATTCAGCTACGTTACCACTAGAGCATCGTGCGGGCGGTGGATACGGGCCACCACTCTCAGCAGCGCACACCGACGAT
Organism: Parnassius smintheus behrii; assembly: GCA_036936625.1. Lineage (NCBI taxonomy): Eukaryota > Metazoa > Arthropoda > Insecta > Lepidoptera > Papilionidae > Parnassius > Parnassius smintheus. Next base: position 36,862,711 of record JAUPFT010000002.1, read on the forward strand.
GGCTGGCCCTTAGCAACACCTGACAGTCCAAAAATAAAACATCTGCAAGTGCAATGTGAAAAAACTCATATGCGAGTTAACATCGAGTTCGATCGTCCCTTTTATGGTATGATATTTTCTAAAGGATTCTACAGCGACCCACACTGCATGCACCTCAAACCAGGAACTGGCCACCTTAGTGCAACATTCGAAATCTTCTTAAACAGCTGCGGTATGTCTAGTTCTGCAAACCACAATGTCGCAAGTTATGGTAGCCCTACACCAAGTGGTTCATACGTTGAGAACACTATCATTGTTCAATATGATCCTTACGTTCAGGAAGTGTGGGATCAAGCAAGAAAACTGCGGTGTACATGGTATGACTTTTATGAAAAGGCTGTCACTTTTAGACCTTTCCAAGTTGACATGCTACATGCTGTCACAGCCAATTTTCTCGGCGACAACCTTCAATGCTGGATGCAAATTCAAGTTGGAAAAGGACCGTGGGCTTCCGAAGTATCTGGAATAGTCAAAATTGGGCAAACAATGACAATGGTACTTGCCATCAAGGATGACGAAAACAAATTCGATATGCTAGTCCGTAACTGTGTGGCTCATGATGGTAAAAGAGCACCCATTCAACTTGTGGATCAATATGGATGCGTCGTACGACCAAAAATAATGAGCAAATTCCAGAAGATTAAGAACTTTGGACCATCTGCTTCTGTTGTATCCTTCGCATATTTCCAAGCATTTAAATTCCCAGATTCGATGAATGTGCATTTCCAATGTGTAATTCAAGTCTGCAGGTACAATTGTCCTGAACCGAAATGTGGATTAGGCGCTGACTATGGAGTACCATTACTGGGAGGCAATGCCTTAAGCTCAGGTGAATACGGTTTACCAAATGCACCTCATGCAGAATATGGGCCACCACCATCCGGGCCCCATAGTGAGTACGGAGTGCCACCTGCAGCTTTCCCTGACCCAAGGCATCCAGCTGACGCTACTGGTGCGTTCTCAGAGAAACGTGATGATGCCGTTCCTCCCCCACAGGCACAAGTATCCTCCACACCAAACGCGCCTAATCCTTCCTCACCAGCCCCGACGCGAGACGACGACGATGTTAATCTTCCCCCACCTCCACCACCTGGTCGTCGCGGAGTATACAATACTGTCAAAAGAAAAGACGATGGCCATGGCAATCTTGCGACGTTAGGCGGTCGACCTAGATCTGTAGAAGATTTGCCGGAGAGATTAGTCGGTGTCAGACGAAGAAGAGAGACATCATCCCCTGTACGAATTTACAAACGCGACGCTCAAGAGATGACCGACGTAAACACAAGTAGAACTATCCAGGTGGTGGCGCCTGGAGACGTTAACTTCGCACTAAATAACGCAGCATCTAATGAAACCGTTGTAATCCAAACGCCTGCGTCAGACCCAGAGACGATTTGCATGTCGGTGCCGTCGTTTGTGGCAGGGCTCGTAATGTTATTATTGGTGTTAATAGTAGCCTCGCTGGTGGCAGCATTTCTTTTTGTGCGTGTGCGTGCGCTCGATAGGAAGGGTGCACATGGCGCCGCCGCCTATTACGAAACGGATTACGTGAAGCATACGAATTAGATTGTGTGACGCGGGGACGTTCCATAAACTCTTCTCGGATCCAAAGAGCGTGCGAGCTTCGGACCCGGCCGGGCGGCGGCTTAGCTGCCGCGGTCGCGACCGAATCGCGCTTACGTGCGAGTTATTTATTTAGTTATTTAAAAGTGTGTGATGTACCTGTTTGACTGCTTTTTTGTAAATTATTTTTATTCCTTTGAAAATCACTTCTTGTACTGCCCTTATAGTCGATACGTCTGTTGTAATATTGTAAAGAGTCGTAAGTAAGGAAGATAGTCCTTAAGCTATGTACGAATTAAAAGTGTCGTGTGCGATTTGAGTGATTTATTTTTGTCCTTTGCAATTTTCAAATTTAATCAACAAAATGTTATGAATTATACTAACGCTTCTGGTTTGACTGAAACAAAGATCTAAATAATAAAGGAAATTGTGAAATAAAAATAAGGCATATTTTTATTCCACACACTTGGTGGTTTAATTTATTTTTAAATATCTGTAGTATGATCCCACGCAGCTACTTTAGTCACACTCATCAGCGGGTAATAACTTTTACCATTATTATAGCATATGTAAATTACTCCCAAAAGTTACATTATCTTGGTAATTTTAATACTTAATTAATTGATATTAATGTTCTTCTGTGCGATGTCATCCACAACTTGCAAATATCATTAGAATAATATAATATACCTAGACTACACATGGCTCATTATAGTTTACAGTGCAATAAACGAACCAGTAAACAAGGACACACTGACACTGATAATGACAAGAGATCTGGGATTCAAGAACCAAAACATACGTTTTAACAAAAAAATTCGGTTTTCGATTAACATGTAAATAATATCTCTAAAACTCTTAATAAATTAATGTTGTCGTGCATTTATTTCAGCAAGGAAACCAAAAATTATGAATTTTATGCATTCGATATATTAAAATACTGACTTTTCTCTTCACATACGTCCACAACTTTATGCATATCTATTATCAAATATCTAAATTAGCGTAACACCTGACTGGTAAATTTATCTTTAACTTTATTACACCGTCTGTAGCTTACGCGAAAATGCAAACTTAATGCAACTTGCAACGATAACAACAATAATTGGTTGAATTGTGGGAGCAAAGCGCATTGTTCTAACGTAGAAAAGATGGTTCTGCTCTCACGTCTCACTTTAAAGGTTGGTGAAATTAAACAAACTAGGTTTAAATAGCTATTACTCCATTCAAGCCATACATTAAGTGCTTTATGTGAAATAAAAAGATTGGATTTATAATTTATAGCATATTTAATGAAAAATTCAAATGATTACATACTAAACGCACATTATTAATAAATATAAACATTCAGAAATAATAAGTTACAATGAATATATGAAAAAAAAAACTTTAAAACATACACAAAAAAGCCGATTATTACTAAGTATTTTTTGGGTCCGTTAATAAATGAAACTTTTTAACGCCATAAAGTCTTCAAATTTTTATGGTAGCTTCCGTGCCTGAAAGAAAGTATTAATTTGATTTTGTACATGCCAGATTAATTAACAAATTTAAAATTATATTCTCTGATGTAGGTACTGCATACTTGTAACATCGTACTTTGGACTCTATACCCCGATTCAAATATATCGAAACCAGTGACCAACGGAAGGACTATGCATATGCATCATGGCGTGTCTGTTCAATGCAATCTTCAACTTTTAATTCAGACGCATATAAAATTTAATTTTATATTAGGTATTTCAATAACTACGAGTAGGTAACGATGCACTCAGCCATACTTAATTAGTATGGCTCCTAAAAAAACAGAATTTCTGCGAGGTTAGCCCAGATCGTCCTATGGTCGTTGCCGGTATAGAAAACAATGAAGTTAAACAAATAATAGGAATGACATATACAAAGGTTACATTTTTATAAGTTTTAAAGGGTTTACAATCGTAGAATGTTGGCTTGGCTAACTTCACTGTGCTATGATTAGAGAGGTAAATCATATTTAAAAAATAAGGTATTAACAAAATACAAAATTGTATTGCAGCTACAAATTTTTGTTGCTCAAAAGACATACCAAAATCCGAAAGAGAATTGTTTATCTTTAATTATTGCAAAATACGTTATCGTTCTCGTACCATAAAGGTGACGTAAGAAGACTTATACAAACGAGTATGTATATATGGCAGGGAACCTTTAGCTCTTTGCCATTGGCACTAATCATTTTATTTTATTTTATTTTATCACGATTAATGTCAATTTTAAAGTACGAAAAACTGGCAAGGCAATATTATGAAGTAATTATAAGTTTCATTGGTTTCATAGACTACTATCTATGCTACCAATAGCTATAGTTCCGCCATCACGGTTTTGATATAATTACCACATTCTACGGCAGATTTGAAAGAATGACAATCTACACCGTACTCAACTGTTTATCGTCACCTTAAAATAATAAATCTTTCAATCCTACTACTACTACTAAAACCGGCCAAGAGCGTGTCGGGCCACGCTCAGTGTAGGGTTCCGTAGTTTCCCGTCCGTCACAATAAGTGTTCCCACTTATGAGTTTAAAGGTGGGTATCCATTATGTTCGCGCTCCATCAGCGCTCCGCGCTCCTGTAACTGATCCCGGTAGTGGGAACTGTTGTTTCCATCCAAGTTTAAAAATGATTTTCCTAGAAAGTCCTTATAAAGTTCTACTTTTCAGATTTTTTTCATATTTTCTAAACTTATGGTTCAAAAGTTAGATGGGGGGGGGACACATTGTTTTTTACTTTTGGAGCGATTATTTCCGAAAATTATTGACATTATCAAAAATGATTTTAGTAAACGCCTATTCATTTTTAAATACCTTTCCAACAATATATCACACGTTAGGGTTGAAATTAAAAAAAAAATCACTTCCCACTTTACATATAGGGGGGCTACCCTAATAAAACATTTTTTCCAATTTTTATTTACCACTTTGTCGGCGTGATTGATACACATATTGGTACCAAATTTCAGCGTTCTAGTGCTAACGGTCACAGAGATTAAGCGAGGACGGACAGACGGACAGACAGACATGGCGAAACTATAAGGGTTCCTAGTTGACTACGGAACCCTAAAAAGCCAGTATTAACTAATATCAAACTAACTATACACATAATGGTCAAGTTAGAATTTTCTAATGTGATTAAGGTAAGTATGGTTCAAAATTCGAGAGTCCTATTATACTTCTATTACAAATCCATAGGCAAAGCCTTGTTTATAATAACCGCGAGCAGGGTGAAGCAAAAAGGGGGCGCCTTGCACCGCGATCTTCGAATACAAGCATTGTGTCTGCGTGGTACAGGAACAGTGAAAAGGACAGAGGGGTATCTCACCTCGCCTAAAAGCCTTTACGTAGCTTAATTATATCATTGCTTTAAAACATATCTAGATGTATAAGAAGTATGTTTGAGTACTGTTAGGTCTTTACCTATGAAATTGCCGTTTTTTATGAAATAAGTTACGATAATTTTTTCTATATTTTTTATTATTCTATTAATCAAAGCGATCATCCATGTAATCGATGCATCTTTGCCAACGCAGTGGCAGTTATTCATGCCCTTCTTGAAGAAATCAGCTGGACAGAGGGCAACAAATTCTTTAAAGGCATTTTGTATTGCCTCTCGGGAATTTTTTTGCCTGCAAATAGTTACCCAAATTTTGGTAAATATAGAAGTCTGTAGGCGCAAGGTCTGGTGAGTACGGCGGATAATGGAGAGCTTCCAACCCCAGCTCTTGGAAATTGGAGACCGCCTGTTGTGCTGTATGAGATCACGCGTTGTCGTGCAGGAGCAGCGGAGACGAGCGATTGACCTCCTAACCAGTAGTGACGTGCGAGCTTCTCCATGCGTTCTGTTCTTCACAGTACACATCTGCAGTAATGCTCCTCCGGTTTGGTAAGAAGCTGTGATGAATCACACCAGCACTAGACCACCAAACAGTGACTATCACTTTTCTGGGGGTAAGTTTTCGTTTAGGGCATTGTTTAGGTGCTGAACTAGGATCTAAACAACCAGAATTCATTTTTCGTCGCTGCCACGACGGCATTCATCTCATCAATTGCTGTCCGTTGGTGTCGCTAGAACTACAAAACAGTTCGACCGATTTTGATGAAATATTTACGTGTTTGAATGATTATGGTTTAAAACACACAAATTTGAACCCTGGTGGTGCTGTTGCCGAAATCCAAAATTCACCCGTAAGAAGGCGGGGCGGATCGCTAGTATTCCATTAACTACTCGATTTTTTTTACGTAACCATGACAACAATTTTTTAAGATTTTTTTTAAAGACTTAAATGCGATGAAAACATAACGCTAATCAGCAATCAAATGACTAATTTGAAAAAAGAATTCCATTTTTTTAAAATAAAATAAATTAGAAATTAGAATTCTCAGCCAAACAAAAATTATTTAGATTTAAAATGGCCAGTACTGCAGAACGGCAATTTCATGGGTAAAGACCTATTACAAGTAATGAAACTTTTCATCATCTCACGTTGTAAAGTAAACGTGCGATACGCGTGTACCTAATGAATATGGAAGCACGAATAAAGAGAGATTAAAAAGTTTCATTTTTGTGAAAGCAACTAAGATTTCATACATTTGAAAGTGAAGTGAGTAAGATGGTTAATGTCTGGTACGTACAGAGTTATTATTACGTAGTCATTGATGAAGCCGATGAGCCGCTGGTGTTGCACTTTTCTAATGTTTCGAAAGTTTTAAGGTAGACGAAGTCAAATTAAACAAGCGACAGAGTCGAGGGACTGTGTGTTTTTGCGAAGTTGAACGACGACACCTCTTGGATCTATTTCGTTTGCAAGAAGTTTTGTTTTGAATTTCGTGACGAGGAGTCTGGAAATAACATAAAAAACAAATATAATTTATTATATATTATCATCACAGCCATTCAAGTCCACTGCTGAACATAGGCCAAGGAATACAACAAAACCCGGTCCTGAGCCACCTGCATCCACCAACTTCCTGCATGTCCTACCAGGTCGTCAGTCCATCTATTGTGGGGTCGCTCTACACTTCGACAACCGGTACGAGACTGCCACTCGAGAACCTTTTTTCCCCATTGGTTGTCGGTTCTTCGAGCTATATGGCCGGACCATTGCCACTTCAGCTTACTAATCCGTTGGGCTATGTCAGTCACTCTGGTTCTACTGCGGATATCCTCATTTCTAAGTTTATCATGCAGAGAAACTCCGAGCATAGCCTTCTCCATAGTTCGTTGAGCTCCTCATACGGCCAACAGTGAAAGGCCACGTGTCAGATCCATAAGTCATCCTTACTAATACACACTGGTTGTACAATCTTGTTTTCAAGTTTTGAGGTATACCTGACGATAAGATCTTTGTTTTGTCCATGTTCATCTTGAGACCTATCCGTTGGGAGGCACTATTGAGGTCATTGAGCATAGTGCTTAGGTTTATTCTGCCAGAAGGACTATATCGACGGCAAATCGAAGGTAATAGTGATGTTCTTGCACAATGATGTTAATACCCTATCTTTTCTAGTCCAACAGCTTGAAAACGTTTCGTTTTTCAATGCAGTGGCAAAGAGTTTCGGGGATATACATTCATCCTATTTTCTACGTCTGTATAGTTGGATAGGTTTCGTACTCTAATTCTATACTCGGTCCCCGCAAAGGGACTATAGCACCGCCCAAATTTCGACGAAATCAAAGGCTTCCTCATAGTCCATATACGCAAGACATAGTGGCAGAATGTACGCCTCGTTCTTCTGTACAATCTGCCGAAAAGTAGTTACTGCAATTGTGATTGGCTCCAACGAAGATGTATACACCTGCGCATAGAACCTCTCCATTTCACTCAAACTTTCGGGTGTCCCGAATACGATGCTGCCACATTCGGTCTTTAGCTTCGACAGTTGGATCTTTCTGACAGACAGATCTCCGGCAAAGACTTTGGAGCCCTGGTTCTGCTCGATCGCTTTTCAATATGAAGTTGCGTAAGTCCCTCCGCATTCTTTTGAAGATCTATCTGGTCAGTAGAATGTATACTGTCAAATCTGCTGAAGACTGCAGCTTCATTTTCCGTCTAACAGACATCAGGTTAAGAGTGTGATCGGTGAGTTTTTGTGTACTTCTGCGGTGGGTCTTGCAGAACTTAGCTCCGACCGCATAGACCACTTTAACGAGCTTGTAATTAATATCGTTCACTGCCTTGCAGTCTTCTAGGCACTGAAAACGATTTTGTTACTCAAGCTGAGCGTTTCCAGTACCTTAGGTTATAGTACGAGGGGGACGGAGCGTTGACTTCATTAGACCTGACTTCTCCAACTTAACTTTAGGTTCAGTGTGGCTCTAACCATTCGGTAATCGCTGCCAGTTTTCACCCTTGCGATCGCTGAGACATCACTGAATAGTTTCCGTCTAGTCGTCATAATGAAGGCAATCTCATTTTTGTTGAACCGTCTGGGCTCGACAAGGTCTAATTCCTGGGGGGCCGCTTCTTGAAGGAAAACATAAAATATGTTTGCGCTTAACAAAATATGTTATATTTAAAGTTTTTCATGTTTAATTTAATCGAAAAAAATCCTATTATTTTTGCTAGGGTAAAACACGTAAAAGAGAGTCTTCTAAACTCTAGTGCTGGTTCGTGTATTTTACATAAAGACCCATAGATTTTGTACATGGAGACGCCAGTAACTTAAGGTATTTTCGATAAAGATTTAGTGGACTGTAATTTTGGTGCATACGGCAAAGGGGAAAATAAATAGGTGGGATAGCACGCACTAACCTGATAAGGGCTGCCGCGCCTTCCTCCTGGAGTGTCTGCTATACAGCTAGCTCGCCACGTGGTTCGGCGCACACGCACTCTCGGAACAGTCTCGTGAAGTCCCACACTCTCCACCTTTGCCCTTACGGAGGCGTCTCACACTTTTATGAGTTACAAAGACACAATGTCTGATGCGGTGAATATTAAACATAAACAGGAGAACTCAATGTTCGTCCTGCGCGGTTTGCGGTTAATGTACATAAGACGCGACGGGTGGCCGTGCGTTGCGGATGGCGTAATATCACTTAGTATAATGACGCGCGCCGAGATCCTCTTTTTTCACCTCGGCGGCAGCGCGTGCGGTAGGAAAGGGAAGGAAGGAAGGAAACAAAAAATATGCACTAGTCACGTTGATAAAGTAGATATAACTTAGGACGAACTCAATGCGATATGTAATGTAATGTTGATAAAGTAGATTGTTAACTGGCGTTACCATTTCCTCCCGCCCTTAAAGGGTCACCTTTAAAAGACAACCGTAATATAAAAAGTAAAAGGAAAACAAATAAATAAGCGGTATATAAAGTGAGAGGATGCGCTCAATGCGCATGTCTCATCTACTAACCTTACTTGGTAAGCGAGAAAATGTATACATAAATATAATATTGCGGTTTAATACTTTTTTTAATATATATAAATATAAACTTAATTCCTAATTTAGATAAATAATTATAATCAAAATAATCGTGATTTATTGTTTTGGGAGAGGGCAAATATGAGCAACAGGACGGAGATATGTTCCCTTAGTAGTTCTCACGGTCACTACTCGAACTACGCCATCCTTCGAAGGATGAACAGACTCGACAATCGCTAATGGCCAAGCAAGGGGCGGTTCATTATCATTTATCACAATTACAACCATGCCTGGTACGATAGCCGTAGACGGGGTGTTCCACTTCTGACGAACTTGTAATCCGTGAAGGTATTCCGTCCTCCACCGGTCCCAAAACGACTGAACTAATTTATCCAGTAAAGAATGCCTGTGTAACAGACTGGTAGAGTCAGATTTGACTTTGGGTGCGGGTAATGACAATAAAGGTGCGGTATTCAAAAAATGACTCGGAGTAAGAGCTGAAGGCTCTGCAGGATCAGAACTCAATACTGTCAAGGACCGCGAGTTTAGCAAGCACTCAATTTGCGCAAGAACAGTATTAAGCTCTTCGTATGAAAGTAACTGATGTCCGATAACTCGGAACAGATGCGTTTTTACGACTTTGATCATACTCTCCCAGGCGCCTCCAAAATGAGGAGAGTTGGGACAGATGAACTTCCATGTTATACGATTCTCAGCACACTCTTGCTCAAGCTTTGGGCGGTATTCAACGTTTAGAAATTTATAGAGATCGCGAAGATACGAAGCGGCACCTTTAAAATTCGTTCCATTATCCGAATATAAAAACTGAATCGGCCCTCGTCTAGAGAGGAAACGTTTAAGCGCAGCGAGGAAACTAGAACTACTAAGATCTGTAGCGATTTCTATATGTACAGCTCGAGTCGTGAGGCATGTGAAAACACATAAGTACGCCTTCTCGCTGCGTACACCACGACGACGTACAGGAGTGTATGCGATAGGACCGGCATAATCGCAGCCCGTGTGTGTAAATGCCTTAATAGCTTGTCTTACACGACTATGGGGAAGATCAGCCATCAAAGGGTAAGTTGGACGGGGTCTAAGCCGGAAACATATATTACATTTGTAGACTCTGCTTCTCACAGTGCGGCGTGCGGAAAGTATCCAAAATTTTTGACGGAGCAATGACAATAACAATTCAGGCCCAGCGTGTAAATTTTTAATATGATAATAGTCAATGATCATGTTCACTACATGATCACTGCGCGGGAGTATAATTGGATGTTTTTGCGTGTAATCTAATGCGGAGTTCGAAAGACGACCACCAATGCGGATTAAACCATTCTCAATAAAAGGCCTTAAACGATTGAAAGCGGGCGAGCAAGGTTTGTTACCTTCAATATTTAAATATTCCACAGCAAAATGCTGTTTTTGCAGGGCGCGGAGGATTATAACCTCAGAGAAACTGAGATCATCAGCAGTCACTACAGTAGTGTTGCGGCGGGGCAAAATTTAGCAAACTTACACACGTACGCAATTATACGTAGAAGTTTACTCCAAGAAGAGATGCGGAGTGCGAGCTCATAAATCGCAGAATTACAGACGGATGTGCACACAGTGTGCGACAAAATCTTCTTCTCGGGCATATTTGCAATAACCTCATTGTCTAAAGTACGAAGAGGCCATTGAGATGGATCTAACGAAGTCCACTGAGGCCCATGGAGCCACAGGGGGGTTTGAAACTAATTTATTTGGCGTAACGCCGCGTGAAAGTATGTCAGCGGGATTCTCAGTACCTGCGACATGATAAAAGTTATCAGCGCGAATATTGTCGGTAATCTGAACAACGCGGTTTGCAACAAAGGTCTGCCACTTGTGTGGCGAACTCTTTATCCAGTACAGAGCTACTTTTGAATCTACAAAGGCATAGACTGAAGTAGTTACGTTGTACCAGTTCTGGCGCACTTGTAGAAAGGTTGTACCAGTTCTAGCGCACTGAGTCACAAGTACGACGTTCGTCGACTCACGATCCTAAAAAAAAAAAACAAAAAAAAAAGGTTTTGGCATGCTCTGATCACGAATCTGCGGTCCATTTTTGCGTAGGATGCACGGTTCCGGAGATGTGCAGATCAATTAACTCTTATCTAATTGATATCCGCTTCGAGCCTCCACCGTCATTAGCGCTCCATTGTTCTTATCTACTTATCTATTGTCGATTGACTACCGTCATTATCTATTATTCGCAGCGTGTGGGTCGGCTTATGCTATTGTATTATACTCCTTTGTTCCTATCTACAACACTAATCTGAATCTACAATAAAACACATTACCTAATTTTGTTAAAATTTTTATTTATAAAATACAAAATCTTATTACTTATTATCTATAAAATAGGAGCGAAACATCTCATCCACTAACATATCGTCGTACAATGTGTTCTCTGTAAATATACTCGTAAAACTATGCATTGAACATCCCTGAAACTTATATAGCAAATACATTAAGCAATATTCGCCACAAACTGAAGTCCTATCAACATTCCAGTTCCATCTTTTACAATTTCGTACAGGTGCCCGTCCATATGAATCAAAATATTCACCGACGTCATTCGTATCGATATATAAAGCTACCCAATGTGACCCTGGTTTATCATCTGTACCCAAATTGCATATTACCTAGTCAGGTCATAAATTCTATCACATGTTTAATATAAAATAATTGAAACAAGTTTATTCATTATGTAACCATTTATATACCAAAATGAACTTAACAAAACACAGATTCTTATGACACTATAGTTTATTCAAAATGACCTCCGTAATTTTGAATACAGGCCTTCAATCTGCGCGGCCAGTCGTCTATCTCACCACGAACGAGGTCCATGTCATATCGGCGGCTGCCTTAATTAAAGATGTCTTGAGTGACTCGAAATTGGGATGAGGCTTTGAGCACGCCTTTTCCTCCAAGTGTTGCCATATCTTGTAATCTAACGGATTCAAATCTGGATTGGTCTTTGTGTCGGATGAAGTCGATTTCACGCGCCGCCAGCCAGTCTTTTTTTTTGTTTTTAAAGAACGTTACCTCCACACTAGGTTTTTCTCCTGTATCGTGGGGGCAGTTTACAAACACAAATTTCACAAGGACAAACATCCAAACTCGGAACAATTACTTGTAGGTCGTACAAATACTTGTTCCGTGCGGGATTCGAACCCGCGACCCCCAAGCACAGCCACTCATTGCTAAGCCACTACACCACGGAGCTGGCAAAAGTCCTGTGTGCTCTTCGCTCTATGAGCTGACGCCGAATCTTGTTGGAATACCCAGTGCCTATTATTGAACATGGTATGAGAAACAGGTTACACAAGGTTCGTCAGGACTGTATTTTGATACACAACTGCATTCGTTTTTAACCTTTCTCACAAAAATGTACCTCTGTTAAGCCCCAATAAGAAACTCCCAACCACACCATGAGCGAGGATGGAAAATGACCCCGTTGGACACGCGGAATACGGTTGCTCGCTTCTTCACTACTGCGTGCGTACACCTTATCATTTTGTTTGTTGTAGCTCTCTTCTACGGTAAAAATTTTTTCATCCGAAAAAAGAATTTCCCGATATTTTTCCCGCGTACCGCTTCAACAAAGCGCGGCATCTCTTCAGTTTCAGATCCATTAGACGAGCATTCAAACGATGTCCTGTTTTTCTTCGATATGCCCGAAGCCCTAAGTCTTCATTTAACGCCGTGGTTCTGCTTAACCCCATCTGAAGGGCCAACAGTTTCTGCTTACGTTTGGGATTTCTTTGAATTCGCACCTTTACAGCTTTTATCACTGCTGGAGTCCTAACAAATCGAGGGCGACCACTTCTTGACCTGTCATCTACACTAGAGTCTTCATTGTATCGTTTGATGGTACGATAAACGAATCTTTTGGTTACATTCAAATTTTTCAGTATATCAAAAAATTTAATTGGCGTGTAATCGCAACTGCAACACGGTCTTTTTTAAGCGTCCACTCCATATGTAAAAATGAGTAAAATTCTAAAAAGTATACAGTTTTATTTTCATGAATAATTCGAATTCAATAAACTTTTTTGTGGCCAGCATTCTAAAAGGGTGCGTTTGGCAGAAAAAAGCGCTAGCAAGCGCTTATAAGCGCTGAAATAGTTTTCGGCCAGGTCACGATTGCTACTTCAGTAGCGCTGACACAATCCGCCATTTTGCTTATTTAATTTGTTTGTTTTGAAGTAGAGTTGATAATTTGTTTTGTGCAATATTCGTTTTAAGTAATATAATGACATGAATAAACATATACATGTTATTAAAAATTCATGATTGGTAAGTTTTTAATATGAATACTTTACAAACATATATTTAAATTAGGTTAGGTTCCCCCGTTAAAACTAACATCGTGTCCTGGAGGAAAACAGCTACTTACGATTTGACAGCGCTTACCGCTTACGATCGCCATTTTGCTTACAAGCGCTTGCTAGCGCTTTTTTCTGCCAAACGCACCCAAAGAAAAGTTTTTACTGTGTGACAATACTTATGACCTGACTAGGTATGTACGTTGGTACGTGGGTGTACATGGACAGTCTGTTAGCAGCATAAACATTATTTTCTAGACTGGGGTGAATCTTTTTCAGATGTTGTTGTACATCTAGTGTATCCATGATATTACTGCTATTAGTAGATTACTACAGTACAATCTACTCAATGACTAACATAGGAATGATCAATTATGTGATTTCTAAATATTAAATTGCATTTTTTCCGTTATACAAAACCTATTTGAGTCATCAATACACTGAATAAGACGCAACACGAAGAATGTGAGATAAGGTTGTTGACGCATAAAGTTATTATCAATTCTACTGTAGAAATTCTTTAGATTAGAATTATTACTTACTGGTACTATATAAGACCAAGCAACTGCAGTCATGGAGTTAGTGTATGGTCGTTTGACCGCAGTGTATCTATCAATAATACATTTGTGTTACTTCAACGCATCAAAGGCCATAGATGTAAGTGTTTAATCTATTGACAAACTTACCTTTCTTTCTGTTATTTTTTTACGTGTGTATGATTTTGAACGACAGGCCTGTTGGTCTAGTGGTTAGTGACCCTGACTGTTATGACGGAGGTCGTGGGTTCGATTCCCACCCAGGACAAATGCTTGTGTGATGAGCACGATCATTTGTTCTGTGTCTGGGTGTAATTTATCTATAATATTTATGTATTTAGAAATATATAAGTATGTTTATCAGTTGTCTAGTACCCATAACACAAGCTCTGCTTAGCTTGGGACTAGATGGCGTTGTGTGATAGTTGTGGAATATTATTATTATTATTATTATTATTTAGTGTTAACAAATTATATTTAAATATTTTGTGTGTGTATATGATTAAGCCGTGGTAGCTCAGATGATTAGCGCAAGCTGTAAATTTTACAGTACGTAACGCGGGTTCGATCCCCGCCGACACCAATTAAATTGTTAATTGCAATTTTAAATGTTTATTCTATTGACACACTTACTTTTCTTTCTGTTATTTTCTTACGTGTGTATGATTTAGTGTTAACAAATTATATTTAAATATTGTGTGTGTATATGATTAAGCCGTGGTAGCTCAGATGGTTAGCGCAAGCTGTAAATTTCACAGTACGCGACCCAGGTTCGAACCCCGCCGACACCAATTAAATTGTTAATTGCAATTTTAAGTGTTTATTCTATTGACACACTTATTTTTCTTTCTGTTATTTTCTTACGTGTATATGATTTAGTGTTCACAAATTATATTTAAATATTGTGTGTGTATATGATTAAGCCGTGGTAGCTCAGATGGTTAGCGCAAGCTGTAAATTTTACAGTACGTAACGCGGGTTCGATCCCCGCCGACACCACTTAAATTGTTAATTGCAATTTTAAGTGCTGATTTACCACGTCCTCGGCGGTGAAGGAAAACATTGTGAGGAAACCTGCATGTCTGAGAAAATTTCGAAGGCATGTGAAGTTCGCCAACACGCATTGAGACCGCGCCGCGGACATTTCCTAGCCATAAATACAAAAACAATAGCAGAAAGTAAAAAGTTAAAAAATACTTTTTTGACAATGACAGTCATTAGTTGATCATTAGTGAATGTGATTCTGTTTTCTTAAATTACAGGAAGAAAATAGCAGAAGGAAGAAATGGGATGATGGGAAGTAATGAAGAATGAATTGTTATGTGAAGTTTGTTGGAACAAACATATTTTAGTCACGTGTAAATACTTTTAACATTTTGGTTCAAAATGAAACAAAATCTGAAAAACATTAGATACATCATAGACATGGACGGATTTTACATTACATATCCTCATAAACATTTTCAATGTAGAGAAATGGCTATTCTAGACGTAAAACTATCTAATAAAAATGATTCGTTTATCGATCATTATTTGTTTCGGCCAAGTTATCCTTTCAATTATTTGTCGCCAAAAGACAAAAAAACTGTTCGTTATTGTGAAATACACGTGCACGGCATTCCATATTTTGATGTGACCGAAGAATTAAAATGTGCCTACAAACAAGAGAATATCATTCCCATACTAAATTGGTATATTAGAAATTTGTGCAAAGACGAAGTGATCGCATACAAAGGTGGTTCAACAGAAAAACAATTTTTAAAAATGTTGACGACGAATGATAGAATTTTTAATATTGAAGAATACAAATGTCCAAAATACAATGATTTGGTAAATGTCATAAATTTAAACAAACGTTATGTGTGTAATAATCATATATTTGCAAAAAATAAACACAAAATTTTACATTGTTCTTGTGACGAAGTATGGGTTTTTTACAAGTGGTTATTACTTGAAAATAAAATTTTAAATTAATCATAAATTTTGTTTGATTTCCCAAAAACATTAGTTATAGTATACTATATAATACAAAATTGGTTCAACAGAAAAACAATTTTTAAAAATGTTGACGACGAATGATAGAATTTTTAATATTGAAGAATACAAATGTCCAAAATACAATGATTTGGTAAATGTCATAAATTTAAACAAACGTTATGTGTGTAATAATCATATATTTGCAAAAAATAAACACAAAATTTTACATTGTTCTTGTGACGAAGTGTGGGTTTTTTACAAGTGGTTATTACTTGAAAATAAAATTTTAAATTAATCATAAATTTTGTTTGATTTCCAAAAAACATTAGTTATAGTATACTATATAATACAAAATTGGTTCAACAGAAAAACAATTTTTAAAAATGTTGACGACGAATGATAGAATTTTTAATATTGAAGAATACAAATGTCCAAAATACAATGATTTGGTAAATGTCATAAATTTAAACAAACGTTATGTGTGTAATAATCATATATTTGCAAAAAATAAACACAAAATTTTACATTGTTCTTGTGACGAAGTGTGGGTTTTTTACAAGTGGTTATTACTTGAAAATAAAATTTTAAATTAATCATAAATTTTGTTTGATTTCCCAAAAACATTAGTTATAGTATACTATATAATACAAAATTGGTTCAACAGAAAAACAATTTTTAAAAATGTTGACGACGAATGATAGAATTTTTAATATTGAAGAATACAAATGTCCAAAATACAATGATTTGGTAAATGTCATAAATTTAAACAAACGTTATGTGTGTAATAATCATATATTTGCAAAAAATAAACACAAAATTTTACATTGTTCTTGTGACGAAGTGTGGGTTTTTTACAAGTGTTTATTGCTTGAAAATAAAATTTCAAATTAATCATAAATTTTGTTTGATTTCCCAAAAACATTAGTTATAGTATACTATATAATACAAAATTGGTTTTTGTATGTAATGCAATGTAAAATTTTGTGTTTATTTTTTGCAAATATATGATTATTACACACATAACGTTTGTTTAAATTTATGACATTTACCAAATCATTGTATTTTGGACATTTGTATTCTTCAATATTAAAAATTCTATCATTCGTCGTCAACATTTTTAAAAATTGTTTTTCTGTTGAACCAATTTTGTATTATATAGTATACTATAACTAATGTTTTTGGGAAATCAAACAAAATTTATGATTAATTTAAAATTTTATTTTCAAGTAATAACCACTTGTAAAAAACCCACACTTCGTCACAAGAACAATGTAAAATTTTGTGTTTATTTTTTGCAAATATATGATTATTACACACATAACGTTTGTTTAAATTTATGACATTTACCAAATCATTGTATTTTGGACATTTGTATTCTTCAATATTAAAAATTCTATCATTCGTCGTCAACATTTTTAAAAATTGTTTTTCTGTTGAACCACCTTTGTATGCGATCACTTCGTCTTTGCACAAATTTCTAATATACCAATTTAGTATGGGAATGATGTTCTCTTGTTTGTAGGCACATTTTAATTCTTCGGTCACATCAAAATATGGAATGCCGTGCACGTGTATTTCACAATAACGAACAGTTTTTTTGTCTTTTGGCGACAAATAATTGAAAGGATAACTTGGCCGAAACAAATAATGATCGATAAACGAATCATTTTTATTAGATAGTTTTACGTCTAGAATAGCCATTTCTCTACATTGAAAATGTTTATGAGGATATGTAATGTAAAATCCGTCCATGTCGATGATGTATCTAATATTTTTCAGATTTTGTTTCATTTTGAACCAAAATGTTAAAAGTATTTACACGTGACTAAAATATGTTTGTTCCAACAAACTTCACATAACAATTCATTCTTCATTACTTCCCATCATCCCATTTCTTCCTTCTGCTATTTTCTTCCTGTAATTTAAGAAAACAGAATCACATTCACTAATGATCAACTAATGACTGTCATTGTCAAAAAAGTATTTTTTAACTTTTTACTTTCTGCTATTGTCTTTGTATTTATGGCTAGGAAATGTCCACGGCGCGGTCTCAATGCGTGTTGGCGAACTTCACATGCCTTCGAAATTTTCTCAGACATGCAGGTTTCCTCACAATGTTTTCCTTCACCGCCGAGCACGTGGTAAATCAGCACTTAAAATTGCAATTAACAACCTGTTATTTTTATATTTTAATTGCGCTAACCATCTGAGCTACCACGGCTTAATCATATACACACACAATATTTAAATATAATTTGTGAACACTAAATCATACACACGTAAGAAAATAACAGAAAGAAAAATAAGTGTGTCAATAGAATAAACACTTAAAATTGCAATTAACAATTTAATTGGTGTCGGCGGGGTTCGAACCTGGGTCGCGTACTGTGAAATTTACAGCTTGCCCTAACCATCTGAGCTACCACGGCTTAATCATATACACACACAATATTTAAATATAATTTGTTAACACTAAATCATACACACGTAAGAAAATAACAGAAAGAAAAGTAAGTGTGTCAATAGAATAAACACTTAAAATTGCAATTAACAATTTAATTGGTGTCGGCGGGGATCGAACCCGCGTTACGTACTGTAAAATTTACAGCTTGCGCTAATCATCTGAGCTACCACGGCTTAATCATATACACACACAAAATATTTAAATATAATTTGTTAACACTAAATAATAATAATATTCCACAACTATCACACAACGCCATCTAGTCCCAAGCTAAGCAGAGCTTGTGTTATGGGTACTAGACAACTGATAAACATACTTATATATTTCTAAATACATAAATATTATAGATAAATTACACCCAGACACAGAACAAATGATCGTGCTCATCACACAAGCATTTGTCCTGGGTGGGAATCGAACCCACGACCTCCGGCATAACAGTCAGGGTCACTAACCACTAGACCAACAGGCCTGTCGTTCAAAATCATACACACGTAAAAAAATAACAGAAAGAAAGGTAAGTTTGTCAATAGATTAAACACTTACATCTATGGCCTTTGATGCGTTGAAGTAACACAAATGTATTATTGATAGATACACTGCGGTCAAACGACCATACACTAACTCCATGACTGCAGTTGCTTGGTCTTATATAGTACCAGTAAGTAATAATTCTAATCTAAAGAATTTCTACAGTAGAATTGATAATAACTTTATGCGTCAACAACCTTATCTCACATTCTTCGTGTTGCGTCTTATTCAGTGTATTGATGACTCAAATAGGTTTTGTATAACGGAAAAAATGCAATTTAATATTTAGAAATCACATAATTGATCATTCCTATGTTAGTCATTGAGTAGATTGTACTGTAGTAATCTACTAATAGCAGTAATATCATGGATACACTAGATGTACAACAACATCTGAAAAAGATTCACCCCAGTCTAGAAAATAATGTTTATGCTGCTAACAGACTGTCCATGTACACCCACGTACCAACGTACATACCTAGTCAGGTCATAAGTATTGTCACACAGTAAAAACTTTTCTTTGGGTGCGTTTGGCAGAAAAAAGCGCTAGCAAGCGCTTGTAAGCAAAATGGCGATCGTAAGCGGTAAGCGCTGTCAAAACGTAAGTAGCTATTTTCCTCCAGGACACGATGTTAGTTTTAACGGGGGAACCTAACCTAATTTAAATATATGTTTGTAAAGTATTCATATTAAAAACTTACCAATCATGAATTTTTAATAACATGTATATGTTTATTCATGTCATTATATTACTTAAAACGAATATTGCACAAAACAACGTATCAACTCTACTTCAAAACAAACAAATTAAATAAGCAAAATGGCGGATTGTGTCAGCGCTACTGAAGTAGCAATCGTGGCCTGGCCGAAAACTATTTCAGCGCTTATAAGCGCTTGCTAGCGCTTTTTTCTGCCAAACGCACCCTTTTAGAATGCTGGCCACAAAAAAGTTTATTGAATTCAAATTATTCATGAAAATAAAACTGTATACTTTTTAGAATTTTACTCATTTTTACATATGGAGTGGACGCTTAAAAAAGACCGTATTGCAGTTGCGATTACACGCCAATTAAATTTTTTGATATACTGAAAAATTTGAATATAACCAAAAGATTCGTTTATCGTACCATCAAACGATACAATGAAGACTCTAGTGTAGATGACAGGTCAAGAAGTGGTCGCCCTCGATTTGTTAGGACTCCAGCAGTGATAAAAGCTGTAAAGGTGCGAATTCAAAGAAATCCCAAACGTAAGCAGAAACTGTTGGCCCTTCAGATGGGGTTAAGCAGAACCACGGCGTTAAATGAAGACTTAGGGCTTCGGGCATATCGAAGAAAAACAGGACATCGTTTGAATGCTCGTCTAATGGATCTGAAACTGAAGAGATGCCGCGCTTTGTTGAAGCGGTACGCGGGAAAAATATCGGGAAATTCTTTTTTCGGATGAAAAAATTTTTACCGTAGAAGAGAGCTACAACAAACAAAATGATAAGGTGTACGCACGCAGTAGTGAAGAAGCGAGCAACCGTATTCCGCGTGTCCAACGGGGTCATTTTCCATCCTCGCTCATGGTGTGGTTGGGAGTTTCTTATTGGGGCTTAACAGAGGTACATTTTTGTGAGAAAGGTTAAAAACGAATGCAGTTGTGTATCAAAATACAGTCCTGACGAACCTTGTGTAACCTGTTTCTCATACCATGTTCAATAACAGGCACTGGGTATTCCAACAAGATTCGGCGTCAGCTCATAGAGCGAAGAGCACACAGGACTTTTGCCAGCTCCGTGGCGTAGTGGCTTAGCAATGAGTGGCTGTGCTTGGGGGTCGCGGGTTCGAATCCCGCACGGAACAAGTATTTGTACGACCTACAAGTAATTGTTCCGAGTTTGGATGTTTGTCCTTGTGAAATTTGTGTTTGTAAACTGTCCCCACGATACAGGAGAAAAACCTAGTGTGGAGGTAACGTTCTTTAAAAACAAAAAAAAAAGACTGGCTGGCGGCGCGTGAAATCGACTTCATCTACAATAAATAGATTCAGATTAGTGTTGTAGATAGGAACAAAGGAGTATAATACAATAGCATAAGCCGACCCACACGCTGCGAATAATAGATAATGACGGTAGTCAATCGACAATAGATAAGTAGATAAGGACAATGGAGCGCTAATGACGGTGGAGGCTCGCAGCGGATATCAATTAGATAAGAGTTAATTGATCTGCACATCTCCGGAACCGTGCATCCTACGCAAAAATGGACCGCAGATTCGTGATCAGAGCATGCCAAAACCTTTTTTTTTTTTTTTTTTTTTTTTTTTTTTTTTTTTTTTTTTTAGGAACGTGAGTCGACGAACGTCGTACTTGTGACTCAGTGCGCCAGAACTGGTACAACGTAACTACTGACTGATATTGCAAGGTCAAGAGAATAATCGTCGAGTACTCTGCGAAGCAATTTTGAGAGTACAACCGCTCCACAAAGCTCAAGGCGTGCAATAGATAGTGGTTTCGTCGGTGCGACTTTAGTCTTTGCACAAATCAACTGGACGGTGTTACCATTGACGCTCTTTACATGTATGTAGACTACGGCACCGTATGCGTGCTCGCTGGCGTCGGAAAACCCCAGGAGTGACGCAGTACAGTTTTTGGATACACCAACATGTCGCGGGATACGTAAATCATTAAGAGCTGGTAATTCAGCACAGAATTGCCTCCACATCTTAATAATTGGCGGTGGTGGTATGTCGTTCCAATCTAAATTAAGTTGCCAAAGCTGCTTTATTAACAATTTGGCGTACGCGACTGTGGGAGCAACGAAACCCATTATGTCCCACAGGCGAGCGACAGTAGATAAGATGGCGCGCTTAGTGCACGTCACATCAGCGGGAACAGATATCTTAAATATCTTAAATAAAAGGCGTCACTATCGGTAGACCAATGCAAGCCTAGTATTTTATGTGGCATTGATTTATCGAACTCTACTTCTCCCGTAATTTTATAGGAAGTAGGGAGGTCATCTAAAACAGATCGACGGTTGCTATGCCATTTTATCAGGTCCCATTGGGCACCCTTGAATAAGTCTATCAGCTGCCGAGAGGTCTCACTGGCCTCGGATTCACATATAGAATAGGGCATAGAGAACGCGATGTCGTCCATATATAGCGAAGTAAATGCGATACGACTCGCTAGCGGATACTTTGCGCCGTCGTCATCAATGAGCTGTCTTACCGTGCGCAATGCATGGTATGGACTCGAAGTTAAACCGAAGCACACGCGATTGAAGTGGTATAACACAAGTGGGTCTTGTGGACGGAAGCGGTATAGGAAGCATTGGTAACGACGATCAGAATCGCGAACAACTATTTGCAGAAATTGTTGGCGACAGTCGGCTGTCATAGCGATTGGATGTAAGCGGAAAGTTAAAATTATATTGAACAAGTCGCCTTGCAAATTTGGTCCTGAATGCAGAATATCATTTAATGATCGCTCAGTGCTAGTCTTACTGCTAGCGTCCAGGACGATGCGCAGACGCGTTGACTTCTTATCTTCGCGTAAGACTCCATGATGCGGTATGACATATATTGGAGCGGGTTCATGAGAGTCATACGGCGGTGCGGGGGATATATAATTTTTAGCTAAGTATTCCTTTATGACGTCATCATATGCTAACCTTAATGTAGGCGAGGCTTGAAGTTTCCTCTCCAAGCACATGAATCGTCGTCGAGAGGTTTCATAAGAATCTCCGAGAGAGTAAACGTCATCTTTAAATGGCAGGCCAACAATATATCTACCAGTAAAAGGATCGCGGGATGTCGTAGATTTATAAAACTCTTCACATTCAATGTCTGAAGGACACTGAATGGGCGGTGCGGTGGGTGGCTGTTCAAGCTCCCAAAATCATTGCACTAATTTGTCAACGATAGGAGACTCTAGAACTGAGCAGCACGTTAAAGAATGATTTACCTGAAGTGTCGGCACTGAGCCCATAATAACGTAACCAAATACCGTACTCAAAGCTGAGGGCCCGGACAAGTCGTTAGACGAATAAATTACGTCTGGACACAGTAAGTGCGGGAAAAGGGATGCGCCTATCAAAACATCAATTTTATTAGGCATGCTATAACATTCATCAGCGAGTCTTATGCCATGGAAGTGTGATAAGACAGATGTGTCTACCACAGCGGTGGGCAAAAGGTCGGTGATTTGATCAACAACTAGCGTTGAAATATTGAAGTTAATATTCGAGTCAAATCGTGAGAAAATTTTAATATCAATCGATTTCGATTTTACAATTTTTTCAACTCCACCGAATCCCTTTACTACAGTACATTCGGTATCGTGTTGTTGAACGCCTAAACGATGACAGCACTCTTTAGTCATAAAATGGCTTTGAGCCGCGGAGTCTAATAATATACGAATAATTTGTTTCTCTCCCTTAGCATCGTAAGCAAATACTTGAGCGGTTGATAATAAAACAGTTCTCTGCGAACGACTTGCGCGCGCGGGAGGCGGTGAACGTTGAGAAACATTCTTGAACGAAGTACACAGCGCGACGTCTGAACGCGCACCTGCGGTGAGGGGTGGTGAGTGTGCGGGCGCGGGGGTTGTAGACTTCAGTGTAACTGGCTGAAGCGGTGGAGAACGCGCCAGCGCAGGGGAAGCATTATCGCTTCTGCGGTGGAAGTGCAACAATGTGTGATGTTTAAATTTACAAACTCGACAACTATAATTTGAAGAGCAACTAGACACTCGATGACTTAAACTGAGACAATTCACACATGCATTGTTACTCTTTACGCATTTAAATCGTTCCTGCGGCGTCATTTTATTAAAGTCTGCACACTTAAATAGGTGTTGATGCACAATATTATCGCACAGACACTTTGAGCAACTAGTCGTCGTGCTTACGTACGCCTGATACTTCGGCGACGAAGTATTATTACAGCGACGATTATTACCGTTACCTCGTCGATTGTTTGGTGCGCTATTAGAATTTGTACTAGAATCGGTGCGTTGCAAAACTTTGGAGCGGGTCTTAATAAAATTTACTAAATCATCAAAGGTAGGTACCATCGAGTTATGACTATATTCGAAAGAGCGAATGGTATCCGGGTCCAGCTTCTTAAGCGCGATATGAAGAACAATTAAGTCCGCGAGATTATCTAACTTTAAGTTTTGTAAAGCGCGCACTGCACTTATAAAGTTATCAGTAAATAAATCAAAATTATTTGCGGTGGCCGATTGCAATGGCTTAAATTCGAACATCTGATTAATATATGTAGATACTAGCATACGCCGGTCTTCATATTTGTCAACGAGTGCTTGCAATAAAATTTTATAATTTTCAGCGCAAGGAGTTATACCTGAGCATACAGATAGGGCTTTGCCCGTTAGTTTACCTAGCAAATAGTATAACTTTTCAGCGTCGGTAAGCGATGTGTTGTCATGGGCGGTTGATTTAAGCCTAGCATAAAATAAAGGCCATGAGCGAATGTCATCCGAAAATGGCATAAGTTCGATAGGCGGAAGTGAGAATCTGGCTTTAGATGGTGTACTAGTACTTTGTGAATTAGATTGCGAATATTGTAAATAAAGCCTATTTATTCTACCGCAAAGAGACTCAAACGCAATGAGGCTGTTATAATCAGGTTTAGCAATAGGGTTTATTTTTAATAAATGTGAATTATAATTATCTAAGACCTGTTTAAACTCAATACGTAAAGCATTAATATTAGAACTTCCATCAAGAAAACGCTCCATCGTGGAAGTGTTTGTGAGGATGTCCGAGGACATATCATATATTTTTTGCACTATTTCAAATGAAGCATCTCGTTTAGCTAACAATAAAACCAACTCAGCATCAGGTGTGCCCTCATTATCCGAGGAATCGCTATTATTCGATGCTAATTGTTTTTTAGGCGGCATTACAACTTAAGTTATGCGGCAAAACTAATATAATTATAAGCGGGTAGTCTGTAAGCGACCTCGCTACGCGGTTGAATTATTAAATATTAGTTTCGTTAACGATGAACTTTAATTGTTAACTTTTATAATAATTATGAAGTTATTTACAACGAATATAATGCTTAAATATATGTGCAAATAATAAATGTAATTTAACAGTATAATCTATAGATGTAGTTAAAAGTTGATGACGTGATGTGAACATACAACAAATAATTTATATAGATAATTATATGCTTATTCATTCTATGAATATAGTTTTAAAATTACTATGAATATCACCTATTAGGACCTATTCTAGTGTTCTAATAAGGGCGGGGTTAATCCGAAGTCGGATTAAAATATAAATAATTAATTATATAAACGCTTATTACGATAACGATCTAATAAGGGCGGAAAGTCAAGGTCAATCCAGCGAGAAGTGACCATTAAAAATGGAGACGCCAGTAACTTAAGGTATTTTCGATAAAGATTTAGTGGACTGTAATTTTGGTGCATACGGCAAAGGGGAAAATAAATAGGTGGGATAGCACGCACTGACCTGATAAGGGCTGCCGCGCCTTCCTCCTGGAGTGTCTGCTATACAGCTAGCTCGCCACGTGGTTCGGCGCACACGCACTCTCGGAACAGTCTCGTGAAGTCCCACACTCTCCACCTTTGCCCTTACGGGGGCGTCTCACACTTTTATGAGTTACAAAGACACAATGTCTGATGCGGTGAATATTAAACATAAACAGGAGAACTCAATGTTCGTCCTGCGCGGTTTGCGGTTAATGTACATAAGACGCGACGGGTGGCCGTGCGTTGCGGATGGCGTAATATCACTTAGTATAATGACGCGCGCCGAGATCCTCTTTTTTCACCTCGGCGGCAGCGCGTGCGCTAGGAAAGGGAAGGAAGGAAGGAAACAAAAAATATGCACTAGTCATGTTGATAAAGTAGATATAACTTAGGACGAACTCAATGCGATATGTAATATAATGTTGATAAAGTAGATTGTTAACTGGCGTTACCAGTACACTTAATTAATTTTCCGATTTTACAGTCTCATACGTTCTACGTTCGTTTTCAGATACATAAGGCCCGGTTTACATTTTGAGAAATGACAAGTGCGAGTGGCAAGTGCAACTGAAAAATGGCAAGTGCTTAGCCCGTGTGAACAGGCAGAGACAAGTGACAAGCGTGAATAAAATACGCACTAAGCACTTGTCATTAATTTGTCAGTTGCACGTGCCACTTGCACTTGTCACTTCTAAAAATGTAAACCGAGCCTAAATTTCCTTGTGATCGCCGTGTAGGGGCTCCCAAGCTACAATATAAATCCCAATCTACTAGATTCTCCATCAACCATTTTTGTCCTATGATATCTCAAGGCGAATATAAATATGCCACAGGTCTTATGTACTTATCTTCCTTAACGTAAGGCATAAAATACCCAGCCTAGTGACGAGAAGCAGTGCGAAAAGTGCGAGACGTCTGGTGTTACGATCAGCAGTAAACTAGATGATGAAGATCAAGAAAGTTTCCTTACATTATACCTAATTAAAAAGTAAAATTAGTAGCTTAATCGTACATAGCGTAATAATAATTTAAATTGTTTCATTCTTGTTATTAAAAATTAAAGTTAAAGTTACACCTATATATGCCCCACGACTGGGCATAGGCCGCCTTTAATTTCTGAGAGAGTTTTAGGGCAAGGAAATGTCCGCTGCGTTGTCCCATTGTGTGTTGCGAACTTCTCATTTCTTCCAAATATTTTTTTTCTTAATTTCAGTCATGCCGGTTTCCTCGTGATGTTTACGTTAACCCTCGAGCGTGTAGTAAATCAGCACTTAAAATTGAAATTAACATTTCCATAGGTGCCAGCGAGGATCGAACCCGGATTGCTCGCGTACTGTAAAATTTACAGCGAGCGCTCATTCCCTGAGCTACCACAGCTCTCCTTTCTTGTTATTGCTTCATATTATATTGCAATAAACACTGATGCGTGCTGATGATCAGCACGCATCAGTGTTTATTGCACTGCACATTCTGTAGTTTTTGTGTGCGTTATTGAAGTGCACATGCTGTTGTAGGAAAGTTGAGTATTCTGAATCCCGTTAATGGCTGGCTAGATGGTCTTATTCAATCGGAAAATTCAATATCAAAATAATAGTAACTGGAGCGCACTAATTAATAATATTAATGGCACGGACTAAATTTAACAGCCGAATTAACGTTATTTTTTAATTAGTAAACGTTAAAAAACTACTGCTAATAACTGCAACATTATATGCAAAGAATTCGTAGCGAGCGGTCAGTCGGCGTAGCTATTACGTCACAGTTTCTGCAAAAAAGAAAATTACAATCTTTCAAAGATGGAAGTGTCGTCGTTGTCTCATAATAATTCTTTTCGCAGCTTATCGGTATTTAATATAATTCCGAATGTTGTCGCCATACCTGAAATTGGTCGGCAGAAAATTATCCTATCCGAAAATTATAACAATGTCTTCATTTATTAAAACCTTTTAACACTATAGCGCCGTTAGCGCCTCCAGTCTCACAACTATTTTCATATGTCAATACTGATTTCATATGTCAGCATATAAGTACGGAATATTATATACCTAAGTCGAGACCAATCGAGGTGAGATGGTGCGAACCATGTGCCCGATTAATAAGCGGGTGATTGTGGAGGGGTGGATTTTATGTATAAAATACGTACTGTTTTTGTTTGTTATGTTTTCAAACTGGAGCATTTTACCTCTGACGTGTGGTAAGAGAATCCATTGCCAAATTTTATCCTTAATCATAAGAGGCGACAGTAGATATTTCCAGAAATGTCTAGTGGCCTTTGATAAATAGATATCTCCATTTATCAAATGCCACAAGATAAGTATTATCACGTATACGCCGCAGCAGCATTAAAGTTAAAGATGCGAGACGTCTGCTGACGGATACGACATTGCGATCACTTTACCGCCTGCTAAGCCTGGCAATAAGAGCATCCACGACTTTTTCTGCCACCAGGGCGGCGTCACATAAAATGAGTCAAATAAATAAACCAAACCACAGATTCTCATAAAAGTAGAAAAAATTAAAAAGGGGCATTGTTTTGTGTATTAATATAATACTCTAGAAACTGATTAACTTATATTTAAAACTGACTTCTCAATTAAATGACATTGTGTAACAAAAAACTTCGCTTTAATATCGACTAGCGACATCTAGTGAGCAGACGATAATTTAAAACAGAAACAGAAACTTTTTTATTCATTATGGATTATAAATAATACTTATTGAAAGTCACGTTTTTTTCATTTTCAACTGGTTTGCATAAAAACCTCTGTCCTGGGAAGAACCAGCAACCAACAAAATATATATAAGTATAAAATATTCTTTTTACAATTATGTATATTACACTTAACTTTATTAGCTCTCATTATGGCACATCAACAGTGGAAGAGGCCCATGCTAAGAAGTAGACTTTAAGGTAATAATTAGAATTTCACCTGTGATAACTGGAGACGCGGAATTAGCAGAGAAGACGACGGCGGCTGTGGTGGCATTCGCAGCTTGTGCGACCGCGCTCTCGATACTATTGGCGGCGTTGAACAACAGTCGGCAGAGGTCGCAGCTGCTCGATGATGTTGCTGTTCATTTGATTAACCACTTTATCATTAAACATTTAGGGGTTTCCTCTCAGACCAACCTTAGTACATGGTTAAGCTATGCTGCAGCTATATAAACCTCACTTTCAAAGTCAAAATTCTAACATTACCGTGCCTATATATATTAGAAATATGTAAATTTGTAAAAAGACACCCAAGTATTTACACCAAAATCATAGACGCACCCCGACACAAGGTACCTCGCTATAAGAATAACCTTTTGCAACCAAAATCTAAATTAAAATTACACAGTACAGGTCCTTACTCGATGTCAATAAAAATTTATAATAAATTGCCGGAATACATAAAAGCCGAAACAAATATTAATAAATTCATAAGATCTTTAAAAGAGATACTTATTAAAAAAAGTTATTATTCAATTAATGAATACATTGAGGAAAAGAATTTTTAAGTGTCTGCCCCTCTCCTGTTCATTGCTATGCCTTTCGAGGTGCACGTGATTGTTAGAACTTGCATGTTTTGTTTAGTCTCTAAGTCACATGTAACGCAATTTGTGAATAAATAAATAAAATAAATAAATATTATGCTTGTAGGACGAATGGGTCGGCTCGGCCACGCTCTCACAGAATACCAGCGTCAAATAGCATCTTTATGCTGCCTACAGCTTAATATGTTTGATATGACGAGTGATTGAGATTCGAAGATTCTTTTTACTGAATACGAGGTGTCCATCTTAAATCTCAGGCGTGACCACGCATTTTGATTCGTAATCAAGGATAGATGTAGATGTCTATGGGCCACCGCATCCACTTACCATTAGGTTAAAGGTTAAATTTTTCTGAGCTAGTTATCGTTTTATTTAAAAAAAAAAAACAAAGAAAGATAGACAGAGGGGGTTGCTTCCGTTTAAAATGATGCCATGCTCAACTACTTGACACGCACACATCTTTCTTTCTTTATCGGATCGTAAATATTCACTGCTGGACACACACGTACGCACCCAGTACATTTGCACCTGAAACCATGTTGATGGTTGTAAATGATTTCAATTGCATATAGGTGAGTGTGTGATTATAAGAATAATAAGTTGAGCATAGTTTTGGATTGTTTTTTGCGTCACTTAAAATGTACACAGGGCTCTAGGACAGGGTCTTGCCTCTGTTGGTATGAGGGGTTCCCTATAAATCTAAATTGCCAAAAAATTTAAAACAAAACATCTTGCTTTACTCTTTTGAAGCTGAACAAAAGTGTAAGATCAGTTAATGTTATATTTTGAAATACAGCCAGTAGGTACCGATATTTTTAAATCATTACGTTCACGTCTAGGTATCAATTTTCTTGTGACTACATATCCAGTAGGTAGTTATTTGGAAAGCAATATATTATAAGCATTAACACTATTGTATTTAGTTACCAAGGATGTGAATCTAATAGGTAAGTATTTTGAACGATATGAAGAAATAATTGTAGGTTTGTTAGATTGTTGTGACGGCTATAGCTACCTGTGTACATATTAAGTACATAAATTTAACAATTATACAATACCTAAGTTGGGATTTCCTTTACTCATTCAGCAGTCATTAAAATGATGAAAAACCAGGCACAAGTACGAGTTTATCTTCCACTTACACAAATAATGTTATCGGTGTGTGAACCACTTTTTGTACGATTTATTTTATTTTTAATACAATCTGTTTAAAGTACAGTCTGGTTTTATTATCGGTGATGCAATACATATTTTGAGTTTGTATCTCTGGATGGCAGCACCCGCTCTCAATTGAACTATTTATAATTGAAGACAGCGGCTTTGTGGACAGCCTACCTGAATACCAAATCGCTAGTCCTAGGTTTGAATACCTACCTGTATGAAATTTTGCTCTCTATTTTTAATATTATATTAGTTTAAAACATAATAACTAAATAGTACCATTTAAAAATATTACATTAACTGAAGGCGTTAAATTTTTTTTAAATGTTTTAAGCTTATTTTACCACTTATGTTTCCTTACATAATAACTAATTCTAATATTTTGTTATCAGAATGGACTTATTTATGTTCCTACATAAACACCTGATTACTTTGTAGTGCATCCGTGCATGCTTATTTGCATGATTTATTTGAGGACCAACATGAAATGTATAAGTTCGTACATTGAAAGCAGCACCTGGATCGTGATGAGTGCAACTCGTCGCTACAGAGAAATGGCTGCGTTTTTTAGAGCCGGCCATTTCGTCCATTACACAACCTTTAAATGCCTCGGGTTTATTCGTCTCCACGTCGTGAACATGCACTTTTATATTATTACGCACTAGATAAGGCTTAATTTCTTCAAACCACACGTCACATAGCTGAAATTATAAAAAATAAAAACGTTCGATAATACTCCCCAGTAAACAATTTATTAAAAACGTTAAAGGGTCTCATGCTCACGCTAACTAATGCATTTTCTAAGTCATAGCGAATATTTTTAGGAATTTTATATCTATCTTTTCTTTCTTTTCGTAAATCATTGCAATTATTTTTTGTTGATTCATTAATGACAGGCGTACGTGGAACAAACTCCTGCAGTAACGTTGAACGCGGCTTCCCAACTCGGGATTGAAACATTTAGTCTATTGTTGTTGTTTAATTTTAATTAACACATTAAAATACAATATTAATAAATAAAATTTATTTTAAAAACTCAGAGTATAAGAAAATATAAAACTGAAACCAGGTAGTTTTTTCTTCTAACTGTCAAATTTGTTTTTAATCTACCTTATTTACAAATTTAATTGAATCAAAAAGTTTCGTTGCACATTTTAACTCCTTCTTTGAATCCACACGAAGAAACACATAGCTACTTATTAACCTAGCAGGCTTTCTTCTATCAATAAAATTAATTTTGAATATTTTATAAAGATGAACATACCAAATTGGAAAACTGTGATAAGCACGACTGGATCAACGTTGCTACAAGGAATTTCAAAGGTATTACCCTTAAAAAAGATAAATAAAGATCTGTCACAAAGTGATTCAATTAATGAAGTTTTGTTTTATGGAGCGGAAGACGACGAAAAGAAACATCAGGTGGGGCTGAACAATCTCTTTTGCATATACTATGTGATAGTTCACGCTAGCCGTTCAGTAGATGTGTGCTTGCCGAGTTTAATTAGTAATACTATCTCCAAGTGTCTTATTACCGTTCGACAGAATAATTGTGCGAATATAAGAGTAGCCATACATAACAGTGAAGACCGAGAAAATTTACAAATACTTGCGAAACATGGAATTAGTGTCAAGATTATTAATTCGACGGTGAAGTTAGAACATGAATTCATTTTGGTAGACGCTTATGATGAATGTGAAGATTCGGTAGCCGTTGTTGGGTCTTTAGATTATGAGACGTCCCGAGTAAACTGCACTAGAGACACCACGCTCTTAACGTCTGAACGCACTGTAGTTTTGGCTCTAAAGAAGGAATTTGATAGAGTCTGGAGTACTAACGGGGACGTTATGGAATACGAGAGTGACGACGAAAAAATCCAATAAATTCTATTATCTACCAGTGTTCATTTAATATTTGAATTAAAATCTTGTTATTGTAATGAATAATTTTATCGTGAAACTTGTGTTAATTGAAATAAAAGTCTTGAAGTAACAAAAATATCTAAATTTTATTTCTTCTCCTTGAATTCAACAATACAATTATTGTTAGCAAATTATTTTATTACAAAATTACATTTACCATGAAAAAGATACACATATTATACATTCCTACACAACTATTTGTACTTAAGTGCTTTTTGTTAATCTATCTTATAAATAAAAAGCGAACAAGAAAATTTTAAAAAAATTATTTCATTTATTTCAGCAACCAGTTTTGATGAGGTTCTCTTGTTTGTATTATTTGAAGTTTGAGATTTTTAAATTAATTTTTATGTTCACGAAAATCATGTTCGCTAAAGTTTAATGTTTGGCGTCAGTCAAGGTCTGTGAGATTCCAAACTACATTAAAATATTAAAAGAGGAATTTTAAAATTCTCTAATTTTAAAATACTTTTCAAGTAGATCATCTACCTACTAGTTTTTTTAAAATATCGCGGTCATCTTTTGAATTTATAAAAAATATTGGGTGCGTTTGGCAGAAAAAAGCGCTAGCAAGCGCTTACAAGCGCTAAAATAGTTTTCGGCCAGGACACGATTGCTACTTCAGTAGCGCTGACACAATCCGCCATTTTGCTTATTTAATTTGTTTGTTTTGAAGTAGAGTTTATAAGTTCTTTTGTGCAATATTAGTTTTAAATAATGCAATGACATGAATAAACATATACATGTTATTAAGAATTCATGATTAGTTATTTTTTAGTATGAATACTTTACAAACATATATTTAAATTAGGTTAGGTTCCCCGATTAAAACTAACATCGTGTCCTAGAGGAAAATAGCTACTTACGACTTGACAGCACTTACCGCTTACGATCGCCATTTTGCTTACAAGCGCTTGCAAGCGCTTTTTTCTGCCAAACGCACCCATTATTTTGAGATGCTAAAAACATGCTAAAATTTTCAAAATAATTACATTTTAATAATTTAAGTAAACTACTAAAAATGTTAAATTTACAATCAATACTCCAAATAAAATATAATAAATATTACTTATGCAAATATTTTGTGTAACATGCCGATTTATATCAAAGCTAATTATAATGAATGTTTAGAATATTTTAATGCTGAATATACACTAGAAAAGACGCCACAGAATCTCAACCTAACTCGCTGATTGGAATAAAATTGAATAATATTCTGATGAATATATTGTCTTCACACTAAATATAGTTACTTAATTTTCTATATCGTTACAATCACAGTGTAAACATAAGCAGTCATATTTTGTATTTACAATATGTTTAAATTATTAAACAATTATTTACATTTTCTTACACTTAATTACACTAATTTCCTTAACCTTAAAACCTACCAAATCAAACTTTGTGGTCTAGTATTTGCTTAAATATTGTAATGCGAAGTAAAATTGAATTTAATGCAAATAAGTCAAACTAATAAAATATGTAAAAAACCAATTATATGTTCCTCAAGTTTCTAGCAACCACGAAATACTTTAGAACTAAAATGTCGCAGACTAAAATTATACTTGTTTTCCACACCCAATAAACCAGAACTCGTACTGCTCTATGCGGGTTTCAGAATGTGTCCTAGCATTGTTTTCCTTCAGTGTTTACCTGATTAATTAACCCGTCAATTGGGGGTATTCCAAGTAGTCTTGGAAATGGGAATTTCCTAATGGGAACTTCCCCAGTCTTACTAGTAATACTAGTAATAGTAATAATAGTAATACTAGTAATACTATTGGACATCTTCGTGGCGTGCTGAAATCCCAGTAGTCTTACCAAATAATGTTATTCGTAAAACTAATGGGATTTTTTACCAAGCACAAGTAAATGGTAAGACCACTAGAGTAGAATACCCCGTCAATTGCAATTTACAATATTGAGCATTGACGGCACCGGGAATGAAATTGAGGTTTTATGGTTTGTCATACTCTGTCATATCCTAGGACAACCTAGGATCCTAGGATTTTTCATGATTCGCCCAACAGATTGCGATAAAGCAATGTATTCACAATAAGCTGTAAACGTTGGTAAACATAAACAACAGTACATTTTCGTAAGTCACATTAATTTTCCTAATTGAATAAAATTTAGAATAGGTTAAAATTATAGTTTATATAAGTCCCACAGATTTAAGCACAAGCCTCCATTTCTGAGAGCGCTTTAGGACAAGCAAGTTCCCACCGCACTGCCCCAATGCGTATTGACCGACTTCTGATGTCTTCGAAATACATATTTATTTTTATTTCTCAGACACAGATTTCCTCGTGATGTTTTCTTTCACCGCCGAAAAAGTGGTAAATAATCGGTATTTGCAATTAACAGTTTCATTGGTGCCGACGGGGATCGAAACCGATTGCTCGCGTCTTGCAAAATTAACAGGCAACGAAATGAGCTACTACGGCTCAATCAGAGTAATTATAGATATCCAATAAATACCTAACAAATTAAAAATGCTTGTGATATATTAAACATATTTTAGATTTATGAAGTACATTTATAAGCAATTAGATTATCATGCTATACGAATAAATAATGAAATATAATATATTTCATTATTTTGTATTACAATTCATAATAATACCTATGGTGCAAAAACATAAGCATGATTTTAAATTTTTAAAAATGTCACACTATTTCTATAATAACTTACTTAGTACTCGCAAATGATTTACTTACATCTGGATATGTTATTAACAAATTACCTTACGATAAAAGCACGAACATTTCCCGTTGGTGTTTTCATTACTATATTAATTACTTAATTACAAATAATTGCACGTAATGGCATATTTTTCCGCACATATATCATCAATTATTATCAATTAATGGAATTATCAACAGTTTGATACTACACACAAGCAATGTTGTTAATGATACAAATATTTTCTTTGCATATAACACAATGATTAAAGAGTTAAAAGACTTAACGTAAGCTATAGTAGCGTAATAGTGTGTTCTAGAAACCAACGAAAATTGACGCCCTTGGCAAAACTTTCAAGCAAACTTTCTTTGGGTGAGTTAACCATCAAATGCCTTTTGTACGCCGATGATCAAGTTATTCTTGCGTCGTCGGCGGCTGAGTTGCAAATGATGGTTACATTAATGAACAGATTATTAAAAGAAAGGGGTATGAAAGTGAACGCAAGTAAGACGAAGGTTATGGTTTTTGAAAGAGAAGAAAGTAAAACGATTTGTGAAATAAGAATAGAAGGGGAGTTGATCGAGCAAGTAGATGAGTTTGTATATTTGGGGTGCGTATTTAGCAGGGATGGGAGATATGATAAGGATATAGAACGACGAGTGAACGCAGGAAACAGAGTAAATGGGGCCCTGCACTCTATTGTGAAGAGTCAAAATGTGTCAAAAAAGGCACGTATGGCAATTCACAATGCTGTGTTGGTCCCTACTTTAACGTATGGTAGTGAAAGTTGGGTATGGCAGAAGAAGCACGAGAGTAGAATAAATGCAGTAGAAATGCGGTCGTTAAGGAGTATGTTAGGGCTGAATCTGAATGACAGGGTGAAAAATTGGGTGATAAGAGAAGAGTGTGGTTTGCAAGATGATGTTGTGACCAGGATTAAGAAAGGAATGCTTCGGTGGTTTGGTCATGTGGAAAGAATGGATGAGGAAAGAGTGACAAAGAAAATTTATGTTGCAGAAGTGAATGACAGAGTCGGAAAGGGACGTCCTAGGCGAAAATTTATCGACCAAATTGGCGATTTATTGAAAACGGGCCAAATTAGGAGTACCCTTAACCGACGAGCATGCATGCGTAGGTATATGGATGTGAAGGAGGCGAGAGAGGTGTGTCAGGATCGTGCCAAATGGAAGTCTGTAGTCTCTGCCTACCCCTTTGGGTGACAGGCGTGAGTGTTTATGTATGTTTATGTATGTATGTAGAAGCATTGTAATTTAAAAAGTTATCTGTCGTCCGTTCTTACCTTTTTTAAAGTTAATTATTTTTATGTTTTGAGTGGGCTTATCAGGAATATCACAATCTCAGTGTCGTCTAGTTCCATTAAAAACTTATTTCTTTATTTTGTCAACCCTAAGGGGTGGAATTTTTTCTCCAAATTTATATGGGACCACCCCTATTTAGTAAAAAAGAATAATGGCAATCCGTTCAAAATTGACGAACATATAACGTAACACATGTACATACAAAAAAGAACATAATATAGTTGAATTATTAACGTCCTTCTTTTTTAACTCGGATGAAAAGGGAAAGCCAAATGTTATACACTCCAGCACCTCATGGCGTTAATACGGATGATCTAACAACAGTCATTTCTAAAGTTGTTGTCTAGGAGAGTTTCAGAGGTACTGTTCACAGTCCAAGTGCAACTCAATAAGTTAACATTTTTACAATGTTTATCTTATCCCGTTGGTCTTACAATAAGGATAAAATCTACACATGTTACACATGACGATGCACAACCACCTTATATATTGAATTTTTATTAATTATTATAAATTGTTCCACTAAATTGTTACACACCTTATAAATTGAACCACTAGAAATATTTAGTTACTACAGGACTACTCTGAGTTAACGGTTAGTAAAACATTCAAAATAATTCCAATCTATATATATATATATATATATATATATATATATATATATATATATATATATATATATATATATATATATACCAGTCAAAACAAAATAAGGGCCACCACGTTTTTACAGTATTCCCACGAATTCCTGGGGTTGAAGGGTTGATTAATGATTAGATTGTAT
This sequence comes from Parnassius smintheus behrii, assembly GCA_036936625.1. Lineage (NCBI taxonomy): Eukaryota > Metazoa > Arthropoda > Insecta > Lepidoptera > Papilionidae > Parnassius > Parnassius smintheus. The sequence goes on from JAUPFT010000002.1 coordinate 36,899,502, forward strand.
AAATTAATTGATTTTTATTGTAAACAGCATAAAATAATGACGGAAACAAAAAAAAATTACACCACTTTTTCTGAAAATTTATTTTTTTGAAAAGGAAACAGCGAGGTAAAAAATTAAGTGAAAAAAAAATTGTGTTGGTTGATTTGTGGCTTTCCTCAATATCTGGTGTGCCCACCTCGTTTTCTAATGCACTCTTGAAGCCTGGAAGGTACACTTTCAACCAGGTGTACCACTGTTTCTTGAGGAATTTGTTCCCAGCTTGATTTCAGAATGTTTATTAGCTGTCTTTCATTGTGCACGGGTTGGTTTGTGCTTCGAACACTGCGTTTCAGTAAATCCCACATGTGTTCAATGGGATTGAGATCCGGACTATTTGCAGGCCAGGGCAGTACCTGTATACCAGCCTCCTCTAGGGCTTCTCTGGTGGCACTAGCTGTATGAGCGCCAGCATTATCGTGCATCAGATGGAATCTTTTTTTTTATTTATTCAACAAAATAACAGTTTTAAGTTTTAAGTTTGTCTTGGCACTGCACAGTTTGCTCTTACACATTAATTTACTTAAGCTTATTATTTAAATGACATTGGAATTAACTCTTGCTCCGATTCTCTGTGCATATGAGACCACATGGGGTCTAATGACCTCCTTGATATAACGTTGAGCTGTAATTGTGCCTTCGTTGAGAATTACCAACTCGGTTCTACCTTATATAGAGATTCCTCCCCACACCATAACATTGGGGCCCCCAAATCTGTCACTTTCATGGATACAAGCATCCGAAAATCGCTCATCTTCACGCCTCCAAACCCTAATGCGACGGTCATCACTAAAAAATTTAACTTTGCACTCATCCGTAAACAGTACTGTGCTCCAATCACTCATATCCCATGCCAGATGCTGCCTTGCGAACGATAATCGGTTAGCAAGATGGGCACTTGTTAATGGTATCCGCACTACGCGTCTCCTGGAGAACTGCTGGTCCTCGTGTAACTGATTTCTAATGGTTTGATCACTGACGCGTGTACCCGTCGCCTGCCGCAAACGGTTTTGTAAGGAGCGGGCAATGATGCAGCGCTCTCTGCGCGCAGTCAAGCGCACGTAGCGATCCTCCTGTGCGGTAGTTGGTCGATTTCTGCCAGATCCCCGTCTCCTGGTTAGTCTTCCATTCTCTTGAAGTCGATTCCAAGCATTCTGCATCGCTCGCCGGGAAAAACCCAGCTGCAACGCCACAGAACGCTACGAACGGCCTTCTTGAAGCAATGTTACGGCCCTAGTTACAGTTGGTAAGTCGATATGTTGTCGAATTCTCGGCATAACTTTTTTAAAATGTTAATTCAGCCACTAGTTAAACAAAACTTAAACCGTTCTTGACAGAATCGTCACTTTGACTTAGTTAAAATCTGTCTTAAAATCGGGTAGAATCAAGTGGTTACAATAAATTATCAAAAACTACCCACTTCAAACAATTATGAACCTGGAATACTCAAAAAATGTTTGTAAACAAATAAGGTAACACCACAATAAACAATCAGCTACTTGAGAATGCATAAAATATGAATTCTCGCTACCGACGTAAAAAATAACAAGTGGCCCTTATTTTGTTTTGACTAGTATATATATATATATATATATATATATATATATATATATATATATATATATATATATATATATATATATATATAAGAATGGGTGGGCTCAACCGGGGAGGGACCACGCTCTCACAGAATACCAGCGTCAAATAGTAGCTTAATGCTGCTGTGTTTTGTATAGTGAGTGTAGAGAACCGGAGACCTTTTTTACTGGAAACGAGGCATTCCATCTTAGTCCTCACGGGTGACAACGCATCTGCATTTTGATTCGTAAGCGAAGATAGATGTAGATGTTTATGGGCCACAGCAACTACGTACCATCAGGTGGACTGTGTGCTCGTTTGTCACCCTATCCTATAAAAAAAATAGTATCCGACTAGGTAAGTCCAACTCCTATTGAGAAGTCAATCAACGGATCTGACTTCGCGGGACAACCTCTGAGAGATTATGACACATCTTTTAGTAATGTATATCTACAAATTTGAAAATAAGAGTGTACAACCAGTGCGTACTGTCATCAGTGATGTACGGATCTAAGAGATGGTCCGCCTTCTGGCCACACGAAGAACTCGTTTAGCGAGCTATGGAGAAGGCTATGCTCGGAGTTTATCTGCATTATAATGAGGATATCTGCAGTAGAACCAGAGTAACCGACATAGCGCGCAAAGGATCAATAAACTTAAGTGGCAAAAGGCCTTTTAATAACATATAGCTGGAAGATCCGACAAAATTTGGAAAGAAAATTCAATCAAAGAAAATTGAAATAGTAGCTTAATGCTGCTGTATTTCGTATGGTGAGTGTAGAGAACCGGAGACCCTTTTTACTGGAAACGAGGCATTCCATCTTAGTCCTCACGGGTGACAACGCATCTGCATTTTGATTCGTAATCGAGGATAGATGTGGATGTCTATGGGCCACAGCAACCACTTACCATCAGGTGGACTGTGTGCTCGATTGTCACCCTATCCTATAAAAAAAAAAAAAAAAAAAAAGAACAGCAACCTTGTGTGGATAAATGAAATGTAAGGCGATTCCCCACTAGTGTAATTAATGGGTGCAGGTGACCTAGGAGCGTGCTTTGTGGCATTCCTTGATCTATTTTCAGCAGTAGACTTGTGATGGACTGTATTGATGATAACGATGAAGAAATGCCTTCAGTGATGTATATACCAACATTTTACGTTCTTATTAAAATTTAATTGTTATACGTAGATAAATGACGCACTATAGAATTAACAAAATAGATCAATAAATGCATAAAAGTATCACAACTCAACTTTTTCATTTAACTATGAAATCCTACAGTGGTAAAATAGCATTGTGACTCAATAACAAAAATATTCTAATAATTCAGCTATAAAATTAGAACCAAAGAGTAATTTAACTATACCATAAAAAGCAAAATAAAGTTTCAGCCTATAATTCCTTCTCTAAAGTGGCAATTATATTATGTCTTCTATATGATATAATTGCCACCTCAGAAAGGAATAGGGGCCCTAACCCCGGACATCACTTTTTAAATAATATTATTAAAAACCTTAAAAAATCTTTCGATTTAAACACAACGAATAGTTGAAAGTCCTGTTAAAATAGATATTAAGCATAACAAATTAATACATTAAGTATATTTCACTCATTTGCAAATAATAGATTTCAAAATTTTACCGATTTTATTACATTTTTTGCAATAATGAAGAAATTTTAAGCGGCTCCAAGTAGCAGAATTCAGACTTCAACTGATTTACAGATCACAGAAAATAGATCTTTAAAAAAAAACAATATTTAAATAAAAATACTACAGTGTGTCCGGTCGCAGCCTAGCGATATTCTAGGTTATATTACAACTATTTTAATACACGAATACACAACAAACTGAGGTCTAATCCCCTTCTCCTCTATGAGACAGTTATTTTGTTTTTTTTTTCTTGAGATATTTTCTACGGTGAATAAGGCTATCAGGAAACTCTAGGAACAATCTCTAGGAACTCCAGAAATCTAGTGCCGTTTAATGTAGGAGGTAATTCCAATGACCCTATCAAACGACCGTTGATTATATCTGCCCATACATTCACCGAAAATTCGTGTTAAAACGAACTTGGGCGCACCGCTTGTGAGTTTATCGTGCACCAGAGATGATCATTTCTGTAATTTATAATACCAGCTCTTGTGAATTTTGCTGCGTCGGTCCATAATACACATCACATTTCGAATGATCAATGAACAAAATACAGAATTTGTTGCAAAATCTGTTTCTGTTGTGAGAATGTCTTGGACCCGCCGAAAACGAAGAGTGTAATCCTTCTCTTTTCAACATTCTTCATATATTCCACTTAGACAGTTGTAGTTGCACTGCAATCCGTCGAACGCTTAGTCTGGAATCACTGGTTATTAGCCTAAGTACTTCTTCATCTTGGGCGATACCAAACGAGCGCATTCATTAACAGCCCATTGAATGCCCCTTTCCGCTAATCTCGAGTGCACGTCGACAAAATTTGGCGACACAGTGTAGGCCTGGGTACCTTCGTCGATATTCTTGTATAGCTCGATTTGCACTTCCATTGCAAAAGTCATACACGAAGTGTATGTCGGCAATATGTTGCGCTAAATATGGACGATTTTCCATATTTGTATCACACTCTTATGGCCGAGGCCAGGCCGAGGGACAACTAATTTAAAGCCTTGGATATACTTGGTGGCGCAAATTCTCTGGTAGCATAGAAACCTGTGAACAAGCAAATCGGATAAGGAAAATCCTAGCTAAACAGAACACGCCGGGATCTATCTCTTTAAAGAAACCCGACGGAAGCTACTCAACATCGCCGGATGAAACCCAACGCATGATAATTGATACTCACTTCCCAGGTTACTGTGTAGTTGAAAGGGTGAACCGGCATGAAGATGCACTGACACCAACAAAAGAAGACTGGGAATTAGGCAAAGAGTGGTGACGATGGACAAAATCCATTGGGCCATTCATAGTTTCCAACCCTATAAGGCAGCAGGACCTGACGGCTTATTCCCAGCACTTCTTCAGTGGGGGGGTAAAGTCCTAATAGTCAGACTTGTTGCCATAATGAGAGCATGTCTGGCTCTTAAATATGTTCCTAGCGGATGGAGGGAAGTGAAAGTCACGTTCATACCCAAACCAGGTAAGAACGACTATACAGACCCTAAATCCTATAGGCCTATTAGCCTCACATCCTTTCTCCTAAAGACGATGGAGAGAATGTGTGAACGGGAGTTGAGAGGGTCGGCGCTAATTAACGTACCGCTACACGAAAAACAACACGCCTATAGCTTAGGTAAATCAACAGAATCGGCACTTCACCAGGTAATAACAAAGATGGAAGAGGCCATCCAAAACAAAGCAATATGTCTAGGCTCCTTCATAGACATAGAAGGTGCTTTTGACAGAACAAATTTCTCCAGCATAAAAGGTGCCCTAAGTAGACATAATGTTGAACCGGCGCTGATTGACTGGATAGTAAACATGCTCAGTACACGAACAATAAAGATTGCTGGCGAATCTCAGACAACTCAGATCATGAAAGGATGTCCGCAGGGTGGGGTTCTTTCACCTCTCCTGTGGAATATGGTCATTAATGAGCTCATCAGCAAATTAAACGCTAATCATTTCTACACAGTCGGTTATGCAGATGATCTGACAATACTGGTCTCTGGTAAGACAGCAAGCATTGTGTGCGACCTGACCCAAGCGGCTCTCCGTATTGTGGAGAGATGATGGAGGAAATATGACCAAACCGTTAATCCAAATAAAACGGTTATAATAATGTTCACACAAAAACGAATGCTGAATAACAATCATCTTCCAAGTCTTTTCAGCACAAAACTCCAACTTTCTTCCGAGGTAAAATACCTAGGTCTTACCTTGGACAGTAAACTTAACTGGAACAAACACATAGAAAACAAAATCAGCAAAGCTAGTTTAACTTTCTGGCAGTGCAGAAACATGATTGGCAAACGATGGGGTTTAACGCCAAAAATTATACTGTGGCTGTACAAAACTGTAAATCGGCCCATGATCACATAAGGCTCTCTGGTATGGTGGACCAAAACCAATGAAGCCACCACTATACAAAAGCTACAGCGTTACCAGAGATTAGCTTGTATGGCTGCCACGGGCTGCATAAGGACAACACCAACAGCAGCTTTGGAGGCTATGCTGGAGCTAACACCGCTTCATCTATATATACAACAAGAAGCAACTTTAGCTGCCATTAGACTCAAGACCCTAAATCTTTTAAGTAAGAGTAGAGTCCCCCATACAGATATAATCGATAGAATTTACTCAAAAATACCTATCTTACAAGCCAAGTATGATAGGATCCCAAAACAATTTGTATTTGATAAGAAGTACAGGATACAATTGAAGGAAACTGACCATCTGGAAGGATTGGGTCCAAGAGAGCTCAAAGTTTTCACGGATGGCGCTAAGACAAATGAAGGTGTGGGGTCTGGGGCTTTCTCTGAAGACCTTAATATCCACATATGCACACCGCTGGGTACCCACAACACAGTCTTCCAGGCTGAATGTATCATCCAAGCGTGGGTATCATCCAAGCGGCCATAGCAATAGATGCTAGGAAGATGAAAGACTTCTCCATCAGAATACTGACCGACAGTATGGCGGTACTACAAGCTCGGAGTTGCAATGTGACAAGCTCGGGACTGATATACGAGTGCCATCAACGATTGAATGAGGTATGTAAGCACAACAATGTGACTCTGCAATGGATCAAGGGACACAGTGGATCTAGAAGCAACGATGCTGCAGATGAACTGGCCAGAAGGGGATCGACCCTAGCAACTATAGGGCCGGAACCAATAATACCAATCCCCTTTGGCTACGTTCATTCACTGGTACGTAGATACTTCAATAATTTACACGCTCAGCTTTGGAAAAATTTAGTAGACTGTAGACAAGCTAGGGATGCCCTACCTGAAATAAACAGTCGTCTAACCAAGGTTCTAATGAGACTGAACAAGCCACAGATCAGGATAGTAACAAGTGCTATGACAGGACATGGCTCTTTTAACAAACATTTGTTCACCATAGGTGTTACTGGCAGCCCCCTGTGCAGGGCATGCATGGGAGAGGAAGAAACGGCGGCTCACGTGTTGCTGACATGTCCAGAAGTCGCTTCATACAGGGCTAAACATCTCGGCACGCCGGGATCGCTCCCCGAAGTTGCTTGCAACATCAAGGGACTGCTGAGCTTCTTCGAGGAGATATCATGGCTCGAATAAGCATATTATTCCTGCCCACACGCAAAATACACGCTTAGACGTGGAGTTGCGGAAAACAGCCCGTCGTGAACTAAACTAAACATACTTGGGGACAAAAGAAGCGGCATGTTGCGCAACATGTCGCTAAACAACTACGAGGAATGTCCCAAGACATATGTCGCAGAACATTTTGCAGGCCACACTAGTCAGTGTTTATAGAAATGTCGCCCGAGAAGGTTGTGTGGAATGTCTGATGTATCTTTTGTGAATTTTACTCGAATGTCAACATTTGATTTTGAAACTTTATTACAAATGATCGGACCTTCCATAGCCAAACAGGATACAATACTACGGAACGCTGTTGGCCTTCATATCAGACTTGCCATTGCATTAACAAAATGGCGCGAAATTGACGCGAGACACGTGCGCTCGCTCTCGGAGTGGTAACATGCAACATGTCCCCGGCCACGTAAAATGTTGCGGGTCACTGTGCAACGTTGCATCGTCACGTAGATTGAGTGTTCCGCGTCATGTTGCGGGACAAAATGTCCCCTAGTGTATCTGGGGCTTAACTAATCAACTGTCAAACTGTGTGGCTTTTATTGCTCGTAGTTTGCAGTATTCTAGGCCTGCTCTTTAATTGAATGCATTACTGAATCAATTCGAGCAGGCAGTGCCAGATGTCACCAAACAAAGGTCTTTTGTGTTTGCGCATACTCTATGTTCAAACAACAATAATTCTTAAAGTAATATACACACAGCTGTAAACTTAATGTTGTATTTTAGCAAGCTCAAAATCTGTCGATCTAGTAAAAAAATTAAGACTGTAATCGGGGTTGTTTTTGTAGTAATTTAAAATAATTTTCTAATTAGCATAATTTTTTGACTTGGACTTAAAATTATTTTTAAAATTCGAGTATGTGAACCCATTTTTTCGTAATGTAAACGATATACAATATTGATGCGCTCTGAATGGGCCTATTTTTATCTAAGTAAGATCAAAACATCAAAACTTTGAGGGAATTTTTTTTTATACACACATAGAGAATATATCAATAAAAAAACAAATGGCAGTCACATAGAGGGTAAGTGGATTAGACTTCAGTACGTAGTGTATTTGTGTACTGAAATAGTTTTATATGTGTACCTAGAATATCGCTAGTCCGTGATCGGACACACTATATATTATATTAGTAAACGCAAATAAAACATGAAAGCACTACTTGCTCGGTCGGACGATATTCGATATAAGGATAAATTATTAATACTAGCGCCATCTTTTTTCTAGATCGAGTGACGATCTGGTAAAAGAAGCAGAATGTCAATGGATGCAGGTGGCTCAGGACTATGACTATGCTTTATGGTATTTCTTGGGAAGACCTATAATTCAGTTCAGCAGTTGACTTGTGATGGGCTGTAATGATGACTGATGATGATGATGATGTAATAATACCATGTTTTATTTGTGTTCACTGACTGGTATGTGGATTCTAAATATATAAAGCAAATATGTATAACATTTTTTTCAAAACATCAATTCACAAACCTGTCATGCCAACTATACAACCAGGTCAACAAAACACTTAATATTTACACCAAAAAAACTTATGAATGCAAAGATCTGATATTAAATTGGCTTAAGCCGCTCACTTATAAGGAAGTAGAGGACATGATTAGGTTTCAAACATAGGTTTACACATAGAATACTATAATACATACATAATAGAACGGGGGAGTGGGCGGAGCCCGTGTAGCCACCAAAATATCACTAACATGTCAATTCACACATATAAATGTCAACACGAGATGTGTTTTGATGTTACAATCGTTTCCAAATTTCGCATGCAAATTATTTAGAAAATGCGAAATTGCACACCATTTACAAATAAATATGTATTAAAATTTAAACGATTTTTTGAATGATGATCTTGAACACTAAAATAAAGTCTAAAATGTGTAAATTTACTCAGTCTGTCAACACAGTGAATGGGGTTTGTAGTAGTAACAATACGTAATATATGTGTGCTTACGTCGACGCCGATCCTCGTACAAAATAAGGTTGACAGCCATTTTATTATGTATTATAGTATTCTATGGGTTTACATCCGCACATATTATAGGATACACCCATGCTCTGTCCATGGCATACAGTCACTCATGCTTCCATTATCAAGACACACATAAACACCCTTGCACAAAGGGCTAACAGAAGGATTACGCTAACACACACACACGCGCGCGCACACACCGATACACACACATCCCTCACATATGTGTATATAAAGTTACACACTTTTTACCATTCAATCACACGAGTAAAAGTTGCATGCATTCTTTATTTTTAAATTGTTGTCTTGTTTAAACTGTGATTTAAAATGTACGTTGTAAAACTGTTCTTGGAAGACCGGAGTTTCCTACGACAAGCAATTTATTTAGCTTAAAAGGAATCTCCAAACATAGCAAATTTGTATTTTTAGACTTAAGTTGGACGAAATAAAAAATAAAGAATTTTGACTGACAGTAAAATTAACTTAGCATTAAATGTAAAACATTTTGAATTACTCCGACATCCATGATTATTGACATTTACAATTTATGATATAATTTTCATTCACTTTAAATCACCATTATTAAAGTTTATGTGTAAATCTCAATTTTATAAATTTTGTCCAGTATTCAGCATGCGTGTGAATCTGTTACAAACGTTTTTCATCTAATTTACCATATTACAAATAAATGATTTAATTCTGTTTGATGTTACTACAGTTCATAATGATTCGGCACTACACAATACACATACCTTACAGAAATTATAACACATTTAAGAAATCATTTACAAATTAAATCTATTTAAAAATTAATACATAATGTAACTAAAAACATCAGATGCATATTTTGGTATAAGAAAACCAGTTTGATCCAAATGTGACTAGCAGAACCTTATTAAAGTCAAAATATTTACACCATATATTATGAAGTTTTTGGTTCATTGAGCTGTGCATATGCACAATGACTAAATTACCCTAGTCACTAGAAATCGGATGTCATACATCAACTTCAACATCACTTGTGACATCGTGGGTGCCTCCAGATTGGGGTGACGCCGTGTCTGGATCATTTGGATCATGAGGAGAGCAAATGTACTCTTCCTGTGGAGAACTCATGTCGTCATCAGGTGATTCGGGCAGTTCTTCATCCATCATTATTGTGGCTGGTAAAGAAGGCGATACCTCCTGTAATTGACTTGTATACACTGTAAAGAAAAGATATTATTTTATAGAAAATATACAAGGAATGTGGATCTAGTGAATAAATAATAAAATTATAGTTTATAAATGTACTTAAACAATTAGAAGTGATCATAAATTGTGATACTAGAGAGAATACTAGATGATAGTCAAGAAATTATTGTATTGACATTTGTTTTTTTTTATATAGGATAAGGTGACAAACGAGCACACAGTCCACCTGTTAAGTAAGTGGTTGCTGTGGCCCGTAGACATCTTATCTTCACAGACATTTATCTTCGATTATGAATCAAAATGCAGATGCGTTGTCACCTGTGAGGACTAAGATGTAACGCCTCATTTCCACCAAAAAGGGTCTCCGGTTCTCCACACTCACCAATACAAAACACAGCAGCATCAAGCTACCATTTCACGCTGGTATTATTAGAGAGCGTGGTCCTTATCCGGTCGAGCCTACCCATTTGTGCTACAACTATACTACTAATATAACTGCAGCATGGCTCTACCACGTAAAAAATGTTTGAAACGTCTAGAAAATTCAGAATATTAAGATGTAAAAAAGTGGGTGAAAAATAAATTTCAAAACACATTACATTCACACATGCACACCCATGGGTCCGTTACCGTTACAGCCTATTAAAGTCTATGGCTGAACATAGGTCCCTGTAGCCTCTTACAACACCCATGGGATGATATGGGGTAGTGGATATTCTTATACCATCACTACACGGTGCATACCCACAGTTCAATCTTATAAAAGCATGTTAAAAAGATTAGAAAATATTATATTAATATACTGTAATAACTTGTAAACTTATAAGGGAAGAAAATTATGAGAATATTGATAGGAGGACATTTTTAATAAGAAAAATTGTTATGTTGTATTTTAAAATATGATAGTGTGTGTTTTTAATTACTATAATAACTAGAGATGGGCCGAATATTAGCTTTATATTCGGTATTCGGCAGCTTTACCGAATATTCGTATTCGGCCGAATATTCGGCTAGATCACCGAACATTAGTGGTACTCAGTGTACACTGTATTGAAATGTACGAATTGAATAATACCATGTATTTTACTGTTGAAAGTATATTTTATTTATGGGTTAAATGTTAAATCTACTTGTATAGTTTTATGTCTTTGAGGCAATGTAGAATTATTTCCAATTATATCAAATAGAAAGCTTGATAAAATGTTTTTGGAATCAAACAAAGAAACATTACATTAGTACATTTCACTTTACTTTGGTTGCCAGTTTCTCTAAAATGAGTCGAAATAGTAGATCTCCTGCCACTCATTTTTATCATATAATTATCAATTTTCAATAAGAATAAAAACTAAATAATTTTTTCACAAAAATAGTCAAAAAATAAGCATGTGCCGGCAATTTGCTCAACACTAGATGATAAGCGAGGGGCAGGGCAGGGTCCAGCGCTAATCCCGCACGCTTTACGTACGCAAGTTTCGACATAAATTGTTTAGGTACAGAGGTGATGCTGCCGAATAAAGTTCGGCCGAATATTCGGTTCAGTAAAAGTTTTACCGAACTTTAGGCCGAATATTCGTATTCGATGAAATCCATATTCAGCCCATCCCTAATAATAACTCCTATTACACAATATATAATGTTAGTGTAACATTCTTTGATTTTGGTTATACTTTAGTATTTTTTTAGGCTTAGAGCAATATAATTTTTAAATGTGATAGAGCCAAGCTGCATCTATATCATTATTGTAGTACAAATGGGTAGGCTCGACCAGAATAAAAAAAAATTTCAATACAATCAGAAAACTTAAATAAATGAAAAGGGCATAGAATCAGTGGCGTGAAAAAATGTTCAAAAACAATAATGTTCAGGTTCACAATAAACAATGGAAGGAAACGAAACAGGCCATCTATAAGATGGTTTGACAAAACAAATGCTGTTACACATGGCACATACACAAGAGTGGCTGGTGACAGAGAAAATAAAAGCTTTATTAATATTATTATATGTATAGCAATAAGATTTTAGAAAGTGAACTTTACGTTTAGTTCATTGAAAGGTAAAGCAAAGTAAACTTTTAATCACAAGTGGAGAAATTAAAAATTTTGTACAACCAACTTCAATATAAATAAAATGAGATCATTATCGTCAAAGTTACCACGCATTATTAAGGATAACTCTAAAACAACTGGTCAGATCACGATCAAATTTATATGGGACCTCATGAGAAGCACTAGCTTTTAAATAATCATCAAAATCAGTTCAACTAGAAAGAAATTCTTTTTTTTTTTTTTTATAGGATAGGGTGACAAACGAGCACACAGTCCACCTGATGGTAAGTGGTTGCTGTGGCCCATAGACATCCACATCTATCCTCGATTACGAATCAAAATGCAGATGCGTTGTCACCCGTGAGGACTAAGATGGAATGCCTCGTTTCCAGTAAAAGGGTCTCCGGTTCTCTACACTCACCATACGAAATACAGCAGCATTAAGCTACTATTTCACGCTGGTATTCTGTGAGAGCGTGGTCCCTCCCCGGTCGAGCCGACCCATTCGTACTACAACTATACTTCTAATATAACTGCAGCATGGCTCTACCACGTATAATATAACTGCAGCATGGCTAGGTCTGAGGTAACACAAAAAAATACAGTTGAATTGAGTATAGAATTTTAACTGATTTCAAAAAGGAGGAACCTTTTCGAAATCTGTTAGAAAGTAAATGATGTCTTCAAAATATTAAAAAGAATAAAATAAATTCCACATAATAGCTTATGAAGTCAGTGCTAAGAAACAGTATATAGAAGAATTGTGAGAGTACCGACCTAACAGGATAATATAACAAAGTCATTTTACTATTTCTAGGTCTTTGAACTCGGCTTTTAAAAGTTTAACTTATTGGCCCTTTGACTATAGGATATCACAAGCTCAAGATCACAACTGTCTGAAACTGTCAATAAATGTAGTGTAAATATTTACATAAATGTAGTGTAAATATTTACATAAAAAATTTCATCTCCCATTTTTCCACCCTTAGGTGTGGAAGTTACTCTAAAGATTTAGATGGCCACCCCTAAAGTATATTCTATTTGACGAAAAATGAATGTTGAAATTGGTTCACATTTAAGTTAGATATTATGAAACATAATATAATATACTTAAAAAAACATACATTTGAATTGAGAACCTTCTCAATGTAAATTATTCAGGAAAGAAATAATTACAGGGAAAATGAGTGGTGACCAAATTTCAAGGCAAGGCATTTATACATGTATATATATATAATACATACATATAAAAGCAACTGTATCTATTATGTATAAGAAATTAACAAAAAGTTACCTTTAATATTGGATGTCTTAAGGTCTGCACTAAAGTTTAAAGACTCTTCCATCGCCTCCATAGTTAATGTGTCAGTATCTAGACTGTCCATTGAGCCCGAACATGAAGGTGAGCTATCTGGATTAGTATTTAATGTAAGTTGTAAAGTATCTAACTGAGGTATATGTGGCCTCACCTGAAATACCATAATTGGATTATTTAAAAAAAAATCACAGAATTCTATTATCAGATTGAAATTTAAAAATACGGATTTTTATACTTGGTTGAATAAAATATAAATGTATCTCTCGTCTTTCACTATAAAAAACTACATCTGTTAATATTATCATAATGCATGTCAATGGTAATGCACTTATCAAAAGATCTAATATGAATATGGGAATAAAAAGTATTACTTTTATTTTTACTCATCATTTGTCAATAAACAAAATTATAAATTTTTGCATTTTATTCTGATAACTATAGTTTGATATTTGGCATTGGTGGCAATATTAGGGATTATAAGTTATGATTGTATTTTACCTTCATCCCATCTGGTCTATGTGGATTTCTACATCCTTTACATTTACATTCAGTACAAGGCTTGCTTTCAACATAACAAGGACATCTTTGTCCACAGCATGTCAACTTTCCAGGAGTTGCAGTGGCGTTGCCACACCGACAACCTTTTCTCTTGCTGCTAGCAGAACTACGAGATCTGTTTGAGGGCTTTTTAAACCCCAACTGATTTGACTGAAAGTAATAATTACCAATGGGCATTAAATATTTCAAAAAATCTAATGACCACAGTTAAAATATACTTACTTTGCTTTCTCTAGGAGGAGGTTCACTTTGAGGAGGTGAGTCTGTTTCATCAATTGCTTTTCTTTTAATAGTTATCTTATTACCTGAACCAGCATACATGACAGAATAAAGTGGAGAACCATTTGAAATTGCTCTTGAATTAGGTGAATCCTTGTTTGATCTTATTTCCGTACTATTTGATGTAGAAGCCGCTTGAGTTTGTGTTGAAGCTGAGTTTGTGTAAACACATGGTAATATGCTGTATGCTGATTTAGAAAGGCCCGCGTTGCTCTTATAATCATCAGAAAAGCCTGCTCCTTCTTGTATTAAATCAATTAAACCGGAGCTTGCTACAGTTCCTCCATTAACTCCTGCAGCAATTTCATCTTCTTCAATTAAAGTTTTATATACATCTGTACCCATAAAATATTCACATAGTTTTTTATAACACTGCAGAAGGATTCGTAATTGTAAATTTTCTGCATAATTTTCATAGTCTTTACACCAATTGCACGATGGTTTTAGCTTCTTCCTGCCACCCTTGCACTTTTTGCAGACATGATGTTGGCAACCAGATCCCGTCGGCGTGTAGGGTTCCTTAAGGAGGTTCCCACATACAGTGCAGGACAATGACTGACGTAAATATGGAACCAAACGAAATAAATCGGTCCATGTACTTTTGTCAGTGGCGTCTGCTAATATTATTAACCGGCAAGTAGAAACATATAAACTAGTAGCGTTCATCTTCATTAAAAAAGCATTGGTAAAACATAAATTGTTTACTATCTATTTATTTAACATCACATAGCCAAAAAGCCGCAAACGCTTAAAGTCTGTCAATGTCAAACTCAAATAAACAAAATTATCAAATTTTTTTTTTGGAGTTTATGGCCTGGTATCTAGACCTTTAGGCCAAAATTATCAAATTGTCAGTTCAGTATTGCCACCTGCAATTTGGACAAGTCACTATAAAAATATAATATATTTTTTTTACATTATAATATTTTTTTAATAGAAGTACCATTAAATCTCGCTAGATTATGAGAATTCAGGATATTAAAAATTCTTTAGAATTCCCTAGATTCTATTCGGCCATCATTTCTCATGATTCTATTAAAATAGTTATTTTTTACTGTTTTTCAATAAGTGGTCATAAATATGAAATAAAAAGACAAAGAACGTTAATATTTTATTTATTTTTAATAATTTTTAGCTTAAACATATAATTATAGTTCTTAGTAAGAAGTTTAACATTTTTATTATTAGTTTTTAAATTTTCTTTAAAACTAAAAGTTTTAAAAATTCAAAGAATCATCAAGAATTAGGAACAACTCGTCGTCAATCATGTCCATCAAATCTTCGGCTCCCAATGATGTTAATGTTGACGGCATCGGCAATATGGCAGTAGTGCCATCACCTTCTTTTTAGAATGTTTAAATGAGTACTTTTAATTTTTTTTTCTATTTCTGCAATTACTTCTTCTGGGAGTTCGTAGGTAGGTGTAGCATTGTTCATGCATAACTTTCAGCCTGTTGTTAATAAAAATAATACTGTTCAAAGTTCCGATCTTCATTTTGTTTCTTAATTTGCTTTTGATGATATTCATTATACTGAAAATTCTCTCTACAGCGGCATTGGAGTGAGGGAGAGATATGACTGAGATTAAAAAATCGCACAATTAGCTTTCATACGGTCTGTCACAACTGGTTTAAGCCACACTTTAAACTCCTCAATCGTAAAAAAGAATGGGATTCTTTGCGATATTTTTGGCCATAAACCTTTTTCAAAGAAACTTCCATTTTAATTTTCGATGTACAACAATTTTACATAAAACGTAAGACTTTTGTAAAAGTTTTACCTATTCAGTCTTGGTGTATAAATACGTAAAACATTTAAAAATTGTACGTGTATAAATATACACCATGACATTGCATTACGCAACTATTAAACACATCGAATTAATAGAAATTAACTATGAATGAAAATCTCAAAAACAAAAAGCTGTATGGTTATTGCAGGTATAAACTCCGTGTCTTTGATAAACTATCTATGGCGAACAGGGATATCGAATTACTAATCCAGTACGTAAGAGAGAGAGCATTTATTATGATTTTAACGCCATCGTGCGACGATCGGTCGTACTGAGAATAATCAGTGTTGTCAATACTATAGTAAAAAATAACATAATAAACATAACATAAACACTCACGCCTGTCACCCAGAGGGGTAGGCAGAGACTACGGACTTCCATTTGGCACGATCCTGACATACCTCTTTCGCCTCCTTTACATCCATATATCTACGCATACATGCTCGTCGGTTAAGGGTACTTCTAACGTGGCCCATTTTTAAAATATCGCCAATTTGGTCGATAAACTTTTTCCTAGGGCGTCCTTTCCCGACTCGGCCGTTCACATCTGCCATATAAATTTGCTTTGTCACTTTTTCTCATACATTCTTTCCACATGACCAAACCACCGAAGCATTCCTTTCTTAATCCTGGTCACAACATCATCTTGCATACCACATTTATCTCTTATAACGCAATTTATCACCCTGTTATTCAGATTTAACCCTAGCATATTCCTTAAAGACCGCATTTCTACAGCATTTATTCTACTTTCGTGCTTCTTCTGCCACACCCAGCTTTCACTACCATACATTAAAGTAGGGACTAACACAGCATTATGAATTACCATACGTGCCTGTTTTGACACATTCTGGTTCTTCATAATAGAGTGTAGTGCCCCATTCACTCTATTCCCTGCATTTACTCGTCGTTCTATATCCCTATCATATCTACCATCCCTGCTAAATACACATCCCAAATACACAAACTCATCCACTTGCTCAATTAACTCTCCTTCTATTCTTATTTCACATACCGTTTTGCTTTCTTCTCTTTCAAAAACCATCACTTTCGTCTTACATGCGTTCACTTTCATTCCCCTTTCTTTTAATTCCCAGTTCATTAATGTAACCATCATTTGCAACTCAGCCGCCGATGACGCAAATATGACTTGATCATCGGCATACAAAAGGCATTTGACGGTTAACTCGCCCATTCTTAACCCACATTCTTCATCTTTCAAAGTTTGCAAACACCGGTCCATAAATAGGTTGAACAGCCAAGGGGAAGCTACACAGCCCTGTCTGACACCTTTTTGGATGCCAAACCAGTCCGAGTAGACCCCATTGATCCTGACACAAGCACTAGGGTCCCTATAAAGAGACCTTAATGCCTGTATCAAACCAGCGCTCAATCCATATGCGTTCAGTGTTTGCCATAACACATTCCTGTCCACTCTGTCATAAGCCTTTTCCAAGTCCATGAATGCACAAAAAACTTTCTGGTTTTTGGCCAACAACTTCTCCACAATCATGCGCATGGAAAAGACTTGATCTGTACACCCCATTCCCTTTCTAAAACCCGCTTGCTAAAAATACCGTACTAAATTTTCTTTAAACAACCAAGGACAAACAAGCAGATGAGCCACTATCATGGTAAGTGGTCATCGTCACCTATGCCGTCTTGCTAAAGTCGCTAAAAATCACCAAATCCACATCTAGTGACTTAGCAAATGCAAAAATCGTTGAGCTATTGCAGAATTCCCTAAATCTAGCGACAAATTCCCCAAAGTGGCAGCACTGGTCAGTTCTAAGCGTAGACAGAGAAACCTATAGACTAATGATTAGCGTGGCCTCGAGTGAGAAAGGACGACAACGTAGTTTTAGGTAACACAATAATTTTTATGACTTTTAAACATATTTGTGATATCTCCCACCGAGCAAGATGTTCAGTCCGGGAGGAACTGTCGGTTGCAGTCCAGGCCTACAGGGGAGAGGCCTGGAATCGGCACATATGGAAGGCGGATGAGCATGATTCGTTGCTCTATAAACTGAACCGACAATTGACCAAAGCCGGACCTCCCGTTTTCCCGCTGACCAACAGCGCGGGTGAACGCTGCTACGATGCCAAGGGCAGAGCGGATATCCTAGTAGAGCACTTCGAGGAGCAATTGCCGAACCCAGCAAGTGCGGAGTTCATAGAGCTTCATGTCCGGAAGGAGAGTCGCGTACAGGAGTTCCTGTCGTCGCCCGCGCTACCGCTTGCAGGAGAGTGGTTCATCTCCCCCGCTGAACTGCGGAGGACAGTAACCCGCCTGCAACCGAGAAAGGCGCCTGGGCACGACGGGATTACCAACGCTGCACTCCGACAGCTGCCCAATAGAGTCCTAGTAGAGATTGGTCGACTCCTCAATGGGATATTGCGGACATCCCACTTCCCGGAGGACTGGGAGAAAGGCAAAGTTATCGTCTTGCCGAAACCCGGGAAGGACAGGCGTAGAGATGCCAACTACAGACCGATCACGCTTTTGCCGCACATAGCTAAACTGCTTGAAAGATTGCTGCTGAGACGTCTCCGTCCGTGCATCCAACTTCTGGCGGAGCAGCACGGATTCAGGAGGGGTCACTACACAGTCACACAGCTGACAAGAGTGCTGCACCTGCTTGCGGCAGAGTACAACCGAGGCCGCATATCGTTGGGCGTCTTTCTCGACATTGAGAAAGCGTTCGACCGGGTGTGGCACTCAGGATTGCTATACAAACTGCACGAACAGACCAGTGTCCTTCCTGCTATGTTGAGGCTAATGGCGTCTTTCCTGGAAGATAGGAAGTTCTACGTCTGTGTAGAGGACGCCGAATCCGCAACACGTACCATCAGAGCCGGCGTTCCTCAGGGCAGATGTTTGTCTCCAGTCCTGTACGCGGCTTATACCAGTGATATACCTACATTGGCAGGAATGCTGCAAGAGTGGGAGGACGACGTGGAGCTCGCGCTATATGCGGACGATAGTGCCTATTTTACCTCGTCCAGAAGAGCCCATATAGCCACTGCCAGAATGCAGCGTCTGCTGGACCTGCTGCCACCATGGCTGAATGAGTGGAGGATGGTCGTCAACGTTGGTAAGACGACCGCTCTGCGCACTCGCCGTCTCAGAAATTTACCACCTCCGCTGATCCTCAATGGCCAGAAGATCTCGTACGAGAAGGCCGTGACCTACCTTGGGTGTCGGATCGACAGGCCGCTGCACATGATCGCGCACGTCGACTTCGTCGTCCGCAGAGCCAGATGTGCGCGGGCGATACTCCGTCCAGTCCTGGCATCCAAGCTGGCAACAAGAACCAAGCTCCGGATATACAAGATGTATATCCGGACTATCATCACCTATGCTGCTCCGGCCTGGTACGCGCTTCTGAGCGACCCTCTGAGGCGGCGACTGCAGGCTCAGCAGAATCTGACATTAAGGACGATCGTCGGAGCAGGTCGCTACGTCCGGAATGACATCATAGCGGCCGATCTGAAAGTCGAGACCATCACCGACTTCGTGGCCCGGCTGGTGCGCGGTATGTCCGACCGTGCCCATAATGGGCCACACGAACACCTCAACGGCTTCGCGCCGTTGCACACCCGGCCCCCGGACGGGCGACCTCTTCCAAGAGAACTCCTCTCTATATCGATAAGAGAGTCGAGTAACAACCCACAATGCCACTGATAGGCCAACTTTGACTTTTTACCGGACAATCTCCTTTTTCCCGTAGTTAACCGACTACGGGAAAAATTTCTCCTGACTACGGATTAACCCGCAACAACCATCTACGCCTAGAAATAGGCTCTACGGACTGGCCCATAGTCATGGACTATGATGAACATCCGGGTAATGGAGATATACCCCGAGGCCCGATACCTGCATGACATACCTATGGCATGTAGACGACAACACGGCGTTCAGTCCGGGGAGCGGCCAACGCTCCGAGTGATATTTCAGAGCATTGGCCACTCCCCGGACGTAACGCTCTTTTATACGTAGTGGAGCCACGCTGCATCTATACTATTTTTGTAGCACAAATGGGTCAGCTAGACCCGGGAAAGACAACGGTCTCACAGAATATCAGCGTAAAATAGCAGCTTAATACTGCTGTGTTTCGTATGATAGTGTAGAGATCCGAAGACCCTTTTTACTGGAAACGAGGCATTCCATCTTAGTCCTCATGGGTGACAACGCATCTGCGTCTTGATTTTTAATCGAGGATAAATGTAGATATTTATGGGCTACAGCATCCACTTACTGTCAGGTGGACTGTGTGCTTGCTTGTTATCCTTATTCTATAAAAAAATTATTACTATTTTACTTTAGAATTCGTTATATGCCTTTCAGGTAAGAAAAAAAATCGTCACAATTCAATTATCTACCGAAATAGTTTCGATAAAAACCCCAATATCCACGAAGTTCTACATAAAGTGGACGTTAAATTTATGCCAAAATAATCATCAACATTTGCTTAAAGTGTACTATGATTTTTACTTTTTAAATTATTTTTTTAAAAAAACACAACAACAAACGACTATTATTTTTTAATTAATAAATAAAAGTATCATATATTTCACTGCGTCGGCCATCTGAATTCATCCAACCAACCAACCAACCAACGGTTCTCTAGGTCGTACCTGTGCCATTTTATTTCACGCGCTCTGTCTCGTTTTGATATTGTCTTAGTGTGCGTCGATGGTCGTGGTCTATTTTGTGCTACAGCATCGTCAACTACGCCCGAAATTTTTAGTAGTATTTACTTTCGTACAGTATATTTCAATTAGTATAAAGTTCGCACATTATTTATATACCAGATAGTTAACTCATTATCATATACGCTATTTTTATCCGCTTAAGGAAGATTAAGAAAGAAGGATTGTGTTTTTTTTAATTTATTGTCATAATGGTTGTGGTGATTCTATTAGTCATAAAGAGGATTTAGCTATACGTAGGTATTACGTTAAATAAGTCTATGAAAAAGTGTGTGTGTTAAATGAAACTTATCGCGTAAAACCAACCAGAAAGGGTAAAATAACGTCTGCCAAGCCAGCTAGTGGAGAATAAAAATGTCAGCATGCTTGCCATATGGACTGGCCCTGATTATGCAGTAAAAGTACTAAAAATCTACAAAGACGACACATTTTGTATTTTAACATGTTATCCAAGCCAAGCTACAAGCATTTTATAAAAAGTGAGATAAGCTCGGTCAATGCCCTTGCGGCAAATATTTTTGTAATAAAAAAGATTGTAATTGACTGTAAGTTCCGATTAAAAAATATTAGTTACAGTTGGTTATTTTATTTACTAAAACCGCTCGCAACCGTACTATTTATAAATTTATACTACTATGCTACCGTTAATAGATATAATCTATTATTAACCAGCATCCGTTAACTAATAAATTAACTAATAAATATTGTGGATGAATAAATCAGGATTCTGTACAATATTTATGTCGATAACATAAATCGATAAACGTCGTCAATCACTAACTCATTTGATAAATAAATAGTGATGTTACTGTGTAATAGGGGGTGCTTATTACCATAGACTTAGGATAGTAATAGCAAAGATATTATAATTTACTTCGTATAGAACAAAAATATCTTTGAGTAATATAGGAACATAGTGTGCAAGTGAGAAGGAATTTCCTTATGGCAATATAGCAAAATAGAAAAGGATAGCAAATCTCTTGACTTTGTAACCGATTTTGAATGACAGTTCGGCACGAGTCAGCATGCAAGAAATGAGCACCTAGATATTTTGTAATTTTTTAGAGTTCAATAACTATTATTATCAGTAAGTAATTGTTTTCCAAAATGGTTACTTGTTCTGTGAGTGACTGTGGTGTTGATAATAGAAATAATTCTGATAATAGCACATTTCTCAGGTAAATTCCTGAAACGTCGTCAATAATAAGAGGCGTTTATTTTTATTAAAATCTGTTATATATACTTTTTTCTATCTATGTTATATATTCAATTACTAAATAAAGTAATTCAAAATTTTAAGAAAAGTTTTGTTATTTTGCAAAGAAAAGAGTCACGTTATTGATAATTTGCACAAAGGTAAATACATATGTGTACACAATATTTTACATATACGCTAGGGATTGACTCAACTATATCAAAATTAATGTCGATATTTATCTTCAATGTTTACAATTAATCGATAGACTTGCCTACACAACAAGAAGAGGAATGAAAATTATTGCTCGGTTTGCATTCTAAAAATGTAATTTTATGTTGCCGTTTGTCAATAAGCTTTCTTCCGGATTCTATAGTTAGAAAAAAATGGTTAAAATTAACTGGATGGGTTGGTTGGAACCCAAAGAAGAACTCAACAATTTGCAGCAAACATTTTCTTTAGAAGTACAAAAGAAAAAATAGAATAAAATCAATTTTATTAAAAGAAGCCATTTCTAAATTATTTGTACCTGAGTCTAATAAGGCTTCAAAAATTTAACTTGTGGTGGTTGTGGTTCTGTGTGCCAGGATACTATAAATTCCATAGCATTGCATATTGAGGACTTAATAGCGTCGTTCATCACGTCGTAGAGAAGAGGAGCTCGTGGTTAAGTAATAACTGCGCGAATTAATAGATCTGTAAGAAAAAGTTGTACTCGCCGCGGTCAATCCGTGGTTGGGTGACCACTTTCTTAACATGCATATAGTAACCCATATAACATATATTAAAAAAATAAAGAGTACATATGTATCCTCAGACACTTGGTGCACTTTTATATCTCCTGCGTATTTGGGTAGTCTCTGTTAATATCATTATGTTTTAAAATGCATTCAGCTAAAATGATAATAAGTTTAATGATAATATTTATTATTTTCTACATGGTAGAGCCATGCTGTAGTTATATTAGTGGTGTAGTTGTAGCACGAATGGGTCGGCTCGACCGGGGAAGGTCCACGCTCTCTCAGAACACCAGCGTAAAATAGTAGCTTAATGCTGCTGTGTTACATATAGTAAGTGTAGAGAACCGGAGACCCTTTTTACTGGAAACGAGGCGTTCCATCATAGTCTTCACTGGTGACAACGCATCTGCATTTTGATACTTAATCGAGGATAGATGTAGATGTCTGTGGGCAACGTAAAAGCAACCACTTACCATCAGGTGGACTATGTGCTCGTTTGTCATCCTATCCTATAAACACTTTATATTTATCAGGGACAGATGATAGGGAGAGCAGCCTCATAAACATAATGCCCTTTAAACAGAACAATCTTGTTTCACTGATTCCTACAAGTTTTCTTATTTAAATTATTAAGTTTACATTCATATTTAAGCCGAATGTTAAAATAAATTTCTTCTGTAATGCATTTAATTGTTAATTATTAAATATATGTAATAATTAAAAGTAATACTTAAAATATGAATAAAGCATTATGTTATTATGTACTCTATGTCCCCGTTTTTATTTCACCAGCAAAACATTTTACAAAATGTATATAAATATAAATAGGTGATATAGTAAGTATCTACCTATTTTTATTTCATTTCTTTTTTCTTTTTTTTTTAAAGAATATTAACAATTCTATAAACATTACTAATATTCCCCTTAACCACTCGTGGTAAGCTTAAATTGCTTGTATTACGAGTGGTTCACGCCAGTAGTCGAATGGCGGATTCAAACCCACGACCTTTGTGAGTTCGCGGACTGCGCCCTGTCATTAGGCTACTGTCGCTTCAAAATTCATTTCATTAAAATTATGTTAAAAAGAAATTCCGAAGAAACTGTCCATCGCAGTATATTTTTTTTTCTAAAGGTCCAAAATACAGTTTTCCGATCCGATACTTGGGGAAAATTGTTTGAGTTTATTTAGTAGACTCATCTCTTCAAAGATTATTGGGATTTTGTACATTTTGAATTAAAATCCAACAAAACGCCGGTAGGTGCTGCTTATTCTCGGGAAAATGTTATATGAATATTTTTTAATTATTTTAGAGTATTATGTTAAAAATTCAGTTAACTTTTGAAGTTATTCAGTTTCGTGCATTAACTAGTTTTTTAATATTCTTACCGCTTGTATCGAAAAATGATTGTTAAGTACAATCATTTTTCGATAGTCCTCGTTAGTAAAATGTACATCCCTAGCTAATGCATGCAATGACAAATCAAAATGGGCTGTTAGGTCGTCTATACGGCAGTATATTCCACAAAAAGTACTCTGAGGTATATTCTAAATCTACAACAATGACAAATATTCTAGAACAGTCTACCATAAATAATAAATTTTAAAAATTATTAAGTAAATATACAGTCCATGAAGTATAGAGGTAAGGAGGGCATTCTCCCATAGGAGAATAGTTGAAAATGTGTCCAACCGTTAGCAGTAAATAACAGTTCAAAAACTCTCCACAACAGCGCTCGAGTAGCTACAGGGTATGATAAATCGCCACAAAATACGTTGAGAGTGGATTTAAAAATAAAAAATTTGAAAGCAATAAAATAATTATCGTGAAAAGAATAAATATGGTGAAAGTTCTGTGCAATAAAAAATTATAACAAGTTCTTTAAAATTTCGACTGTAGCTACAGTGGCGCCATCCTTATTAGGCGCTTTCCTACAGACAGAGGGGTGCATGCCAATTTTTCCAGAGTGTTTTTATTACAAAAATTTCCATTCTTTACATCGGCATGCAATTTGAAAACACGGAATTGCCCTTTAATTTTTTTCAGGTTTTCAGAACCCTTCGATCATCTTGGGCCGCTGCGGGGTGTATGCCATCAATTATTAGAGCTTCAATTTGCTTGAACTTCCGTATATTAACAATGGCATGCAGTATACTATCACGGAAAACACGAAAATTCACTACACAAAGAAAAGCGCTTTTCCTTATGAAGAGGACGCGCGGGGAGGGGCTAAATCCCCGACAATCTTTGATATTTTAGGGTTAGTTATCAAGCTTTAAAAAGACATGCACGACAAAATCGTGGAACGTCACCTGTCACCAGCTCCCGGTCTATCAGTGGTGCGCGCGCAGGACAGATGTGCCTGTCAAAAATATGCCTATCTTAATATATATATATATATATATATATATATATATATATATATATATATAAATTACGAGTCACGTTGTTTGTCCGCGATGGACCCCTAAACAACTTAACCGATTTTAATCAAATTTGCACACCGTGTGCGGCTTGGTCCAACTTGAGGGATAGGATAGTTTTTTGCCTACATTTTTTTTGCGATCTTAAGGATTTTTAATAGGACATGACAATTGTCGTCGAAAAGGGCAGAACAACGTCTGCCTGACAAGCTTTAATATATATATATATTATTTTAGAGTTGCGTTGTAAAAGGATGTAAAAATTACGATACAAAGATTAAAAAGGAACATGAGATATCGTATCATCGGTAAATAACCTTACCTATATTAATTTGGTTACAATAAAATTTCTATATAAACGCATGTTAAAGTTTTATTTTACAGTTAGTCAGTTTAGTTACGTTACCAAAATTAAGCCAACGTTAGATTCAGACCCTCAAAAATATTGTACATGGAAGATAAAATTATACTATTTGTCAAAAATTATATCACGTTTGATGTTTGATGTTTCTTTTTTCCCATGCGCCGGGATTTTGGCGTCACGCGTCTAGTTTATTTATACTGAAACGTATAAATAAGCTAAAGTTTTTTGACGGTTTATTTTTGTCTAAAGAACTTAGTGTAAGCTAAATTTTGAATATTGGTACCCAATATATTTTATATTCAATGAGGGTAAAACGAAAAGAGCACAAAATAAACTGTACCTACTTAGTTGAAACTGAAAATCCGATTCATAAAATATTTTGAAATTCCGTTTTCAAACAGATTGCTTTTGGAGCACAGAGTTTTTATCGTGGTACAACTGCATCAATCGAGCACTGATTGACCGAAAGGGAGCTAATGCTAATTTTATTTTTAAAAAAACGCGGTACTCATGTTCAATAAAGAAATTCTCGATATCGTAGGGTTAATATTAAAAAGTAAAAGGACCCAATAGTAATACAAGTCAATCGACCTTAAGGTAAAATTATGGTATTTTCACTGACTACACTATAAAAATAATAGTACAAAAACGATAACTATACTACGAAATGTGACCCTGGTTACGTCATGTTATGCCGTTTGTAAAATAACACATGCGCTACATTTTCTTGTATGAAGAAGTTATGAGCAAAACAATTAGATGGGCGTATCCTTCCTTTTGAAATCATTGATTTACACTGTGAAATGTCCGGAGCAAACTCTTGAATAAAACTCATTGTGCCAATCACCGGAAAGGGTAGGCCAAAGTCTGCTCCCCGACGCTGGGCTAGGTATTATAAGTACGGAAGCCTTTAAGTAAGATTTTAAGTATACGACAACTTTCTGGCATTTTACATATCTTACGACACCCACCCACGGGGCGAAAAGGGGCACTGGCATCATCACACTAGCACATGACACGTAGTCTGAATTATAAAATTTGTTATTGTTTACGTTTCTAGAATTTTGAATCTTATTCGTCTTACCATTTTTTATAGAGTATGGTAACAAATGAGCACACAGTCCACCAGATTTCCTAGAATAAATAATAGTACTACGTACTGATGGTAAGTAGATGCTGTGGCCCATAGTTAAGGCTGCCATCCATCCGGGTTTCCACGGATTTGTCCTAGTTTGAAAGACGTCCGGGGAGCGTCCGGGCGGGGTTTAAATTGTAATCCGGGTGCAACCCGGACTACAATAAAAGTCCGGGTTTTCGATCAGATCCCGTTCCCATAATTTGATGATGCCCGGGACTTCGTTCCCGTGGGGATTTCCCTGCTTACGTTATAGAAAGAACATCTGAGCCGAATTTCAACTTTCTAAAGTCAAAGTCAAAATTATTCATTTATAAACATTGAGTTATAATGTACTACGTACTAGAGAAGCTATTCCAAACAAAAATTGTGCACTACTCGTATGTCTTCGCGCATGCGCGGTAATAGTAGAGTCGCGCATGCGCAGTTGGTATAAACGCGCATTGCGCTTGCGCGGTCAGTTTTTGTTATTATAGATTATACGTAAGTAGAATGGTCAGTATGTAATAATTGTTTATTTATATTGTATTGTTAACTATATCGAGTACAATTTTTTAAATTGTTTTTTATTTTGTATATGTGCTAATTTAATATAATATTACATAATATTATGTCAGAATTACATTTTAATGATATTTTTATCTGAATATTTTAAAAGGTATCTATGTCAAATATTAAAAAAAAGTACTAAATGTATGTTTAACAAAACTTATTAACATAAAATTTAAATTACAAATATATTTATTTAAATTAGAATCATAAATGTTGTAAATAATCGTTCATAAATGCTGGGCACGCGAGAGTTAAAAATGGACGAATTTATTCCACTTTGACTTTGATGTGGAAACTTAAAAATAAAATAAAAGAATAATAAGCGGATTTAAACATGGAAATTTTTGCCAAATCATAATAACTTATATATGTTTCTATAAAAAAATGTGTATAATAATTTATTCGTCCTATACTTAAGTACCCACGGAAATGTCGCATCTGAACATATTAATTTCATAATCTATATTCAGTGACACGAGATGGCGTCTTAGGAATAATTTGTTTTATTATTAATTTATAATACTTTTTTATTGAATAAGTATCTTATTAACCGATGAAAAGTAATTCCTTGGTTTTTACTGACATTTCTTGAATTATTTGTGCAATATCTAAGTACACAAGACGGCATATTTTTATCAAGAGATTTTTTTTAAATCAACACAACACGTGACAACTCTACAAGCGCCTAGCGAGTGACTGATTAAAGTGCAGTGCATGAACCGCAGTTGAGTGGAACAGAGTAGCTGAATGCGGTGTCTCCTCTAGTACGTAGTACATAATAGCTCAATGTTTATAAATTTATATTTCACTAAACAGCAAGTGTTACTAACATAAGTATAAGTGTTCATAACATATAAGTAAGTCATTAACATTTTGTTTTGTAACACTATGTCTGATCACAAAGGCGAAAGAACAGACAAGAAACTCGAGCTTTGCTCTTTTAAAAACTGATTGTAATTTTTCTTATTTACTTTCAATTGGTCTTTATATTACCATATAGTTTTATCACATAATGGAAGCCAATCTACATTTATGTAGTGCTTGCTAGTTTGTTATTATTTCTAGTATTTAAGTTATGCAGTGACTGTGATAAATTGATGTAGATTCTAACGGACGTAACATTATATTAGTAAAAGTGTATTGATGGTACTATCATAATGTTTCTGCTTAAACAATTCTAGGTTAAATGAATCAAAATGAAGAAAAATGTTTCCCATTAAATTATTTCACGCTGGCCCACAGTTAAAGCTTGCTACCATTCGACATCATTACTGGCCTACTGGTGGCAGAAATTTAGTTCGAAAAATTACACGACAATGCTTAAAATGTTGTAGGATAAAAGCAAATACGATACAGCCAGTCATGGGAAACTTACCAGAGCAACGCGTTCACCTAGAATTCCCCTTTCTTGATTCCGGAGTAGACTACGCCGGACCAATTATGATCGCCGATTGAAAGGGGAAAGGTGCTAAACTCGTCAAATGTTTTATCTTCGTATTTGTGTGTTTGGCCACAAGAGCCGTCCATTTAGAGCTAGTGTCAGACATGACAAAGGATGCCTTCTTAGCTGCTTTTAGCCGTTTTATTGCTCGTAGGGGGAAACCACGCAACGTGCTTTCAGACAATGGCACTACGTTTGTTGGGGCCTTTAATGAGTTGGCTCAACTGCTGTCACAGGACCTACAATTAAACGACATGGATACAGGTATTAATTTTTCTATCATACCAGCCTATACACCTCATTTCGGAGGACTATGGGAGTCTGCTGTCAAATCCGTGAAACATCATCTGCGTCGAATTTAAGGCCTAACACATTTGACTTTTGAGGAAATGGCAACATGTCTAATCCAGATAGAAGCAATATTAAATTCAAGACCCATAGTTCCTATTTCAAATGACCCTAAAGACCTCACTCCACTCACTCCTGCACATTTCCTTACTGGACGGTCTCTAGTTATGA
The DNA here is from genome assembly GCA_036936625.1 of Parnassius smintheus behrii. Classification (NCBI taxonomy): domain Eukaryota; kingdom Metazoa; phylum Arthropoda; class Insecta; order Lepidoptera; family Papilionidae; genus Parnassius; species Parnassius smintheus. The sequence continues at coordinate 36,928,659 of JAUPFT010000002.1, forward strand.
TGCCTCATCCACAGATTGCCAATGTCAATGTATCCAGTCTCCAGCGTTTCCGTCGCATCGACTACCTAAAGCAATATTTTTGGAATCGCTTTTATCATAAACACGTTTTATGGCTTCAGGAAAAAACAAAATGGTGCCATTCCACGGGTACGCTTAGCGAGGGGTCCATGGTTCTTATTAAGAACAAGGCGACTCAAACAGTTAAAATTCATAACATAAGCTATTTAAGTTTTAAGTATGTCTAGTCTATTTAAAATTTGGAGGTATTTTAATCTTATTACTTTAAGAATTGCTAAATAATTAAAAACTATTTCCTTTTAATATAAATAACTTACACAGTTCTATGAATGTAAACAACACATTGTGTTTTTTTTTGTCTGCAGTATATAGAAATAAACATGTGGGATTGCTAAAAAAAGTTACAATTTATGGTTTTTTATGTTTTAGTTTTGATTATAGTCTATTTTAAAATTTGAGGACATTTTGATGTTATTAAAAATACTTTAAGAATTAATAAAACATTAAAAGCACTATTTCACATAAATAAATATTAATTAAAGACTGTTACGGCCCTCAGTTGCCCCGACAAAAGTCAACTGGGCTAGGGACCATCAGTAACCCAATTCGACGAGCAACCGAGGGTCGGGCCCAAATGACCTATGGATAATTAATTTATAAAGGCTGGATAAGCAAACACAAACTTACCGAGTTCCGGAGGTAGGATCGACCACAAGGTGCCGTCAGGGGCAAGTAAATAGTATGTGTGAGTGGTGTAGGAAGGTGTGTAATGTAACCTGACGTCACCGATGTAATCGGATAACAGAACCACATGCGTTGCCCAGCTCGACTAGGTGCTATCACTACAGTGGGCGCTCACCGTTATCTGAACTCAAGTCTAACGTCACTTAGCACAAAACTATAATCGAAGAGAACGTGATCTCCTTCCGGATCACAAAGTTTAGCGTAAAGCAAAATTCCTTCGTACGCACGAGTACTTCGTAAGTACGCGTATAAGTTGGTCGACTATTACTCGTTAACTTGTTAATTCTACTTAGCTGCGATAGTTTTCCCCATAGAATACTATAATACACAATAGAATGGCTGTCAACCTTATTTTGTACGACGATAGGCGTCGCCGGGAGCACACATACAAGCAATTACGTCGTCTTATCAGTTAAACACTACTACAAATCCGATTCGCTGTGTTGACAGACGGATTTTAATACATATTTATTTGTAAATAGCGTGCAATTTTACATTGTCTAAATAATTTGCATGCGAAATTTGGAAACGATTGAAACGTTAAACCACATCTCATGTTGACATGTATGCGTGTGAATTGACGTGTTATGTTAGTGATATTTTAGTGGCTACACGGGCTCGCCCACTCCCCCGTTCTATTATGTATGTATTATAGTATTCTATGGTTTTTCCTTAACTTCATTATATATACCTACTACTATCTTTATATTTACTTTCTAAAAACAACGGTTTAGTTGGCAGAGAGGAGGGGGAACTTGATTCTAATGAAAAACACTACTTTAAAGCTAAATATTTCGCTAACTGATCATTGAATCGAAAAGATGTTGTTCCACATCTCCAGTGCTTTTGAAAGACCTATTCAACGATACCTCACACGATGGAATAGACGAGTAAAAACAATCATCCTCCATTTTCTTGAATGGGAGGTACCCGAAATAAAAATATTTTTATAAGATTTTATTTAACAGATTTGTTGCACCTAGGGCAGGGATGGCGAACCAATGGCACGCGACATAATATTTTGGGCACGTCACCAATCACAAAGTTCACTATGTAGTATTATATTACGAACGATCGGGAGTGATCCTAGTTACACCGTGGACTACCATTGCTAATGACGCATAGTTTGTTTCATCATCGTCATCATTACAGCCCTTCACAAGTCCACGCCTCGCCCTAAGGAATGTTAGTGTATTATATAGTTCATTTAAACATAGCATAATATACATAGTTCATTTAAACATAGCATAATAGTCAATTTCGTTGACACAACTATATTTAAAAGTTCATTTGTGTTATATTATGATTTTACGACCCCAATATAAGTTATTTGTCATCTAATCTGCAACAACAGAAGTCACACTAATGTTACTCTAATTTGAATTACGCTTGTAACTGAAACATTTATTATATACATTGCAAATGAATTTCGCAATGTATAATAATAAATGTCTCAATTCTAAACTCTATTTATTGTTTGTAGTAAATAAAGAGGATTGAGTCGATAGTACTATTATTTTCCCAATAATCACGAAGTAAAAATTATTTTACGGCAAGTCCATTACCTAATTAAATATTTCTTAAGAAAAATGGCACGTTGATACATAAAGGTTCGCCACCCCTGAACGGACGGACAACGCGAAACTATAAGAGTTCCTTATTGTATAACTACGGAACCCTAAAAACGTGAATATACGATGTTAACACCGACGGTGAACTTAATTAATTGTCTACGTGCACGAAAATGTTTGATATTTGGGTGCAAATAAAAATAATTCAAAACTAAAATTAAACGCCTCTGACGAAGTGAAACTTTCTTACGATAAATATACATAATTCAGCTGCCAACTTCGTATTATACTTGCCACCAATCACCAATGTTATAACATCTCTTTTAATCAACATCTTTTTGATTTAGGTGGTACTTACTGATAGCCCTTTATCAATACGGTGCCCACTTGCTTGTCATAAACTTACTAACATTTCTTGAGAGCTGAGGTGGTTTATAATATAAGTATTTCAATACAAATTAATCTGGTTAGTAACAATATTTTTTTTGACAAATGAAAAATTACACGACAATGCTTAAAATGTTGTAGGATACATGCTAATACGATACAGCCAGTCATGTGAAATTTACCATAGCAACGCGTTTACCTAGAATTCCCCTTTCTTGATTCCGGAGTAGACTACGCCGGACCAATTGTGATCGCCGATAGAAAGGGGAGAGGTGCTAAACTCGTTAAATATTTTATCTTCGTATTTGTGTGTTTGGCCACAAGAGCCGTCCATTTAGAGCTAGTGTCAGACATGACAAAGGATGCCTTCTTAGCTGCTTTTAGCCGTTTTATTGCTCGTAGGGGGAAACCACGCAACGTGCTTTCAGACAATGGCACTACGTTTGTTGGGGCCTTTAATGAGTTGGTTCAACTGCTGTCACAGGACCTACAATTAAACGATATCGATACAGGTATTAATTTTTCTTTCATACCAGCCTATACACCTCATTTCGGAAGACTATGGGAGTCTGCTGTCAAATCCGTGAAACATCATCTGCGTCGAATTTTAGGCTTAACACATTTGACTTTTGAGGAAATGGCAACATGTCTAATCCAGATAGAAGCAATATTAAATTCAAGACCCATAGTTCCTATTTCAAATGACCCTAAAGACCTCACTCCACTCACTCCTGCACATTTCCTTACTGGACGGTCTCTAGTTATGATGCCTCATCCACAGATTGCCAATGTCAATGTCTCCAGTCTCCAGCGTTTCCGTCGCATCGACCACCTAAAGCAACATTTTTGGAATCGCTTTTATCATAAACACGTTTTATGGCTTCAGGAAAAAACAAAATGGTGCCACTCCACGGGTACGCTTAGCGAGGGGTCCATGGTTCTTATGAAGAACAAGGCGACTCAAACAGTTAAAATTCATAACATAAGCTATTTAAGTTTTAATTATATCTAGTCTATTTAAAATTTGGAGCCATTTTAATCTTATTACTTTAAGAATTGCTAAATAATTAAAAACTATTTCCTTTTAATATAAATAACTTACACAGTTCTATAAATGTAAACAACAAATTGATTTTTTTTGTCTGTAGTATATAGAAATAAACTGTAATGTAGGGTAAGCTTATTGTTAGTATAAGGAAGGTAGTTTGTGATCTCTCTCTCTCTCGCAATAAATGGTTGAAATGTACGGACGTGTTTTCCTTTGTCTCACTGGCGACGAGGATTTTAATGGTGAAAATCGGCGAAAACTACGTGAAAATAGAAAATACGGAAAATTTTGACTGCGAACTGATTTAGAAACTGGATTTCTTAGGGTGGATAAACGGAATAACTCATAATGAGCATAATAAGTGAGTAAGAAAGATCCTTCCTGTCTATCCCGCAAATGTAAAAGTAAATTTATGGAAGTAATGCATATAACTCGTTTTCTTAATAAAATGTTTCTCTTTACAATTTACAATAACATTACTAAGTTGTAATGCAGCTAGTTTTAGGTCATTTTCTGTGGCATTGTAACAAAAGTTTTACTAATCAAAGTTTTAGTAATAATAAAATACGCAAATAAATGTCTCAATTCTAAACTCTATTTATTGTTTGTAGTAAATAAAGAGTATTGAGTCAATAGTACTATTATTTTCCCAATAATCACGAAGTCAAAATTATTTTACGGCAAGTCTATTACCTAATTAAATATTTCTTAAGAAAAATGGCACGTTGATACATAAAGGTTTGCCACCCCTGACCTAGGGTTTCAGAGTAAAGCCACGGGCAGACGAACGGACGGACAACGCGAAACTATAAGAGTTCCTTATTGTGTAACTACGGAACCTTTTTTTTTTGCGGATGGAAAATCATCTAATGACGCCTATCGCTCTGGGTGGAGCGTAAGGGAGTGTCAGACTTTTACTGACTAAAAACCATCCGTGTTCCTTTAGTGCCCTTACGTTCCGGAGCCGCGGTATCTCTTTCGAACAGCCCGCAGCCCCGGCAGGCGTCGGCCCTTGCGGGCCCCTTCACCCTGCTGACAGCTCTTTGATGCGCGCGTGGAACAAAACGCGCCGTCGACACGGCCTGTCGTCATTAGACGGAAGGACGGCGAGCTACCCATTGCTCGCCGTCCACAGGCCCGCGCCTACGGTGGCCGGGGGCCACGACGTAGCCCCCGACGCCCAGGGCGTCTCCCGCGACGGCCGAGGAGGAAAGCTGCTGCTCTCTTCTTCTCCCGCTCCGCCACCTCCTTCGCTAGCATCACTGCTTCGCAGAAGGTGGTGACGGCGTCCCATTCCGTCTCGCTCCGGACCATGGCTTCGACCAGGGCCGGACGCGAGAGGTCGCCGCCGCCTATCGCCGCTACGAGGACACGTCGGTGCTCCGCCCAAGCAGGGCACACCTCCACGGTGTGTTCCACCGTGTCCTCCGGTCGATCCTCGCAGTGGGAGCACCCGGGCGTTTCCTCCCGCCCGATTCGGTGCAGGAACCTCCCGAACACACCGTGTCCGGTGAGGACCTGCGTCAGGCGGAAGGTGAGGATGCCGTGGCGTCTCCCAAGCCACTCCTCAAAGAGGGGTCTTATCGCCGCTATAGTGGCGTGCCCAGCACGGGGTTGCGACAGTCGCTCTCTCCATGTCGCCATGAGATCGTGCCGGAAGTCTGTCCGCTGCGCGACAACTTGCCGCGGCAGCGGGGTTTCCCCCCGGCATAGTGCCTCCGCGCGCCATTCGTGCAGGCGCGCGAGGACTATCGCCTCCAGATCCCATGGAGGCAATCCGGCAAGGAGGCTCGCCGCCTCGCGGGAGATCGTGCGGTAGCCGCGAACCATTTTAACGGCAACCACCCTTTGGGGCGCGTTCAGGTGGTGGACGGCAAGCCGCGCCAAACCACGCGCCCACGCCGGGGCCCCGTAAAGGGCCATGGACCACACGATCCCCGCGTAGAGCCTCCGGCAGGAGGCGTTTGGCCCCCCCAGGTTCGGCAGGAGCCGCCTGAAGGCAGCCCCGGTCCGTTCCAGTTTGGGAGCCAAACATCGGAAGTTTTTTTTTTTCTTTTTTTTATAGTATAGGGTGACAAACGAGCACACAGTCCACCTGATGGTAAGTGGTTGCTGCGGCCCATAGACATCTACATCTATCTTCCATTACAAATCAAAATGCAGATGCGTTGTCACCCGTGAGGACTGAGATGGAATGCCTCATTTCCAGTAAAAAGTGCTCAACGAAGTTCCATCGGCCGTCGAGGACGAGTCCTAGGTACTACCATCACTGAGGATCCCGGTGGTGGCCTGTTCCGAGGACCATGGAAGTGCATGGCCTCGGACTTGTGCAGAGCCACCTCGAGACCCAGTTGCCGAATCCTCTCAACGACTATCGCAACCCCGCGTGTCATAGTTTCCGCCGCCGCCTCGTACGACCCCCCTTGTGCCAGTACCAGCGTGTCGTCAGCGTAGCAAACTACGCTGACGCCGGTAGGGAGGTCGGCGCGCAGCACCCAGTCGTAACCGATGTTCCACAGAGGTGGCCCCAGAACCGAACCCTGTGGGACACCGCACGACATCTCTCGCCGGTTCCACTCACCGTTGCGACCGGGGTAAATGACGGCCCTGTCCATCAGATAGTCCCCGACTATACGACGGAGATAACCCCTCCACCTCCCATGGCCCCACCAACCTTGCGGTTATACGGGCCGAATCACGAGAGGTGCACGCGGTACTTGCTCAGGGCTCTTTCCCGCGCGCACTTTCTTGACTCTCTACAAGTTATTTAATCTACTCCTTGTCCCATGTTTCCACTCTCCCATTCTGGGCTGGACGAACACTCCACGTCTTCGGTTCCGGGCTGCTCTTCGCCTGAATGGCTCCTAACCAGGGCAGTCCTCCTTGCGTGCCATCCGTGCGCGAACTCGCGCAGCCGGCCAAAGTTCTCCCGCCCGTCAACAAGTTCCGGGTAGTAGACCGGGCCAATCCTTCCGCGTACTATTCCATCCATCATCTTACACCGCAGGTCGTCATAGAGTATGCACTCCCACAGAACGTGGTGCCTATCCTCGTAGGCTGCTCCACACTCACACATACTCGATTCAGCCAGTTTCATATCATACAGTCTCTTCCTAAAGCATCCATGCCCACTGAGAATTTGTGAGACTTGGTAGTCCGGTACGACCCAATTTGCATTGAGTCGCGCCGCCACTTCTGGGAAAAAGCAGAACAATTCCCTGCCATTCGTCTCGTTCTTCCATCGTTCCTGCCATACATTCACAACTTCAGCCCAAATTTCGCGCTTACGCCTGCTCAACTCCCCATTCTCAGCGTTTCTACGCATCTGGTCAATCCTACCAAGACGAGTTACCTCCAGATCGGCCGGAGATAAGTCGGCACCCGGTGATACCGGAGTGCCTCTCTAATGCAGCTCCAAGGCATGGAGTTGAAGGCGTTGGCGATGTCGAGAGACACCGCCAAGACAACCCACCCTCTGGCCACTGCATCCCCCGTCGTGAGGGCTCTCACGCGCATGATGGCGTCCACCGTAGAGCGCCTCTTGCGGAAACCAAACTGGTGTTCCGCAAGATCCGGCCCCGTCCCCGCAAGGTGCTCGGCGAGGCGGTTTGCAATGACTCTTTCAAAGAGCTTGCCCACCTCGTCAAGCAGCACCACGGGCCGGTATGCGGACGGAGAGTCCGCAGGGCGCCCCGGCTTCCGAAGGAGGACCAGCTTCTCCGTCTTCCAACGAAGCGGGAATTGGCCTCTCTCCAAGCATGCGCTTAGGAGGCCCTCCAGTCAACTACGGAACCCTAAAAAAAAACATGAATATACGATGTTAACACCGACGGTGAACTTAATTAATTGTCTACGTGCACGAAAATATTTGATATTTGGGTGCAAATAAAAATAATTCAAAACTAAAATTAAACGCCTCTGACGAAGTGGAACTTCCTTACGATAAATATACAGGGTGTTTGGTGGGTGGTCCGACAAACTGAAATGGGAGATAGATGGGTTGTCCGACAAACTGAAATGGGAGATAGATGGGTTCGTTAGAAGCATATTTTCTTAGTAAATTTTTTTCTATCTCTTACCATTTTTTTAAATGAATTTTTAACATTTTTTTGTAATTATCCCAATTTTCTAGTATTTTGGTTCAATAACTTCTACTATATCTAGTTTTCTACCATTTTTTTTATTTTTCCTAAGAAATATGATTTTCTTTTAATTAAAAGAAAGATTCAAAGCCCAAAAGGCATAAGAAAAAATACTTACGACACATTAAAAGTGAACAAACGAGAAAAAAAATTGTAAGCCCTTAAGTTTCCAGCCACTTAAAAAAAAATATGTTGAGTAATTTCAAATGGCCATCAAAAATTTTCTATTTCATCCTCTTTCTATCGGTATATCACATGTTACATAAAATGTGAGGACGGGGTAATTAAAAAATTACAAGTTTCGTAAAAATTGCCAGGGCACCCTAAACTGGTTTTACCCGTGTTAATATTTTTTATGGTTTCATTCCTGCGTGTGCGAGCCAGGTAGATGTTGTCTCTTTCTGGTGGTACAGGCGAAATTACGACGCGCGGATCAGCTACCTGCTTCTGTTGTTATTAAATTTAGTCGTGATTTGACTGTCTCTGAAGCTACTTATTCTTCTTATTCTTCTTTTTAAAAAACGTTACCCCTACACTAAGATTTTCTCTTGTATCGTGGGGGCAGTTTACAAACATAAATTGCACAAGGACAAACATCCAGACCCGGAACAACTATATGTAGGCCATACAAATACTCGTTCCGTGCGGGATTCGAACCCGCGACCCCCAGCGCAGCCACTCATTGCTAAGCCACTGCGCCATGGAGTCGTTGAACTTGCGAGTGCTAACAATTTTTTTTCTCGTTTGTTCACTTTTAATGTGTCGTAAGTATTTTTTCTTAAGCCTTTTGGGCTTTAAGTCTTTCTTTTAATTAAAAAAAATCATATTTCTTAGGAAAAATAAAAAAAATGGTAGTAAACTAGATACAGTAGAAGTTATTGAACCAAAATACTAGAAAATTGGGATAATTACAAAAAAATGTTAAAAATTCATTTAAAAAAATGGTAAGAGATAGAAAAAAAAATTACTAAGAAAATATGCTTCTAACGAACCCATCTATCTCCCATTTCAGTTTGTCGGACCACCCACCAAACATCCAGTATATAATTCGGCTGCCAACTTCAAATTATACTGGCCACCAATCACCAGTGTTATAACATCTCTTTTAATCAACATCTTTTTGATTTAGGTGGTACTTACTGATAGCCCTTTATCAAAACGGTGCCCACTTGTTTGTCATAAACTTACTAACATTTCTTGAGAGCTGAGGTGGTTTATAATATAAGTATTTAAATAAAAATTAATCTGGTTCGTAACAATATTTTTTTGCCATTCTTCTAATTAATAATGTCTTTCTCTAGGCGGTAGCGTTACCTTTCTGTCTAGTAATTTTCATCTGGGAACGTGACTTTTTCTATTTATTTCTTTTAAACTTTGAAAATAAATACTATAAATCGATTAACAATACAGGGTTATTTTACAATAACCGGCCAGAGAATGTTCAAAATAAGTAATATAGGCAAATAGTAAAGAAAAAAAAAACTCAAATATTGTTTTCTTTTTGTTGTTACCCATAAATCACATTCAATTTGGGATATTAGTAGCTTTATTTACTCGTACTTTCAAAAGCTGCAATAACGGTATTACTTATAAGATATAAGTAGCTTTATTTACTCGTACTTTCAAAAGCTGCAATAACGGTATATCTATATATACAGATATTTATATATTAAAATTTGGTCAGTCTATTCGTACGAACGGTTTTACTACAAGACTATGGAATCAAAGTTACAAAGGAACAGTTATGAAGAAGTTAGCTTCCGCTGCTACTTGCGGCCTAGGTCAAAAAATAATAGTAATCAAGACGTTTAGTTAACTGTTTAACTAACACGAATAAGTATTTATTTATTTAAGCTCTATTTACACTCAATGTACAAAAAGTCACGAGAAAGTCATCGTTTAAACGTTTGATCTGGACTCTGGACTCTGCGGAGTATTTTGTGGCTTTTCCACCTTTGTATAGCCTTCGTAAGTGCATAATATACGTACGAGGGTGGATTGAAAAGTACTCGGCCTAACACAGATCCATTCAATTCTAAAAATCAAATCTACCCACATTATTTAGTTCAGTTAAGATTAGTTCATTGCGTGAAGTTCGAAACGTGTGCGATAATTAGTTGTGATTTTATAAATTTATTAACAAAGTAATCGGACATAATTTCCGCGAATGGAGCAAATCGAGCAGCGTGCCGTCATTAAGTACTTCCATAAGAAGGGGCTACCATCAAAAGCCATCCATGATGACATGGTCAGTACATTAGGCAATTGTGCTCTGTCATATTCATCCGTCAAAAAATGGATAGCAGAATTTAAGCGTGGTAGAGAGAGTGTGAAAGGTGAACCCCGCTCTGGAAGGCCTTCGACGTCAACTACTGACGAAAATATTAAAAAAGTACTTGATTTAATAATGGGAGACCGCAGATTAAAAATTAGAGAGATAGCCGAGATTATAGGCATCTCTTATGAACGAACTCAAAACATCATTGTCAACGAGTTGGGTTTCCACAAGGTGTCTGCGAGGTGGGTTCCGCGACTGCTTTCTGTTGAACAAAAAAGGACGCGATTGACTATTTCACGCGACTGTTTGGAGTTATTTGAAGCCGATGCAGATGATTTTTTGAATCGTTTTGTTACTATGGACGAAACATGGGTTCATTACTGTACATTGGAAACAAAACAACAATCAAAACAGTGGAGAAGACCTGGTTCACCACCCCCTAAAAAGGCTAAGTCGATTTTGTCGGCAAATAAGGTGATGGCTTCAGTATTCTGGGACTCGAAAGGTGTGGTTATGATTGATTATCTTGAAAGGGGTCAGACTATAAACTCTGATTACTACTGCACCTTACTACGTCGTTTACGAGAGGAAATAAAAGAAAAACGTCGAGGAATGCTCAGAAGAAAAGTCCTGTTTCATCAAGATAACGCCCGTGTTCACACGTCAGTAAAGTCAATGGCTGAAATTCACAACTGTGGCTTTGAACTGTTACCGCATCCGCCGTATTCACCTGATCTGGCACCATCAGACTTCTTTTTGTTCCCTAATCTAAGAAAGCACTTGGGAGGTCAAAGATTTCCGACAAACGACGAGGTCAAAGCAGCTGTAGACGCATATTTTGACTCTAAGGAAGAATCATTTTTTTTAACGGTCTAAATGCTTGGAAGGGGAGGTGGCGAAAGTGTATTGAACTTGATGGTGATTATGTAGAAAAATAAAAATATAACTGATTTAGTATGTGTTTATTTTCTTGGTTAGGCCGAGTACTTTTCAATCCACCCTCGTATATGTGTTTGTACTGTATTCATCATCATCATCATCATTATCATCACAACCCACCACAAATCCACTGCTGAACATAAGCTAAGGAAGGCCACAAAAGACAGTCGTGAGCTCCACCTGCAGCCGTCGGCTTCCTGAAATAAATAATATAATATAGCATTCCCCCAAAAACATTTTTATGTAAAATGTTGCCAATACGAGACCACATGGCTCGCACTGTCAAAAAGTTATCAGATATCATTTAGAGCCAAGCATCTGATTCTATAAGCCCTAACTTCACAAACTCTACACCTTAGTCAAAATATGTAGCTTGGCCGTTTCTTTATCAATTTTCAGACCTTTAGCATCAAAATTTGCGGAAGTTTCATACAAATTTCCATCCCTTAGTTTAAGGGGTTGAGGAGTAAACGTTCCAAGTTTTAAAATTTTGTTGCTGTTTATGTAGGTACTAATACTAGCTCACATACAAAATTTCAGCTTTTTAGAACTCCAGGAAGTACCCTAAGAATTTTGATGAACATCAGTAAGTGAGTTACTGACGAAATCGGGTTCTTTTTAGACATCAATAAAATCTAATGTATAAAAGCTATGCAACTGAAACTTTATATGCTTAATGAGTCAACTATTGACATCATATCCTTAGCATATATATTTATAATATCTATAATTTTGTTTATCTAGTATAATCCAAGCACAAGTATATGAGGGTTCAAAAAACGACGAAGCGTTACGAGAAAGGGTACGAGTACTTCAGTAGGGCTTCGTTTTTGGTTTGGTTGGTTCGTCTTGGCGGGGGCACTACCGTGCCCCCAGATAAATATATTTATATTTTTATTTATATATGTATATATTTTCGTATTTATGTATATAGGATATATTTAGATATTCAGTTTTAGTGTTTTTGTTCATTACAATTTTGTGAATTGTATTTTCTAATTCTTGCACAGCACAGAGGAAGAGTTGTATAGAACGCCACGTAACATTAAGTACGCAGTCCAGACAACAGTACCACAGTTTAAAGAACTGTGACCCTACATACCCTTAGTTTTAAGGTGTTACATTTAAGTTTTAAATAAATAAACAAAAATTAAAGCTAACATAGTTACTAAGAAGTCAATTAGCAGTAATTACTAATTAAATAGTTTGTTCTCATGTTTTCTGCTCTTATTATCATTAATACAAAGGAGGTACATAATTACCCATTTATGATGAAGACCCCTATCTCATTTATTGACAAGACTTATTGACTCGTCAAAACAAAGGAACGCATTAGTTATCGAACATTGAATTCGGTAACGTCTCAAGAGCAAATATAATCGAACAACCAATCGGAGCATTTAGATACCGCGACTATCTACGACAATAATAGATGTTTGGGCGAAACCATTGTTTTTGATTATTAATGTATCATAAAGTGTATAGGAGCTCAACGCTACGTGCTAGTACGACGACTGATAAAAGATTACCGCGGTAACAGTATCATTTGATCATTCGTCGAGTAAGGATCATCTCCACGTACACGGAGAAATACAAGGGGCAACAACAGTTAACTAATTGAATCAATTCAACAAGTGCCGTCCGCCGCTGATTGCGGCTCTCTGGAAGTAAGCAGACGATGCGACCGCCCTTAGTAATGCTAGCTGATTCCTAAGTGTTGTTTTGTGCTTAAGTGATCACAATGTGTATCTTAGTGCGATTTTGTTAATATGTGATACAAGTTTCAGAAAATAAATTAAAAATGACAAGGTAAGAATCTAAAATATGTAGTAAATTTTGTGCAAATATTGTCAAATAAAAAATGTGCCTATCAAAGATGAAACTTATAATAAGTTTCGGGTATAAGAATAGTAATTTCAAAATATAATTAAGTCATAATCGTGTCATCGCGTTATATTAAATACAATAGTATTAATGTGAATAATTTTAAATTTTCCATAATTTAATACGTTTTCCGATCGCAATATTCGCTTATACCATATGAGTTTCTTTACTCATGTGCGTATACAGTACACACACAAGCACAGACATAGCACAGATTAGGTGGAGTCTTAGACTATAGTACATACTATTTATACTCTAAGAGGCGTAGTATTATTAACGGCTATATAACATATTTTTCACAATTAGTGAAAATGGTACATACATTCCAAACACAGCACGAGCAACAAAACTCATATGTCCTATATGCAATGGAATTTTGTTAAACAGTTTTCACCATTGATTTATAATATTATTAGTGTTGTATAACTCAATGGTTTTCACCTACTTCCAGATGTCTGAACAATCTGAAATGCTGTCACTAGGACGATGACAGTTTATGATCAATGCGCGTTGCTTAAGTTTTTCACATTTAGTATATATATATATATACAACATGTAACAAAAACCCTGTGGTTCCCGTTAACTGCGTGATCAGAATCAATATCCAAGCATATAGAAATATTTTTTTTCGAAAAAAAAAACGCATTTAAAAAAATAATTTTAATGAAAAAAATTAATTTGCAAATTGTACCTATGTGGTTATATTATCTCTGCATTGGCCTAGGAGTAAGAGGATTGTTAAAGACCCCGCATTACCTATACTCGTGTGAGTTAGAGGAAATAAAACCACATACAATTTGCAAATTATTTTTTTTTTCATTAAAATAAAAAAATTAATGTGTTTTTTTGAAAAAAAAAATTATTTCTATACGTTTGAATACTGATTCTGATAACACACAACAGGAACGACAGGGTTTTTGTTACATATTGTATATATATATATATATATATATAGTAAATATATGCATACAGTTTTCTCAGAAGTTTCAAAACAATAAAACACATTTTTAAAATATTATGTATTTTATAACTATTTACAAGTTTTGTTAATTCATCATTATCAATACCTCAATTAGTTTTCGGAAAACTCATTAGTATGATGTGTTTCTCTAAGTGGAATTCAAGGCGTCATTTATTTCTTAAATATAAACTATACACACAATTCAAATACCATATTCTTTATTTCATTCTTTCTCATAATTTGAAGAATTAATAACATTACGTAAACTAAGAGACCTGATTTATTTGGAAAAATTCGTTCATAAAATTTCATGAATTCATAAATCATTAATTTTTTTATAGCATTGGGTGACAAACGAGCACACAGTCCACCTGACGGTAAGCTGCTGTGGTCCATAGACATCCACATTTATCCTCAATTAAGAATCAAAATGCAAATGCGTTGACACCTTTGAAGACTAAGATGGAATGCCCCGATTCCAGTAAAACGGGTCTCCGGTTATCTACACTCACCATAAGAAACACAGTAGCATTACGCTGCTATTTTACGCTGCTATTCTGTAAGAGCGTGGTCCTGCTGCGGTCGAGCCGACCCATTTATGCTACAACTATAATATAGCTGCAGCTTGGGTCTACCACGTAAAATACTAAATACCATAATACTAAAAATACTTTCCACTAAAAACAATGTTTTATACATGGTGCTACAAAGAAGAAAATACCGAAAACAATATACGATATTAATAAAATAATGTTGAGTAATTTTACGTAAAAATGTTTCAGATAAAGTTTGTACAACATGACGCTTACGTCACAGTATATGTACAAAGAAAATGTATGAATCAATTTAATCTAATCGACATTTTCGTACACAAAACGCGTAAAGTTTTAAGACTAAGATAGGAAATACTAAAATGTGTTAATGAAATAAGCCTCTAGTTATCCTTATATTTTATTCGATGTTAACTATTAATAAGATAAGTTAGAAATGTCATATTGAGTAAAGTAATATTAAAACAATCAAATATCTTAAAAATACATACGTATTGTTATCGATTTTTGAATATTTAATCAATGTTTTGACATAACCAATTTCGTATATAAACCAGTAATTTTAATTCGGGGAATAAATTCGCGACTGGCGATTTATCATCGGAAATCATATTAAACTTTTTACTGTGGTTTTTTTTTATAGAATAGGGTGACAAACGAGCACACAGTCCACCTGATGGTAAGTGGTTGGTGCGGCCCATAGACATCTACATATATCTTCCATTACAAATCAAAATGCAGATGCGTTGTCACCCTTGAGGACTGAGATGGAATGCCTCATTTCCAGTAAAAAGGGTCTCCGGTTCTCTACACTCACCATACGAAATACAGCAGCATTAAGCTACTATTTCACGCTGGTATTCTGTGAGAGCGTGGTCCTTCCCCGGTCGAGCCGACCCATTCGTGCTACAACTATACTACTAATATAATTGCAGCATGGCTCTACCACGTATAAAATCATCTTTGTATCGCTAATTTGTATATAAACAGGTAAATGAAATTTCCAGCTTTAACTCTACGAAGTTATTTTAATTAACGCTAAGAGCTGACCTTTTACCTATACCTACATTTTTCTTCTGATTAACATCGCGAGGGGCGTGGGCAAATCATAAAGATAAATCACACAATTGGGGCCGCTACGCACGTTGCGCAGGAGTGTCCCTCACAATATGTACAGCTTCCGTTGCATGGGTCATTGAAGCCGTGATGTCTCGCTACCAAACATCACTTAAGGGGTAAATTAAGAACTTCAAATAACTTCCAAAGTGAAAAAAAAACAGGATATCGGCAATTTGTTTAACGTCAACATCGCACTGAACTCTGCTTATTGGTTGACTTCAAACTGATGATGGGGAGAGGGACTGGCATGGCCAGCGCGAAAGTATCGGGTCTGCAGTAACAACCTACATGCCCTGCGCAATAAGCATGAAGCATCAAACGTTCCAAATAATGCATACAGGCTGATTCCAAAGACCTATGTCCTACAGAGGTCTAAAAGACTCATAGATAGATAATTATTTTTTTGTAGCTCGTACTGTCTTTAAACTGTGATGAAAACAAACAAGCTAACATGGTCCTTCTGTGAACATGGTACTTCTTACTGTCCACGCGGAGTCTTCAATTAAAAGAAATTAATTTGACCTCTGAACAATTAAGAACGCGACTGTAAGACCTTTACCAATTGCAATAACTACTCCGCCTACGCTTGTAAAAAATTTAGCAGCAGAATACATCAATATTGCATATTCGAAAGAAGTAACTTCGCACTTATATATTTGTTCGAATGATTGGATCAGTTGGACTATTTGTTTTTGAAATGTCAATGGTCATTAACGACTAGTTTTTAAATTTTATAAAAAGCTTTTTATAAGTCGACTTCCTTCGTATCTATCTTCAAAACATTTACATTTTTTGTAAATAGATGTAGTTTATCCTTTAATTTTGTCGTTGTATGAAAAATCTATTATAATGTGTCTTTTTTGGCTGCAATCTTAACCTTGATCGATTTATCAAAACGTTCGTTGCGAAGATAGACATGTTATACTTATCTGAATTATATTTAGGGCATGGTCGACTGTGTTTTAATTAAATAAACCACATGTAAATTAAATATATATAGATCAAGTAAATCTCAGTAATACTCTTTTAATGTGAAGATACAGGACGTATTGAGAATACCTGTAAGCATTAGAAACTAAAAGGTACTAAATATATTGTTATAAATATTCATAGGAAGGTTAATAAATAATATCGAATCTGCCTGTTAAAGGCTTCAGAAAAGAAGAAAGTTATCAATGCTCTTTTTTAATTTATAATAGTAATAATAATTTTATTATTTCAAGCAAAGGATATATTAATTTCTAGGACACAAACACTTTAAGATACAGCTTAACTATAAATACAATTCACCGTTGAACATCTGTGTCTGAACTAGGTAATGTGAATATTTCTGTGTTTCAGACAGCAGGGCTCTTCCCTTTAAGATTTATTTATTTTTTCCCTTTTATTTATTTATTAATACATATTTTTATTTATTTATGCAACATATTTAAAAAGAAGAGTTTAATATATTTAATTATGTTTGTAATACGTACTGCAAAGGAGTGGAATTATTCACCAGCGATCTTAACAAAGTACGTCCGATTACATTGTAGCTATTTTCGGTAACTATTTCTAAGTGTAATATATGATAGGTGTCTTTAAGAGACACGCAAAAAACACCTACCAAAAAGGGAATAAGCTTATTTTTAACTGACAGTGCAATTTAGCATCAACGACTTCATCACCGCTTAATGCCAAGTGGTAATGTAGGTGAGCAGTTTGTTGTAATTCCTTATAATTAAAAATATTAAGTAACAGATTAGTTGACCGAAATAGCTGATTGTTTATTTGTCGATGGGGTATACTTCCACAGTAGTCCTATATCATATTATATGTCAACTAGACTGGATAATAATTGTGGCTGGTATATATTTTTTTTAGGTAATTTAATTATAATATATTGAGGTATGATAGTGAAATGAACACTTAACGATCTAATGTTCATTTGGATAGTAAAGGTGGATTCGACCCCAAGTAACAAAACTCATCACGGGTGTTAATCGGCAGATCTCTCGGCAAACGTACATTAGTAGATGCATACATTTATATTTAACATGATGTATATACAACAATAATAAAAGCGGCCAAGAGCGTGTCGGGCCACGCTCAGTGTAGGGTTCCGTAGTTTCCCGTCCGTCACAGTAAGTGTTCCCACTTATGAGTTTGTACAAAAACTGTTGTTTCCATCCATGTTCAAAATAATTTTCATAGAAAGTCCTTATAAAGTTCTACTTTCCAGATTTTTTTCATATTTTCTAAACTTATGGTTCAAAAGTTAGAGGGGGGGGGGACACATTGTTTTTTACTTTTGGAGCGATTATTTACGAAATTATTGACATTATCAAAAAATGATTTTAGTAAACCCCTATTCATTTTTAAATACCTTTCCAACAATATATCACACGTTATGGTTGAAATTAAAAAGAAAATCACTTCCCACTTTACATATAGGGGGGCTACCCTAATAAAAAAAAAATTTCCAATTTTTATTTTACCACTTTGTCGGCGTGATTGATACACATATTGGTACCAAATTTCAGCTTTTCTAGTGCTAACGGTCACAGAGATTAAGCGAGGACGGACAGACGGACAGACAGACATGGCGAAACTATAAGGGTTCCTAGTTGACTACGGAACCCTAAAAAGAGGTATCTGACAGCGCCTGTGGACGCGCGCATAGTTGTGAAGCAGTGGGCATGCGCTTGTCACATCATCAGAATGCCTCTCATTACACTGCAGCATGCCATTATTGTATTACTTTAAACCTACTAATTTGCTAATAATTTAGCCTCAATTATCTTCATTATCTGTGCTGACAATACATTAAGAATAACATGTTTCACAATGTTACCATTCACTATGTGACGCGGTTAAATTATAGGTGCGGCAAGAGTTACGGTTTTCAGGAAGCATTTTCGCAGTTATTCGTCATTGGTATTGAGATATCTCAAAAAATTTATAATTTTTGTAGTTTCCTGAATGTATCATTGATAAGAATACACTTGTTTCATACAAAAAGTGGTTACTGTTTCGTCTAGAGTACGTCTTTGAACTTTAAAACGTTAAATGACCAGTACTTTATCAACTATTTGCGTAAACAATAGCAATGTTTTACATCGAAAAAATCGTCTATTATCATTAACTTCTACATTATAATTCCATAATAATTGCATAAATCAATAGGCACATAGTTACTGGATTTCTCTTGACTGTTTATTAAGAAGTATAATAAATCTTAAATACAAATAATTAAAAAAACACAAATGAAGATTGTAGCTGTAGATGTAGGTGAAGTGTAGCAAACCTATTGTAGGTTAACCACATATTGGTAATGTAGCCTATTCACTCTTGCGTTGCGTTTATACGTGGTAGAGTCATGCTGCAGTTATAGTAGGAGTATAGTTGTAGCACGAATGGGTCGGCTCGACCGGGGAAGGACCACGCTCTCACAGAATACCAGCGTGAAATAGTAGCTTAATGCTGCTGTATTTCGTATGAGTGTAGAGAACCGGCGACCCTTTTTACTGGAATCGAGGCATTCCATCTTAGTCCTCACGGGTGACATTGCATCTGCATTTTGATTCGTAATTGAGGATAGATGTAGATGTCTATGGGCCGCAACAACTACTTACCATCAGGTGAACTGTGTGCTCGTTTGTCATCCTATCCTATAGAAAAAATCGGACGGAAAAATAGACGCTGCCTGGTAAATTATGCCATTGATATGCTGTGCCCACTACGAAAGACAAAGCGAAACGCTTGGTTTGAACACAGAGTAAGGGTCGGTATCTTTACTCATGTGGTTTAAATACGTGAAATATTGACAATAAACCCGTCGACCGTCTGATTTTCCGATATTGATAAGGGTAGGGAGAATATAACAAGTTATTTCTTAAATTTACGCGAACACTACACATTAATCAAAACTACTAATATAATGATAATAAATATCTTTATTTGACACTTCTATTTCATAGAACATCATTGAACCCTGACTCCCAAATCAGTATCTATACCTTGTATTTCAGGAGTCAGTTACATATTTTAATTATTCCAGTTTTTTTATTTGATTTTTAATTCCCGACGTTTCGGGTGCTTTCTAGCACCTATGGTTAAGAGGAACTGAGGTGACTGACGTCCCGTTGTCACTGTTAACCCGGAGTACCTTCAGCTTTTTAATTATTATTTATGATCCAATCTACGCGGAATGAACTTACTTTGTTTTGAAGTCTTGCGGCGGTATGCATGGATTTATTTTGATTCTATTAATTACAGGGCCCCAAGCATATGGTAATACTCAGCCTCCTTCTCTATTAAATCTCACGTATCATCTTTGGTAGGAATCGATGTTGTTTCGCGAGGATTTGTGGTCTATCAAATCTTATGTAATGGTTGGGGCCATCTAGAATATGATCACAACGTTCCGGGAAGTCTGCAGTTTGTGTTTTTCCTTTGTCGCCTCTGTCGACACCAACAGGATGCTATATTGGGGGGGGGGGGGGGGTAGATATTCTCACACCGCCACTACACGGCTTCTCGGCGCTTATTCGGATCTACACATAATTATTATTAGTGTTCGAACCTTACCATTACCTAAAAACTTAAATAAAACCTGAAACTGATGTCATATTTTATGCTAAGTCATGACTGATGCAATATTTATACCATAGAATGCTATAATATAGCATTATATGATTTATACTAAGTCACCAATAACAAAAAAATTAAGCTGACTACTAATCATATTATAGATAGCTTTTATCAGCTACTTCGTCCGTGTAGAACGTAAACAAAAAACTGTCAGAACGCAGATATATAGTAGTGATCTATAGCGAAAAATCGAGTTTCAAAACTACTTCAAACTCTTACTTACTTACTTATCTTCACGCACAATCCCTAACGGGGTAGCCATAGAGAACAGATCGCCAAGTGTCACGATTTTTACATACCTCTTTCGCTTCTTTCAGGTTCATTAACTTCTTCATACATGCACGTCTAGGTATCCGAGTACTCTTGACCCTCCCCTCTTCGAGCAATTTGCTCACATGTTCTTCGAAAGTTAGTCTCGGTCTACCTCGACACCTTTTAATATTTACTTTCGCTCTATATATTTTCTTCACCATTCGGTCTTCACTCATTCGCTCAACGTGCCCAAACCATTGGAGTACGCCCCTATCAATTTTTTCAATTTTTGTACGATAAGGATTTTTTTAAATAAAACTTGAAAATCAATTAATCTTATTTAATATTAATTATCGTCATGGAAACTATATCATCAGTTTATTAAAATATGTAACCTTATGTAACTTTTAACGTTAACTAGGGTCAGCTCACACAGAGACAAACGATGCTTGTGGAAGCCGGTGGTATCGTCGTGGTGGGACGTCGTGAGGCGCATCGTGAAGTCGCTGGCAGTGGCAATGCGAACACTAACAGTGGTAGAGACAAGTCGTCAGACGGCTTCAGGTTGCGTCTCGCTACGTCACGCGGTTTCGCGCTACGCCGTACGGCATCTCGAGGCGCGACACCGCTGGGCATTTTCGAATTATCTCAATAAAATGTGTTAGTTTACAGTTAGTTCAAGACGGGCTCTTTTCCGCAACTCCACGTCTAAGCGCGTATTTTGCGTGTGGGCAGGAATAATGTTCAAGCCATGAAATCTCCCCGAAGAAGTTCAACAGTCCTTTGATGTTGCAAGCAACTTCCGGGAGTGATTCCGGAATGCCGAGATGTTTAGACCTGTATGCAGTGACCTCCGGACATGTCAGCAACATTTATTTATTTATTTCCCACTATACAATTATCTTTACAGGTTTATCACCTAATGCGATAATGTTTACAACAACATTTTTACCAACTCCAACTACACCGTTACAAGCTAATATATTTCTATTATATATTTGCTATTTCAAACACCGTATCTATATCACAGTAGGACCATAACTAATTTCAAATAGAGCTCTTACTATGAACCCACCCAGAGTTCAACAAAATATATCCATGTCTTCTGCTATACGGTTGAGGATATGGAGGGTGCGCGTAAACGGCGCTTCAGTCACCAGCTTAGTGCGGCCGTGCGGCACAGCTAGCAGCTACGGCCGCCGCTGCCGCACACGTATCTGTCCGGAACACATATGCGCACTTGTTGCAATACGTCTGGATTGTGAGTCTTTGCCCTCATCACCTTAAAGATATATGTAACAAGCGCTAAATTCCTCCCAACCTTTAGCTCATTGTATCCTACCATACCTAAGGTGAATAAGGTAGGATACTTATTTGGGTAAAATGGGTAAACTAATTATTATTGGTAACATGTGGGCCGCCATTACTGCTTCCCCCATACATGCCCTGCACTGTGCTGTGAGACTATCTGTAACACCTATGCTAAATAAATGTTTGTTAAAGGAGCCATGTCCTGTGATGTGGCTTGTTCAGTCTCATTAGAACCTTGGTGTGACTGTTTATTTCAGGTAGGGCCTCCCTAGCTTGTCTACAGTCTACTAGATATTTCCAAAGCTGAGCGTATAGATTAGTGAAGTTTCTACAAACAGTACAATACTAGTGAACGAACGCTACGAAAAGGGATTGGTATTATTGGTTTCGGCTCTATAGTAGTCAGAGCCGATCCTCTTCTGGCCAGTTCGTCTGCTGCATCGTTGCCTCTGGATACACGATGTCCCTTTATCCATTACAATACATTGTTTACATTACATTGTTGTGTTTACATACCTCATTTAATTGTTGATGGCATTTATAGATTAGTCCCGAGTTCACCACATTGCAACTCAAAACTTGTAGTACTGCCATACTATCGGTCAGTATTCTGATGGAGAAGTCTTTTACCTTCCTAGCATCTATTGCTATGGCCGCTTGAATGATACCCATACATTCCGCCTGAAAGACTGTGTTATGGGTACCCAGTGGTGTACATATGTGGATATTAAGGTCTTCAGAGAAGGTTCCAGATCCTACATCTTCATTTATTTTAGAACCATCCGTAAAAACTCTAAGCTCTTTTGGGTTTAATCCCTCCGGCTAGTCGGTTTCATTTAATTGTATCTTATACTTATTATCGAATATAAATTTTTTGGGATATTATCGTACTTGGCTTGTAAGATAGGAATTTTTGAGTAAACTCTATCAATTACACCTGTATGAGGTACTCTACTCTTACTCAAAAGATTTAGTGTCTTGAGTCTAATGGCAGCTAAAGTTGCATCTTTTTGTATGTGTAAATGAAGCGGGGTTAGCTCCAGTATAGCCTCTAAAGCTGCTGTTGGTGTAGTTCTTATGCAGCCTGTGGCAGCTGTACATGCCTATCTCTGGTAACGCAGAAGATTTTTTGTAGTGGTGGCTTCATTAGTTTTGGTCCACCATACCAGAGCACCGTATGTAATCATGGGCTGAATTACAGTTTTGTACAGGCACCGTATAATTTTTGGCATCAAAACCTATCGTTTGCCAATCATGTTTCTGCATTGCGAGAAGTTATACTAGCTTTGTTGCTTTTGTTTTCTATGTGTTTAGTTGTGTTGTGTTTCCAGTTGAGGTTACTGTCCAAGGTAAGACCTAAGTATTTTACCTCAGAGGATAGCTGGAGAAGCTGGATTCAGCATTCGTTTTCGTGTGAACATTACTAGAATTATTTTATTTGGGTTAACGGTTAAGTCATATTCGCTGCATCATCTATACGGCGAGCCGCTTGGGTCAGGTCTTTCGTCTTTCCAGAGACCAGTATTGTCAGGTCATCTGCATAGCCTACTGTGTAGAAATGATTGGCATTTAATTTGCTGATGAGTTCATTGATGAGCATATTCCACAGGAGAGTTAAAAGGAACAGACACAAGCTGGTAGTACCAGTTACTCGACTCCACCGAGTCAGTGATTCATTCTTGGGGCGATGTTTACGCTTTTACAACAAAATCCCAGAAAATATACAAAATTTGTCATACACAAAGTTCAAAAATGTTATTAAACTAAGTTTGTATAAAAAGGGTTATTATAATATTAAGGAATTTATAGATGATAATAACCCCTGGGAAGGGTGATCGCTACCAAGCTATTTCTAATTTGTCTTGTGTTGTTGATTGTAAACGTGATTGTAAGCTATTATTAAAAAAATAGTCCCGCTGGGTTTCTTGCTGGTTCTTCCCAGGACAGAGGTTTTTTTGCGAACCAGTGGTAAATTAAAAAAATGACTTTCAATAAGTATTTTTATAATCTACATTGAATAAAAAAGTTTCTATTTCTATTTCTATTTCTATTTCTATTTCTATTTCTATTTCCTTACCACAGGAGAGTTAGGAACCTGCGGGCAGCCTTTCTTGATATGAATTGTTTAAGATTCACCAGCAATCTTTATTGTTCGTGTACTGAGCATGTTACTATCCAGTCAATCAGTGCCGGTCTACTTAGTCCACCTTTTATGCTGCATAAGTTCGTTCTGTCAAAAGCAACTTCTATGTCTATGGCGTACATTACGATCTCACGGAGGCGTCAATCACTGCATTAGATGATAGGTTATTCGTCAATCACAACCGTGATTGTTGCAAAACTGACGGCCTGCGTGAGCGTGTAATGTGCGCCTATGAAAGAACCTAGACATATTACTTTGTTTTGGATGGCCTCTTCAATCTTTGTTATTACGTGATGTAGTGCCGATTCTGTCGATTTGTTAGGCGTACATTTACACGTCGGTTTTTATCGAGCTTTTAGTTTGTCCTATGTAAGAGAGACAACATTCACAATCTAGCTTGTACAAAAAAAATAGATGAATTTTCTTCGGCGGTACTACAAGTAGTATGTTTTAATAGAAGCTTGCTTTAAGATGTAGCCAACCTCATCTGTGAATTCTCTGACGTACGATAGTACAGCAAACAGACGCTCGACTGTCGCCGGCTTCACTCGGTCACTGTGATGTAGGCGCGGGACCTGAAGCTTGTTGTCTTGTAATACTTGCTTGACGTGCTGAAGCTTGGCGGCCAGATGTTCTTTGTCACAGATTCCTTGTGCTCTCTGTAATAAAGATTTACCCACGGTAGTTAACTGTGAAGGATGATGGTGAGATTCACCATTTATATATTGGTTGGTATGGGTTTTTTTCCGTACACAGTGTGATTAATAGTGTTATCAGGATTTCGGATGTCTAAAACATCTAGGAAAGCTGAAGAATTTATACTTTGTCAGATGGTAAAATTATGAAAGTGTCGTCCACGTACCGCTTGTAGAGTCTTGGATTTACAGGAACAGTAAGAAGCGCTTTTTCTTCAGTCCTCCATGAGTATGTCGGCGACTATGGAGGATATAGGTGAGCCCATCGCCACACTATCCACTTGCTTGTAGAACTCTTCCTACCACAATAGATAGCCAGATGTGAGGCAGTGTTTGAGTAATATGGGGCCTGTTGTTATCTTCTAGCTTCCTAGTTACAATTGAGATGCAGTCCTTAATAGGTAAGCATGTGGATAGTGACTGAACATCAAAACTGACTATAGTTTCATTGCTAACAACAAGATGTAAGATTTTTATCTGACTAACAAAATGTACTGATTTCTACCAAGGATGATACGCGAGGCTATAGAAATAAAAAAATATCCTAATTTCAATAGAGAAAATGGATGAGTGCTATCATCTGCTTGGGATCATATAATTAATAAACTTAAATCCAAACCCAAGCATACCACTGCAAGACCTCAAGATACTGTAAGCTCGTTCTGCGTAGGTTGGACCAAAAATTAGTATTCGAAAACTGAAAGTAGACGGGCTAACTATATTGGGACGTTAAACATCTCAGTCCCCCCATGACCATGGGTGCTGTAAAGCACCCAAAGCGTCGACAATTAAAAATAAGTTATAATAAGTTTAGTAAACGCGACAAAATCCGTATAAGTGGTTTAATTCAATGTGAAGTGTTCGCGTAAATTAAAGAAAAACTTACTTAACAATTTATCATTTTTTTCCTCGCACGGGAGCATCGTAGTTGATCGTCGTCGCATTTTTATAATTAAGTACCTGGTTGACCGAGCTTTGCTCGGTATTATTCGCTCGATTTTTTTTAATTCGTGTGTTTTGGAAATTATATTTAGATACAATTTTTTGGAAATTATATTTACATTACATACTGATGAAATATAAATAATATTTTTTGATCTTAGCGACATAACAGAAAAAACGGAACTGGTTATTTGAATAAAAAATCATGAGTGCAATTATTTTAATTTAAATTTTCGTGTTTTTAAAAAATACTAAAAAAAGGGCTCGAAAAAATAGATTTTCTTAAAAAAAGAAAGGAACTTGAAAAAAAATTAAAAAATGTCGGTCGGTCGGTCTGGGCACGAACCGGGGTTTTACGATTCTGTGACCGCCCATTATACCAATTAAGCTATATATAATCATTAACAATCTGTCAAAATTTACCTTCTTATTCTAACGATATTGTAGCAGTTTTCATTGCCTAAAAACACGGACAAAAAGACATTTTCTAAAATTAAATCCTAGCTAGATCGATTTTTTATCCCCGAAACTCCCTGGACTCTAAATTTAATGAAAATCGTTGCTGTTATATATATACAAGAATTGCTCGTTTAATAGTATAGGATTTAGTACAGAAAAGTAAAATATGGCCGAATCATGTTCTTAAGCAATACAGTGTTAGGTTCATCATTCAAATGTTAAGCGTGGTGGAGCACTTAATAAGAATTTGCAAAGATACCAAAATCTATCATCGACTAAGAATCAAGATGTAGACGCCTCTTATCTGTAAGACCAAACCACAGTTCAGAGAGGTGTTGAAACTGTGATGAAACACAGCATCTTCTATGAGTTCACGGTCGTAGTTCTGTGCGAGCGTGTTAAGTCCCCGGTCGAACCGACCCATGTCGACTGCAGTCACGATTCTTTACCATACATAAAACTATACCACGTATTGAACTCTTTATTCAATACAATGAATTCATTATTATTTATACTGTAATTTTATTAACTTATAAGATAAATACACTTTATTTAGTAAAACAAAGGTCTCACGATAACCTCTTTCAAGGAATATGTATCTTAATGCAGTCTCTATTCGTAATGAACTGACGATTTCCACGAAGACAAATATCCGATAAGGTTATAATACTATAGAATTAATTAAATTTATAACCTATATATACCTACTAATTAGAATTCAATATGATCAAATAAGTATATTAGGATAAAATAGTTAGGATGAACTGTTATAATAAAATGAATGCTTTTATTCAAATGAAAAAATATAAAAAAGTTTTCTAAAAGAACTTATTTAAAAAAATTACAAGCAGTTCTATTAACATAACTTAACTCTTTAACCGCTCCTGGTAAGTTTAAAATGCTCGTGTTAGGACTTAGGAGTGGTTCACAACAGTAGTCGAATGTCGGATTCGAACCCACGACCTTTTCAGTTCGCGGTCCGCACCCTGCCAATAGGCTACTGTCGCTTACTTACTTTACTAACCCAAATTCAAATAGTTTATTGGGAATATATGTTGATACAGTTGGTGTTGTCGTAATTTATCACTTATAGAACAAACACCTGGTACAGCTATATTCCGCCATTTAGCACGCAATATTCATCACATTTTTTTATATTAAATTACTTAAACATCAATTCAGATAATATAAGTCAAGTTAATTTAGTTATTATGACTCATGTAAAATTTCATTATCTTTCCTCATCTCATGATAGGGTCCTACGCTCTTCTTCTAACAACATTTTGTACTCCAGTTCACTTCACCGAGTTCTATGGTAACTCCTTCACAGTTCAGGCTACACGCCTTTGGAACTCCTTGCCCGATGACATCAGAAAAGCTCCCAATATGTACGCTTTTAAAAATTTGGTGCGTGATCATTTATTAAAGACAACGCATTTTACATGACTCATCTAGTAAAGTAAAGTAAAGTTACAGCCTATATACGTCCCACTGCTGGGCTCAGGCCTCCCTTCATTTCTGAGAGGGTTTAGGGCAAGGAAGTGTCCGCCGCGCTGCCCAAATGCGTGTTGACGAACTTCACATGTCTTCGAAATATTTTTTTTTCATATTCCTTAGACATGCAGGTTTCCTCACGATGTTTTCCTTCACCGCCGAGCACGTGGTAAATCAGCACTTAAAATTGCAATTAACAATTTCATTGGTGCCGGCGGGGATCGAACCAGGGTTACTCGCGTTCTATTATATTTACAGCGAGCGTTAACCACTGAGCTACCACGGCTCTTATGACTCATCTATTTAATATTTATTGCCAAACAGACGTATATATTCACAGTCATTTCTATATACTAATTATGTATGTATTTAAATATGTATACCTGTATGTATATCCATTTATTTATTTTATTTGTACATATGTAAGGATAGATCATATATGTATAGTTTATTTATCAGTAGTTTGTATGTATTATGTAGTTAATTATCATTTGTAGTGTGTTCTCTTATTCTATATTGCCACACCTACGTCAAATTCTCACCACTCCATGGGTTGACTGGTAGAGAATGCCTCAAGGCATTAAGTCCGCCCTTTGTATTATTTTGTTTAAGGATGCAATAAAGAATAAAATAAATAAATGTAACAGTCAATTATTGAATTTCATATTTATCTTCGAGATATTCTTTCACACTGTAGTATGCCCTATGAACAAGAAATTGCTTCAATGGTATTTTAAAATTATCTATGTTGTAACATCTCAAAATGTGTAATGGTAAATCGTAATAAAATAAGTCGTGTTCATTAGTGAATCCTTCAGGGTTGGATGAGTCTGAGATGGTCTTTTGTGTGTGACGATGCTTTCAGGTGCGTTTGCAGCTTGTTTATCAGTCTAATATTAAAAAAATATTTTCAGATCGTACAACAGTTGTTTGGCCTTCATCGCTCTATTAACCAGTCGCATTTCGTGCAAAGAGTTAACGGAGATTGAAGTGTTGTCCTCACAGCCAACCCGATGCACATATGAACATGCGTATGACATGTACGGCGCCCACTGTGCCGGTCTTCGACTCACTAAGATACCCTCATTAAGGAGTGGTATAGAGGTATGTTTTTTTATTAATAGGCAATGCCAACGCCCTTATCGCAAATTTTAGTATATTTTAAATTAATTTCGTAGGAAGTTGTTATTATCCCGGTTGTAGTGTGTAAACTATGATTTTGACTTTCTTTGGAGACCCGATAGGAAAGAAAGGTTCTTGAATGGCAGGATCGTATCGGTGAGCGAAATGTAGGCGACATCCTACGAGCAGTGATGATATGCAAGAGGTACAGGTGGCTCAGAACTTTTTTGTGCTATTCCTTGGAGAAAGTCTATGTTAAGCAGTGGACTTGTGAAGGGCTGTATTGATGATGATGACAATGATCTTTCTAAATGTCTTCATATTTTTGGTCTGCAGTGTTCATTTTTGTACTTATTTAGATGATTACACCGAATCTATATTCACTGAAAACTGCAGACACATCACATAATCGAATCGAAAGACAAACAGTGTGCCATAAAGAAACTCTGATATTGCCCGGGGAGCACCGGATGTACAAAAGGGCTCCTGTTCTTCCGTAGGTCACTCAGGGAGGCCCCGTCTAAGTAAGGGTGCAACTGACTGGGGTTAAAGTACAAAATACTTGGTTCATTCTTGATTATAAAGATTAAATAATAAAAAATATGTAATTTTCAATAGATCCGAATTACGAAGCTTGAACACCATAAATGTAGGATGTAGGGCACGGACACGGAATCTTAATCAGATGTCATATTCTCCAGTAGTATACGTGGTAGAGACAAGCTGCAGCTATATTATGGTTGCAGCCCGAGTGGTTCCGCTCGACCGCGGAGGGGGGGAGGACCCCCTACCCTCTGACAGATTCCGGGCGTAAAATAGCAACTAATGTTGCTGTGTTTCATATGGTGTGTATAGAGATCAGGTAACCCTTTTACTAGTAAACAGCTATTCTATCTTAGACCTCAGGGGTGGCAACGTATTTACTTTTTGTTTTTGCGTCGAGAATAGGAGAATCAATGGTTTATGGGCACTAGCCTACTACCTTTTGCCATTATTCTTTAAGAAAAAAAACCAACAAATGTAATTTTTCTACGAGTTTTTACATATTTAATTTTTTGAGCTGAAGCGTAACAAACGCATTGAGGGACGTCTACTTTTCTTATCAAGATACTCATAGCTATCTAATCTATCCTCATTATACTTCAACGTGTGTTTTAATTGGCTGTATTGTCATTTAATTTTATAATGATAATGTGTTATAATTACAAAATTATGTACACAGCCTCAAAACCGTCTTAACAAATGAGGTTATAAAATATTTCATGTTTTTAAATGATCCGCGCTTACTCAAATGCCGCGCACATGCCTACTATACTGAAATTGAAAACTGTAATTTTAAGTATATTTTAAGTAGTAAATTCGTATGTAATTTGGGATAATTTCGGCGTGAGTTTAGCCTCTGAGCCATACCTAAGAATATACAAATTCCCGTCTAGTCCCTTCCACGTATAAATTATAAAAAATCGTCTGTGACAAATAAATTCACGAAACGAGGTAACAGATACAATAATTTAATGTTTTTTGACATCCCATCCTAAAGACTTCAGGTTCATAGTAAATTTCGTATTCTGTTCCACGTAACCGCCAGGAAATACGGAAAGACGTCGTAGAAAATACATGCGCTTAACTAAGTCCAAACATGGAATACCACAGTCTCATGATGACAATGATGATGATTAAAAAAATTACTATTTTAAATGACTCTGTCTCTCCTGTCACCGCAATTCTTTTGTAAATCTCTTTTAATAAAAATCAAATGCTGTCCGTCAATTTCGTTTAAACTCGAAAACGACCGATATTGATGATTTTTTTTGTGTTTGAATGGGTCCCTAAATGGTTGAGGTTCACATTTGGGACCGGTAGGTGACGCTGTATAATTTACATAACATTATGCATGTTATTTATTTATTAGTAGTTGTAGTAATGTACGCAGTTTAAAGTTTGCCGTTTCAATAGGTATATTTTCCTTTATTCGACTACTAGAAGATATTTCAGTAAATTATAGAATAAGTGGATCCTTTGTTCGAACACACCATTATGACTGTTTCTGTACCCATCTTCATGTGTGTACATTAATAAATAAATAAAGTATCTGTCATATCATCATCGACCATTTTTAAATCCACTACTGGTTATCATCGATTTTTCAAAGAATGCGGAAGGTGATATGCATTTCTGTTGTCTGTGTGCTGTGCCTGTTCAGGTCTGAGAGCCAGTATAATGACAGACTGAGAGGTATTTTTAGTCCTCAGATGTGGCAACGGCAACAATCTATAGCCTTCTTTGTCTGAAGTTGGCTGTAGGTGTCCATGTACTGAAGTTACCACTTACCATCAGGTGGACTTTAAGTTCGTTGGTCATTTCAGATTTATAAAAAAGCTGCCTATTCTTATCACGCGGATAGATGAGAGTAGGGTTGGCGGTCCCAGGCGTAGCATGAGTTGGTGCCGGCCTCGACCACTAGAGCCAAAAGCTATATTTGAAAAATTAAACAACTATATTATAATGTACTTTATATATGTATATATACTTATTCCCTGGGCATATGAGTGTATTTATATGTGTGTGGTGTGTAAATTATCTCTATTTAGATTAAAACATTCAATGCTTTAATCAAAATTTTGTAGCGAAGACCTAACTTACATCTCCAAATCTGCCACACGTGGCCATGGGCTCACCACCACCTGCTTCGTCACTGAATGCACCTCATTACCATTCTCGATAAAGTATTATTTAAACTTACTAAAGGTCTGTCTGTTGATGTAGTAATAAGAAGTGGCTATGATTAGGTCAAATAAAACTTATGGCTTCGGATAGACGGGGAGTCATCCACCTGCGAAAATTCGAGGCAAATTCTTCCTACAACGGCAATGGCCGATTTCCAGCAGTGAACTTTTAAATTCTGGCCAAGAAGTGAAATCCTCTATTATAATATCTAATGATATCTTATTGAAGTGAAAAAGTGCAATGATTTCTAAATCTCTTTTTTTTCAGATCCTCGACTTTAGTGACAATAAATTGCAAGAACTACACGCTGACACTTTTTCATCGTACTCAAGCATAAAATTCCTATATCTGGCTGAAAATCAAATATACATGATCGATAATGATGCGTTTGCAGCTTTAACAGATCTCCAAACTTTAGATTTATCGAAGAATGTTATTCTAGAACTTCCGAATACAATATTCCAGTTGCCATCATTGCGAAAATTATACTTGGGTGGAAATCCTTTACTTCATTTAAGTTTCAAATATTTAACGATCAAAAAACCTATTCAGGCACCACTGGAACTTCTAGACTTGTCTGACTGTAAAATAAACCAATTACCGGATTGGGGTGTCTTACCGCAGCTTATTCTTTACAATATATCAAACAATCCGCTAACAACACTTGATGCCCAACATTTCAGTGCAATGTGCAAATTGGCAAAGGTCGATTTAACTGAATCAATAGATAAAATTAAGATATGCGAATTGAAAATGACCGTTATGTGGTTTCAAGAAAAGCGTGTTTACTTCCATTTGAGTGATTATACTAAGTTAAATTCGAGAGGTCAGTATTTATTTTTTACTTCAAGTTTGTTTTACTTGTTCAATAACTACAAAGTTTAGTAACTATAGTACGTGTGGGGTCATCCGTTTAATATGGTCACTTTCTTATAACTCAAAAACTACAGCTTTGTTTTTGCATGGATGGCTCAGTGATACGATACGATACGCTCTTCATCAGTCAATAAAAAAATGGTCAAAAGGGCGCTGCTTTGTCGACGTCATTTTGACAGTGATATAGTAAATATTTTAGGCGATTTTAGTAGTGTGTAGCGTGAATGCGTTGTCACCCTTGAGGACTAAGATGGAATGCCTCGTTTCCAGTAAAAAGGCTCTCCGTATTTTTACACTCACCATACGAAACACAGCAGTTTTACGCTGCTATTTTACGCTGGTATTCTGTGAGAGCGTGGTCCTTCCCCGGTTGAGTCGACCCATTCGTGCTACAACCGTTATATGGCTGTAGCATGGCTCTACCAGTGTAGTTGTTTTTTTTAAGTTGATGGTTGATCAAAGTGTTCCTAATAATTATCGGAGCTTGTTTGCTCTTTTTTTCTTATAATAGTTATAGTATACGACTTTATGTTTGTGTCTCTGTCCTCGTAGTTTAGGTTTTATAGCGCGGCATAGCTTAAGATGACCGTACTACCCTCACGCACCCTACTAATCGGCGCCAATCAGCTAAAATAAGACAATGAAACCAATAAATGCATTCCATGAGAACATACCGATGAT
The DNA here is from genome assembly GCA_036936625.1 of Parnassius smintheus behrii. NCBI lineage: Eukaryota > Metazoa > Arthropoda > Insecta > Lepidoptera > Papilionidae > Parnassius > Parnassius smintheus. The sequence goes on from JAUPFT010000002.1 coordinate 36,961,635, forward strand.
AGGTGTGTTAAAGAAAACTGAGGCCAGTCCGATGTGCATGACCAACCCTCTCCTCCTTCACTATCAGCTCCCACTGTTGAACATAGACTTCTCACGTTTTACGGAGGATTCACTTTTGGCAGGCAGTTTGACGATCGCATTTTAAGATTGAGATTCCTTTTGATTGAGAACTTTTGACGCTGCTCGTCGCCAGTCTGAGTAATTAACATCTGATGTATACGTGATGGTTAAACAAACATATGTCGAAATCCATAAAAAATTTCAGATATTTCCTGATGAGATAGACCATCCAAAGACAAAATAATGTGATATGTTCTCTTACGTCACTACCGCATGACACAATCACACACTGTTGTGTTACAATGTCCTGAATGGAGACCGATCAAGTTGTTTGTTCATCGCTTTCGCGTCGCTGCTACGCTGCACATCCCACCGAACTTTCTCAACTAAGGCCTCACTTTTATTACCAATCCTATAAGATTTTTTATTGCATTGCATAATTTCCCATAATTATGTTTTATATACTGCAACGCCTTTTGACTGCAAGACGATAAAAATGTCTAATGTCTTAACCTGAATGAGTCTGCCGCTGAACCACTGAGAGTTTAAAAATTCATTTAGGTGATATGGCGGTTGCTAGTGTAGTAAAACAGTAGGGAAGCTTATTGTGTGATTTGTTAAAAATAAATTAACTGAATAACTTATCATTTTCAGAATTCGAAAACTGTCCTCAACCGGAAATATTGGGAGCGCTAAACGCTAGTTATCATCATTGCAAATCCGTCTATACCCAGGTACTTGTCATTGCTATCGTTAATATTAGCATAAATATTAATTATTATACTTTTTTTAATTGGAAAGGAGGCAACGAGCATACGGCTCACCTGATGGTAAGTGATTACCGCCGCCCATGAATACTGCAACACCAGGAGAATTGCAGATGCGTTGCCGGCCTTTTAAAAAGGAGTAGGCTCTTTTCTTGAAGGTCCCTAAGTCGTATCGACCCGGAAAAATCTCTGGTGGTAGTTGATTCCAGAAGGAAGTTGTGCCAGGATGAAAACTTCTTTTAAATCGCACGTTGGTGGACCGCCAGTCATCCAGATGGTATGGATGGTATCGCGAGTTTTGTTGCGATGTGCAATGGTGAAATTGTGCGGCTGGAATTAGTTCGAACAATTCCTCAGAGCACTTTCCGTGGTAGATGCGATAAAATACGCAAAGAGATGCAACATCTCTTCGCAGTGCCAGTGAGTCAAGCCGATCGGAAAGAGCTCGGTCGCCGACGATTCGAACAGCTCTGCGCTGGATGCGATGAAATGGAAGGAGCTGGCACTGGTGAATCCCATAGGATGGGAGCTTCGAAAGAAGCGCTTTATGCCAAACCCGATCGAAGGCCTTCACAATGTCCAAACTAACGGCCAACGCCTCCCCCTTGGACTCTACTGCCTCCGCCCATTTATGAGTTAGGTAACCGATAAGATCACCAGCCGAGCGACCGCGACGGAAACCGTACTGGCGGTCACTAATCAGCTGGTGATCCTCAAAGTACCGCATGAGCTGGCTGTTAATAATGGATTCTATTATTTTAGAGAACAAGAAGGTGATGGCGATAGGCTTATAGTTGTACGGATTAGAGCGGTTACTTTTTTAGGGATCGGGTGCACGAGGGATGTCTTCCATGATTTCGGGACTACGCCGAGAGAGTAGGAGTAGCGGAAAAGACGCGTTAAACCCGGTGCCAACTCCGGAGCACACGTCTTCAGCACAATAGAAGGGACGCCATCCAGCCCACACGACTTGTGAGAGGAGTGCTCTGCGCACTGTGCGTTGAGTAAACAAGACATCATGCATGGAGCACTCACTCTGTGGGATGGTCGGCGGTGTGTTCCCCCCCGTCATCAAGAGTCGAGTTGGACGCAAAGAGAGAGCCCAGTAGATCGGCTTTATCCTTTGCGGCATGGGCCAGTGAGTCGTCCTCCTTGTGCAGAGATGGGAGAGATGGCTGACAGAAGTTCCCTTGGAATGCCTTGGCAAGAGACCAGAATGCACGTGTTCCCGAAGGAAAACGAACTAGTTTCTCGCCAATTCTGCCGATGTGCTCTGACTTTCCCTTGACGACACTTTTGAAGGACTTGGAGGCAGAATTGTACTTCTTTTTAATAGCGCTGGTATTTGCATCCCAAGACGTCGATGCGCGAGCCCAGGCCTTGTAGCACTCCCGCTTATGACGTAGTGCAATTTTGCAAGAGCGACTAAAAAAAGGCTGGGTTCTGCCTCCGATAGGTACCGCAGATGATGGAATAAAAAGCTCTATTCCCTGTAGCACCACATCAGCGAAAGAATCAGCAACAACGCTGGTATCATCCGGCGAGAAGCAAACCCGCCTCCAAGGGTAGGATGCCAAAAAAGATCGCATCCCGTCCCAATCTGTCCCAGCTGACCTATAATGCTAAACACGGCGGCAACCTACAGTACGCAATCGCGATGAGAGCGTGAGTGGTACCGTACTCCGGATCAGACAATGGTCCGAGGAGCCAAGAGGGGCATCGACGAAGACCTGATATCCGTCCGGATGAGAGGTTAGCAGAAGATCCAACAGGAAAGGTTCATGGTTTTCCACATCTGGGATCCACGTAGGAGAGGTAACCAGTTGTGTCAGACCATATGCCAAAGCAAAGTCATAAACAGATCTACCCGCATGATCGGTTAAAGGAAAACCAAGCCATTCAGCGTGGTGGCCGACTGGGCGTTAAAATCACCAAGTATCACGATCTCTGCGGATGAGATACGTTATAGTACGGAGTCTGTAACCATCTGGATGTGGTCGATGAGTCGGTCTGTTTGGGCATTACCGCTATGAGACCTATAGAAGCACCCGTAGACGCGGTGATGGTCGTCGCTGTCTACGCGCAGCCATAAGATGGACAGATCCGTACCTTCAGGCTGGCTTCAGGCGTCGAAAACAGATGTCCTCCTTGTCGTACACGCAAACACCAGCCCGAGGCACAAAGGAGTGTTCTAATTTGTACCCCGGGTAGGAGAGATACGAAGTAACAAACGGAGAGGACACCTGTGTCTCGGTTAGAAAGAACAAGGCCGGCTTCGCCGTTTCCAGGTGGTAGTGGACGGCGTTAAGGTTTGAATGAAGGCCCCTGATGTTGCCCCCCCCCCCCCCCAGAATACGCGGGTCAGCCTGAGCACCCACGCTCAGGAGTGGTCAGGAGTGGTAATTGAGGATAGATGTATGATTTGCCTATGGGCCACAGCAATCACGTATCATCAGGTGGACTGTGTGCTCGTTTGTCACCCTAACCTTCAAAAAATAGAAGAAGTATTTGTTTTAATCGATTAGGGAGCCCATGTTGTACAGCCGTGTGCTTTTATTGGCTAATAGAAGAAGAAAAATAAACAAAGGTCGTTTTTATCGTAAAATTGCGCAAAGTTGGTTTCCAAAGTTTTCTTGGGGAAGACCAAAAACTAAAATTTTACGTTCACATTTCAGGTTCAAAACGTAAAAACGTCGCGACGGACATGGCTCACTATAAGCGGCGGACTGGCCGGTTTTCTCGTCGGATTCGTACTGCTCTTGTATATCATGCATCGACACAACGTCGCACAAACAAAAAGAACAGTGAAACACAAGAAACCATCGACAGTTGGCGATAAGAATTCGACAGCAATCCTTCTCAATGACGTATCATAATACTCTGTTCACTCCGTTGTGTTATCATTTCGCACGAAACTACCTATTTAATGTCTAGGCAAAGGTTCGTCGTTCAAAAACGCGAACGCGATATTTTACTCACTTTTTTAAATTTTATTTGAAGATATAATAACAAAACACGACCTGGTACAGAAGATAGATAGATGGTACACTCGGAAACAGTGAGTTTTCTGTATATAAAATCTCATATTCAGAAAAACTTACCTCTTTAATTTACCATGAATTAAGTTCCATAAAGGAAAAATTACATTCTTTTACACGTAATCGATTACGGATTCCGAGCAATTAAAATCATAATTATAAATTCTCTTGCTTATTGAATAAAACTATTATTTACGGATTTTATCGCGTTTAATTACATTAATTTATTGTTATTATTATCTCTTGCTTATGGCAAATAAGCCAAATGTAATTCGGTAAAAAAGGATGTTCATTTCGAAAAGGGTTTTTTGAGAAACTTATTCCAAATTTACAACCCAAAGATTTATAACAGAAAAGAACAATGTTATTGGTAAGCGTGGAACTGAGGTGCAACTTGACATTTTTATTCATTCAATCGTAAACCGTATTTCCAACATTTACCTTATAGTGATTTAGAATGGATACAGATATTAAATAAGCATTTTCTGTTTGTGTTTTATATTTTTAAATTATTTTTAAGGAAAATTAATTGTTAAGACGTTCGTATAAAACTATTTAGAGGCTTACGAAGGCTGACTAGACGTACTAATTTCACATTATAATTTATCAATTCACATAAGTACTAAGAAATATTGTTTCACCAAGTAAACATTTTTTTATAGATAGCTTTGTAGGTGTTATGATTATACAATAAATTGCCAAAGATGTTATATTTAAAATATATGTCTAACTAATGCTTATGGTGTAAAAATTAATATAAAAGAAATCATTGTAATTTAACCTACTGTGATACAGAAAGTAAATTATGATAAAATATCTTGTTTGTTTTTAATATATCGATAGAAGCAACCCGCATATTCACATCTGGCAGTTAGTGTCACGCGATGGCGACGTACGAGTAATAATCGACCAATTTTAAGAAATGAACTTATAGGACTCTGTCGCACTTACGGGCCTTACGGCAGCCTGTCCTATCTCCCATTTTATTGCACCGCGAGCAGCGAGTCTTTAACATTAGTATACGTATAGTAATGAATTTGACACGGTTGCGGACATGCCCGCGAAGATCAAACCGTGGTCGAATGTGACTCCTAGGTATTTGGCCGTCGCTTCTTATGGGATCTGTCAGCCGAATATGGTGATCGCACCTAACGATTTTTTCGTATTTAGGTTCGGGCGATTGAGAGAGGAGCCTCTTCGAAAGTATATTGCTACATCTTTCACAGAATTCACTTGGATTCTCCATAAGCGAAACCATTAGCCTCAGAAGCAATTAGCGGTTTCTAGGAGCATCTTTATGAGAAATTTCTTGTTATAGTGGTCGATGAAAAGTACCGTATCATCTGCGAAGAGAGCGGTATTGACTACTGAGTGTAAGGAGGAGCGTGGAGAGGACGGAGTCCTGAGGAACGTTTTACAAATTTCGTGAGCAGGAAAAGCTACTCTATATATAAGGCGATGGTGTCTGATTCATCATCATCATCATCATTAGCCCTTCACAAGTCCACTGCTGAACATAGGCCTCCCCCAAGTAATGCCACAAAGCACGGTCCTGAGCCACCTGCATCCATCGACTTCCTGCATATCTTACCAGGTCGTCACTCCATCTAGTGGGGGGTCGCCCTACACTACGCCTACTGGTACGAGGCTGCCACTCGAGAACCTTTCTTCCCCATCGGTTATCGGTTCTTCGAGCTATATGGCCAGCCCATTGCCACTTCAGCTTACTAATCCGTTGGGCTATGTCGGTCACTCTGGTTTTACTGCGGATATCTTCATTTCTAGTAGTCTATCACGCAGAGAAACTCCGAGCATAGCCCTATCCATAGCTCGCTGAGCGACCTTTAGCGTCCTCATACGGCCAGCAGTGAAGGACCACGTCTCAGATCCGTAAGTCATCACTGGCAACACGCACTGGTTGTACAACCTAGTTTTTAGAGATTGAGGTACTTGACGAGAAGATATTTCGTAATTTCCCGAACGCTGCCCAGCCGAGTTGAATCCGTCGATTGACCTCTCGGTCGAAGTTGGACTTACCTAGTCGGACTATTTGTCCCAGGTAAACGTACTCGTCAACAACTTCGAGCATAGTGCTCACAACAACTACCGGCATAGGTGTGACATGGACATTAAACATGATCTTTGTTTTGTCCATGTTCATCTTAAGACCTATCCGTTGGGAGACACCATTGAGGTCATTGAGCATAGTGCTAAGGTCCTCCAGCGATTCTGCCATAAGGACTATATCGTCGGCATATCGAATGTGAGTGATGTACTCGCCATTGATGTTAATACCGTATCCTTTCCAGTCCAGTAGCTTGAAACCGTCTTCCAATGCAGTGGTGAAGAGTTTCGGGGATATAACGTCTTACACCTCTCTGCAGTTGGATAGGTTTCGAGCTTTGATTCCGTACTCGGATAGCCATCGTAGCCCTACTGTACAAACACTTCAGTACCTCGATATACCGACAGTCAACTTGGCACCGCTGAAGGGACTGTAGCACCGCCCAAATTTCGACGGAATCAAAGGCTTTCTCATAGTCCACATACGCCAGGCAAAGTGGCAGATTGTACTCTTCAGTCTTCTGTACAATCTGCCGCAGGGTATGTATGCGGTCTATGGTACTGAAGCCTTTTCGGAAACCGGCTTGTTCGGGAGGCTGGAAGTCGTCGAGTCTGCGTGCGAGACGATTCGTAATGACTCTCGAAAACAGCACGTAGACGCGGCTCAGAAGGGATATCGGTCTGTAGTTCTTCAAGAGGGTGTTGTCACCTTTCTTGAAGAACAAGACCACCGCACTTCTGCTCCACGCCTCTGGAGTAGTGCCACCATGGAGGACGGAATTGAAGAGCTTCTGAAGGACTTCAAGTACCGGTGTTCCACCCGCTTTCAGAAGCTTTGTTGTAATTCCATCCTCGCCTGGGGCCCTGCCGTTTTTAAGGTGCTGGAGAGCCATTCCAATCTCGCTTAGACTGACGTCCGGGATATCATCGGAATAGTGTCGGATAAGACTTGCTCTTGGATCGTTACTCACACTTGCGTGTGGCTCCAACGATGATGTGTACAGCTGCCCATAGAACCACTCAATCTCACTCAAAATCTCAGGTGTCCCGGAAACGATGCTGCCACACTCAGTCTTCAGCTTTGACAGTTGGCTCTTACTGGCAGACAGATCTCTGGCAAAGACTTTGGAGCCCTGGTTCCGCTCGATCGCTTCTTTAATACGAGCAGTTGGAGATCTGTCTGTTCAGTTGCCTGTATGCTGTCAAATCTGTTGACGATTGCAGCCTCATCTCCCGTCTAACAGCCATGAGATTAAGAGTGTGATCGGAGAGTTTTTGTGTTCTTTTGCGGCGGGTCTTGCAGAACTTAGCTCCGACCGCATGGACAGTTTCCACGAGCTTGTCATTCATATCGTCCACTGCATTGCAATCTTGTAGGCACTGAAAGCGGTTACGTAACTCGAGCTGAAAGTTTTCGGGATTCTGGATTAGAGTACGAGGGGGACGGAGCGTTGACTTCATTAGACGAGTCCTCTCCAACTTAACGTTTAGGTTCAATGTGCCTCTAACCATTCGGTGATCGCTGCCAGTTTTCACCCTTGCGATCACTGAGACATCACTGAACAGTTGGCGTCTGGTCGTCATAATGAAGTCAATCTCATTTTTTGTCGAACCGTCGGGGCTCGACCAGTTCCACTTCCTGTGGGGCCGCTTCTGGAAGAAAGAGTTCATCATAAAGAGTCCCTCTTTCTCCATAAAGTCGGCCAGCTGCTGGTCCCTTCGGTTCCGTTGTCCTACTCCAAATTTCCCTAACTTCAGCTCACCATTTTCTCTTGTGCCTAGTTTTGCGTTAAAGTCTCCCATCAACACCGTGTAGTGGGTTTTGGAGGAATGCATGGCTTTGGAAATATCCTCATACATTTCCTCCACCTTCTCATCGGGATGTGCCGAGGTCGGTGCGTAAACCTGTATGACCTTCAGCGAATACCGTTTGGTGATTCCGAGTATCAGGTACGCGACCCTCGTCGACACACTCCCAATCTTTACAACGTTGTTGACGAGAGACTTGTGGACGATAAATCCGACACCTCCTTGGGACAGATGGTCGCCCTCCCGGTGATAGAACAAGTTGCCGGATTCGAGAATCACCGTGTCCTCCCCCTCTCTTCGGACCTCGGATAATCCTATAATATTCCAGCGCAACTTATGTGCTTGCCGAAGTTTAATAGCCTACATAATTATTACTAATCAGATAAATCGCGCACGCAAGCTAAAAAAAACTTTATCGCTGCGCGTAAGTTTCCATATTATTTTGCATCTTTTCCGCTTTCTAAGTCACAGCCGACTTTCCGTGGTTATTAAGGGATGTCAATAGAAAGTAAAAAAATACATTGCGAAATGTTAATTATGTTACTTAGGTGAAACCACTATTCTGACTATGATCGACTAACCATACTTTCGCCCCTATGTGAGTTCTGCGATGCCTTACGCATGCAAATTGCAAGGTCATTCGTCGGGAATCACAACGCTGGGTTCGGAAGAAATACGTAGATAGTGTAAACAACAAATAAACCTGAAATACGATTCCTAACAGAAATGTGATCTGTTCTACTTACTTAAAAATCTTCTTAGTGTACAAAGTTTTAATTTCAGTATTTTGTGTTATTGTAACTTAAAATATTTTAATTACAAAATACAAGTATAGGTATGTATGTAAGTAAATACTTGGATAGTGAAGTAAATTTCAACAAATTTTAGTAATAAAGTACTTAGGTGATTCTTCTGTATACCAAATTATTACTTAATTCTTTTTTGCTGTAAGTACCTATCTAACAAAAAAATTAAATAAATTCACCTTTCATAATTTCCTTCTAAATTTCTTCGGTAACTTAAAGAATGATATGAAACCTTTTGTTGGTCGTTTCATTTAGTATCCATCCACGCAACAGTTATAGTAGTGTTACGAGCTTGAGGTTCGTGACAATAAAAATTGCCGATAGAATTACCTAAATTAACACTTTAATTTACTTTATACAAATTAAAGTTAAAAACACTAATAATTAAACACACTAATTCACTTAATTCCGCTCCGAAGCTTCGCTTGTGTCGCTGAGTTCAACTCTCTGCCGCGATCGCATCTTGCGCCACCTATTTATTTAAATTAGCAAAATATCCGGAATGTTCAAGTAAACACGCGCAAGGTACCGAGAGTTCGAGTATAGATTTTCTAGAATCTTAGTTCTTCGGGTGGCGCTGTCGGTCGAAAGATGTGTGATGTCATAAACTGCAACGCTCCCCTCGCTCTCGTTCCTGACACTAGATGGCGCTAGTGCGCTGATTTGAGCGCGGCGTAACAGTAGCAACGACGTTTTAAACAAAAACTATTTCAAAAAGTATTTACATAAAACTATTTACGTAAACAGCATTAAAAAAACTTTAACATTGAATCGCCTACATCGCGCTAGCCCCAACTGCGTATAACGCCCGGGGCGCCTCGCGATTTTAGGTAATTATTTCACGCAGGTAGCAAGAGTGACAGAGGCCTGCCTCCGCCGTCCGCATATCGCGCACGCGCAGATTCAAAATTTTACGAGTTTAAGAGGAGACGAGGCGACAGTTTAAGAGTACAAAAAGTTCGCACTATCATCCACCCGTTCATATTTACGACCAATCGCATGTTAGATAATAGTAAGATTTTTTACTATTATCTAACATGCGATTGGTCGTAAATAAATATTCGATAATAAAAATTCGATATCGTATAGCTAAGATTGTTAATATTTCAATGTAGATATTTTTATTGGTCAGATTTTTTTATTTTGTTCATTTTTTGTATAAAAGGAGTCACACTTTGGCATTAAATCATTCTACTCATTACAAGTTTTATAAAACCCCAAATTGCACAGTGGTGACCTCAAAGTTGAAGAACTCTGAAGAAGAAGAACAAGTACGATCCCTGCCCGAAATATTCCATGAAAAAATCTTCGGAGCAACCACGATTGAAGATTCAAAGAACATCAACGGAGCCTCCACCAGGCAGTCCACCGAGGTGTCAAGCATTGCGCTTTCAATGCGCGTTCCACCTTTCTGACATGAAAATCCACGGGTCTGGTACTTGACTTTCGAAGTAGCCACCGATGATTCAAGAGAATCTCAACACAGCTAGCAAAGATGGAACTCGTCAGGTTAAAGAAAGCCAAAATCGAACAAATCTCCGACATCCTATTTAACATTAACAAAGAGCAGAAGTATAATGCCATCAAATAACTTCTCATATCAGTCTACGAAGAGAGCGAGAGCCGCAAGTTTCAGAAGCTTCTACAGAAATGGAACTCTTAGACCAGAAGCTAACGCAACTACTACTAATAGATCTATCTCTAGAGATCTCTTACGGGTTGTCAGAGGCACGTAGGTAAAATACCAGCAACTTCCTGACTTCAAGCTGCTACCTGAGTATTTCTCGACAGAAACAAAATAATAACATTAGGCCTAAAACTGTCAAATGAAAAATATTTTCCCAGTTAAAAACGAAATATATTTAAATGAAATTAAACAAATCAAACTAAATCGCCAAGCTAATAGTATGAAGCATTCAATGTGGTCACATTGATTTTAAAATTGATAAGAAAACTTCAACATGTTCTTATACCGTGTAAATAAAAAAGATAAAAACAACAGCTCTGAATGACAGGAACAGTCCGTCCATCAGTTGGCAAATTCAAATGTCCTTCTTCTACTTTCTGCAAGACTTGTATTGAATGCCAGCTTCAGGGTAATTCCGTTGATTGTTGTCCAAATATTGGGGAGTATGTCGGTCATCTCAAGTGTCTTTCTTTTCACTATCGTTCATGGATTTAGTTGTAGCAGTTGGTTGCACTTCTTTTTCTTTTGCAAGTCTTTGCTTGCTAAATTTACCCATTCCTGGTTGGTAAATAACGAGGCTTGGACGGTCCTGAAAAATTAAATAAAATAATTCTTAACTTTTAGTGACGATATTTTGAAAATGGGCCACGCTAGAAGTACCCTTAACCGACGAGCATGTATGCGTAGATATATGGATGTAAAGGAGGCGAAAGAGGTATGTCAGGATCGTGCCAAATGGAAGTCCGTAGTCTCTGCCTACCCCTCTGGGTGACAGGCGTGAGTGTTTATGTATGTAACTTTTACTGAATCTGGTAATTTTCATTAATTAAAACAGAAATAACAACCGTTTGTTGAATAAATCTACTTTTACTGGTTTTATCGCGTTTAGTTTGCTTAATTTTAATACCTGACGTTTCGATGCTTTCCAGCACCATTGGTCACGCGGGACTGAGGTGACTGACGTCCCAATGTCAGAGAACCCAGAGTTAACCTTCAGCTTTTTCATTTTTACATTAAGTCCGATATACGCAGAATGAATGTACTGTGTCTTCAAGTCTTGTAGTGTTATGCTTGGGTTTAGTTTTAAATTTATTAATTACAGGATCCCAAGCAGTTGCTAGTACCCAGCCTCCTTCTCTATTTAAATTGAGATGTTTTTTTAATTTCAATAGTCTCACGTAAGCATCCTTGGCAGGAATCTTTCTTTGTTTTTTTAAAAACAATAGCTTCACACTAGGATTTTCTCCTGTATCGTTGAGACAGTTTACAAACATATATTTCACAAGGAAAAACATCCAGACCCGGAACAATTACTTGTAGGCCATACAAATACCTGTTCCGTGCGGGATTCGAACCCGCGGCCCTTAGCGTTGTAACTCATTGCTAAGCCACTGCGCCACGGAACCGTCAGATCAATCAATCTTCTTTCGCGAGGATTTGTTGTATATCAAATCTGAAGTAACGGCAGAGGCCGTCTAGGATATGATCACAAACTGCAGACTTCCTACAGCGTTGGTGTTTTACGTCAGCTAATCATAAAATAATCAAATTAAATGCAATAAATATCCGTAAAAGTAGTTTTATTCAATATGTAGTGTTCGCCTAAATACAAGAAATCAATAAACAACCGTTTATTTAAGGAAGTTAGTTATATTATTTTATAAAGGTCTATTCACATATAACTCAGACGTTACATATATTTTTATATACACGAATAGCCGCCTTTACACGACACGTTCTTTCACTCGCGCAATGGTGAGTGATTGTTTTTATCAATTTTTATGTACATTCACTCTTTCGCGCGCTATTTCTTTTCTATTTTTATTCAGAGAGGAAAATGTGTCGTGTAAAAGCTAATCGCGCGTGATTATGAAAGGGAAACTTTCGGGAAACCTGGAGTGTATGAAAACCACACAGTTTTGTTAAACGCACGTTCTGAAGTCTAGTGTTCTATAGACATGAAAAAAGAGGTTAGAAGAAATATTACACAAGCAGTTATGTTTGCTGGTCTAAGCATATATAATAGGTTATATATTTATTATTTATTAATTTATTTTCAGATATTATTTTAAATATATTATTAAACATAAAATTGCATGCCTTATATATTTCCAAGAACTCTGTAATAAGATCCTTGCTCCATAATTTAATAGCCGCCATTTTACGACCACAATTGTTTTCATAAAACCGCGCATGTAAATTATGTTTGAAGCGCACAGACTTGAACGCATGACTGAGGTATGAGAAGATGCGCGAGCGACTGGCGTGTGCGTGCATTCTCATACTCCGTTTCTATCTTTAGATGCGTCTTCTTTTTCGCACGAAAGCCGATTAACGCGTTAAAGAGCGAAGTGTAAAAGCCGCTAATATAAAATTAGTACATACAAATAATTATAAATATATTATACATCTGTTTGACACTAAATATTATACTGTACTTGAATGATTTATACAGCCTGTGTTGCCTTTAGTTCACAACCCAACTTTTTAGGTACTTTCCAGATTGACATCAGGCAAGGAGTTCCAAGAAAGGGTAGCCTGAATTGTCAAGAAGTTAGGAATTTAAAGGGTGATGCCCATATTAGGCCATAGAACGCCCAACAATGTGCATTTGTTAAAAAAATATATCTTTATTTATGGTTATTAATCGCGGTATTCATTTATCCTAAAACAATGGGAATATTTTTGCACAAATTAAAAGTACCGAAAAGATAAAAATAAAATTAGGTAAATACGTAATTCATTAGTCTGTGAATAAAATAAAAAATGTTGCCAATCACAAAAATCATTAAAAAATCGATTCCCCTTTTCGATCGATTACTTATGGTGTCATTATTACAATGCTTATATGATCTTTCGATAATTATTACGATGTTATGATATAGGTTTAAAATAACCGTTGACAATGGATATTTATCCAAAGCAGTCGATACGCAACCGTTATTAACCAAATGTTTACCGACTACAGACGAAAAAGGATGGTTATGTTTTTACTGAGTGTGCGGATTAGGCTATGTTGAATCGTTTTTTGCTATGGTGCTTAAAACGTAGGATGCATTTTATTATTGAGGGAGCTACTATCAAAGAATATTTTATTCGCTTAACTCGTAAAGTACTTGACCAACTTTAAGAATTCTTTCACCACTAGATTGTTATGTATAATTTTAGATATCTAATATAGGGTTAATTTTATTATAGAGGGCGCCACTTTCAATGAATACGTTTTTTGGCTAATCTCAAAAATTACTAGACCGATTTTGAAAATTCTTTCACCATTAGATTGCTAATGAGGGCGTTAGCTGTGTGATAAATTATATTATTACAATAAATAATTGTGAGATTAATATTTTCTAAATAAATAAAACTAAATACCTACCTAAGATGTTCAAATCCAATTATTATTTTTACAATTTAAGAATCGTATTTACACACTTTACTTACTCAGATTGATTATTATAGATAAAGAGGTAATAAACCTAAAGTAAAAGAGCTCCGCTTAAACGAAAAAACTATTTATTAGAATAAAACTAAATGTTGAAAAAAAGTGGCTCAGTGCGAGTCGGACTCGCAGGCCCATGAAGAGTTCCGTAGTAACAAGCATATATTTTAAATCGAGTCAAAATACCACTATCATTATCGCCAGCAACAAATTATTTTGTTTTTCATAGTGTTTGTATAAATAACAAAGTTGTTTTTGCGGTTCCTTAAAATGTGCTACTTGTATCAAAAAAAAAGGACTATTATACATTAAAGGGGTTTCTGTGGTTTATTCATTACCAAAGAGAAAAAAGTTATTGCGCAAAATAGGTTTTTATTAATTTCAAGTCATCAAAAGCGGCAGTCAACCGTTAAAAACTAAAACAACCGTTGTTATAGGCTCGGTTGAATTCATTGACAACCTTCACATTTATAGTTATGATAATTAAACAAGCGAATTACTAGCTGATTTACCAAGAATTTTTTAGAGTATAACAAAACGCTACTGCACAAGTTAACTGTTATTCTTATCTGTTTTTAACATAACATTTAAAATGGAATCATGTTATGATAATTCAAGAAGTTAATTTCCAGCTGATTTACCACGAATTCTCTAAAGCATAACAAAACAATACAGCACAAGCTAACTGTTCTTAAAAATACATTTGAAATAGAGTTTCAATAAATAAAGGAAATTATATTTTACAAAGCGTGCAGAACTTAAAACGCGTCAAAGATTATTCTTTTTATGATATTATTAATCGAATAAAAATCGATATCATTCCATAGATTTTATGACAGTTAAGTGGCAACATCGTATCCGACAGGTAGGCCGCTGTCACTGTTATGTCACAAGAATTAAATTACGTGTTATCGTATTATTTCTCTAGTATATAGTCAGTAATCTATGGTGTTATTGTTTTGTTTTAAAAGTAAAATGCAATTGTTGATCTCTCAACAATTGGTTCGAACACAGCAGGTAAATAGTTGGTACATATCACGATGTGGTATGTCTTCCTCTAAGAAATGCTTTATAACTGAGTTTACTTGAATAATATCAATATAATAATTGTAGCTTCTTTATTAGGTACAAGTTTCGAGTACAGTGAACGTGTAGTGTGGCACTCGCAAAATGCACCAATAGTTCGTCTTGAACATCTATACATCAGCTGTGGCACTGACACTTATGAGAATAAGATCACACACATTGTTTGTCTTCGATTTTCCACGTGAGGAATTATTTGCGCTACGTGAGGTAAGTGTTTAACATGTTTAACATTTCAATTTATTAAATGTGATCCATATATCTGATAATTACACATGTTTTTACACTGATTGTATATCAACTCAAGAACTTGTTTTATTTTTTCACATCTGCCCTAGCTATATCTGACAAACATACTAGCTTATTTATGAGATTGACCAGTTTTATCAACTACCAAGAAAGGAGACAGTTGATTTTTCATTGTTTTTGGACTGCTGGTAGTCTGTCAGGCCTTAATTATTAAATAATATAGGGCATTAAATCCGTCCTTGTGCAGTAACATTTAACTTGATAAATATTTTATTTATATTTGAGTTTGAAATAAATCTATTTTATTTTTATTTTTTCACTTTGACTTCATTTTTTGTATTTTACATTATTTCAGTTGTCATGCCGTGTATATCATAATTGCTGGCAATGAACTGATAGAACAGCATCATGTTCAACTGCAGAACGGGAACCATCTGAATCATCTAGTCCGTCCTCGTTGCAATCTGAAGTGAGTAATGTATTGCACCCAGAACAACAAAGCTTAGATCATACATCACACAGTGTACTGCTAACTAATTATATAAAAGCACAATGTTTTTTACCAGGTTGTAACAGTTCCATCAGCATTGCAAGTATGTCTCTTTTGTGATTAACTACATTTTGCGATAACAAACATACATAGTGACAAGTACTATGTATGTGTGTTATACTTGGTAGAGCCATGCTGCAGTTATATTAGAAGTATAGTTGTAGCATGAATGGGTCGGCTCGACCGGGGAAGGAGCACCCTCTCACAGAATACCAGCGTGAAATAGTAGCTTAATGCTGCTGTGTTTTGTATGGTGAGTGTAGAGAACCGGAGACCCTTTTTACTGGAAACGAGAAAATGATCTTAGTCCTCACGGGTGACAACGCATCTGCATTTTGATTTGTAATCGAGGATAGATGTGGATGTCTAAGGGTCGCAGAAATGTCTCCAGCAGATGGTGAATCTCAGTTAATGACAAGATATGCTAATAAATCCAGAGCCGTGACTATGTGTCGATATGGGTAGTAGAGGTGGTGAATGGCATTTTTAAAACTGAATTTAAAATATTTCATCAAAATTACTTTAACAGGGCTTCTACACATTTGATGATAGACTGCTGTGGCTTCTGCTATAGTTAATAAATTCCACACAAAAATAAGGGACAGGGATGATGCGGCTCAAATACTTGAAATAGTTCATCAAAATATGGAGACAAATAATGATTTTTCTGAGTATGCTAGGGAAAACAATCTAAATAGAGCTAGGGCAGGCAGACTTTAGAAATATAAATGTAGACTTTAAAATGTTAGGGAATTTCCTGTTTTAACTTACAGCGACTTAATATTAATTGCTTGTGTCACATACCAATTAAAGCAAGCTCGCTACTATTATGGTGAGCATATAAGATTTAATGGTTGCTACCGGATAGAACTCTGTAATAACCAGAGGAGCAGCATTATGGAAGGAATAAAGTTAAGCCCTAGCTGATCTTTACTTAGGGCTAGAATTGCAAGTCATCACTATTAGTCGTAAAGTGTATTTTATTATATAAATTCTATATAATATCTAATATATAAATTCTTTTTTAGGAAGGAGGCTTGGTACTACCACCTGCTTAGGACCCTGTAATTAATGAAATTA
The DNA here is from genome assembly GCA_036936625.1 of Parnassius smintheus behrii. NCBI lineage: Eukaryota > Metazoa > Arthropoda > Insecta > Lepidoptera > Papilionidae > Parnassius > Parnassius smintheus. The sequence continues at coordinate 36,978,267 of JAUPFT010000002.1, forward strand.
AAAACCCAAGCATACCACTGCAAGACTTCTAGACACAGTAAGTTCATTCTGTAGATCGGACAATAAATAAAAATTAAAAATCTGAAGGTACTCCGGGTTAACACTGACATTGGGACGTCGGTCACCTCAGTCTGCCGTAACCATGGGTGCTGGAAAGCACCCGAAATGTCTGGAATTAAAAATCAAAGAAATAAAACGCGATAAAATCGATAAAAATAGTTGTTAAAAAAAACTGCATTTGTGAAAATAAAAACTTCAAATATTTTCAAAACCCCGACTTTTTTTAAAGCAATTCCTTTACCATTTCATTGTTTTAATTGCATATTATCATATCTATATGCTTTTATATGTGGGCACTCATGGCCGAAGTGTCTATGAAGACTGGTCATTCCCCTTTGGTTGTTGAAAAACAATGACGTAATGCCCACAGATTACCACAAACGCGCGCAACACATGCTTTCTGTAGCTAGCATATGAAGTGACGCTAAGAATCACGACATCAGTATCGGCCAAGTTTGTGACCCGTAGGCACATACGAGTTCTTGACAATTTAGAACTAGTTTTGTATCCAAAATACATTACAAATGGATTCCTGTGCAGTGAAATGAAGTACAAAGTCGGCTAAGACACCCAGTTATCACCCATTACGTAAATTACAGTAGTTGTCTTTGTCTAACGACAGCACGTGTATACTGTTGTGATTTATAAGTCGAAATCTGGTCATCGTTTACATTTTTTTGAAGTAATTATTTAAAAAAAATAGTGGCGTGTCATTGTGATACCTATATTTTATAGGCTTCCTTAATGGCCCTAAAGGAAAAGATGTGGATCCAAGCAACTTGTCGAGCGGACGAATGGTTTCCCACCAAAAATAGTGTGCTATGCTATGCCCAAGACACTTCACAGCAGACAATCTTCATATTATGAAAAACCGCAGACGGCTGTTAGATTCTGCTACACCATCTCTATACTTGCCACTTTTAGTATGGACTTTTTTTATAGTATAGTACCAATGTAGATTACAAAATAAGTAATAGCATTAAGTGGTTGATTGAAATGTGATATTATTTAGGCAAATGTTACACGTCGAAATTAAACTATTTTTAACGGATTAATAAATCATAGCTAATCTATCGTAGATTTTTTAGTCATCCAAAATTCTGTTAACACTATTGGTCACACTGTGTATATGATAAAGACCCACACCAACCGATATTCACAGTTAGTTATCGTGGGTAAATCCTTGTTTCAGAGAGCAAAAGGGATCTGTGACAGAAAACATCTGGCTGCCGAGCTTCAGTACGTCAAACAAGTATTGCAAGACAAGCTTCGGGTCCAGCGCCTACGTCACAGTGACCGAGTGAAGCCGGTTGGCTAAGGTTGGCTACATCTTGAAGCAATCTTCCATTAAAACATACTACATGCAGCCGAAGAAGATTAGTCAATTTTTACCATACATCAAGTGTAATATTTCTCTACAAGATGCAGGGGTGTACAAGCTAGATTGTGAATGTGGCCTCTCTTATATAGGTCAAACAAAAAGATCTATAAAAACCCGCGTGAAAGAACATATTGCTGAAATGTAGCACCGACGCTCCGGGAAGTCTGCAGTTTGTGAACATGTTCGAGATCGTCCCCACCATTACAGCAAATTTGATAAACTATAAATCCTTGCAAAAGAACACCGATTCCTACCAAGAATTATATGCAAGGATATTGAAATTAAAAAAAACATCCTAATTTCAATAGAGAAGATATATGGGTGCTGCCATCTACTTGGGATCCTATAATTAACAAAATTAATACCAAACCCAAGCATACCACTGCAAGACTTAAAGATACTTTAAGCTAGTTCTTCATATATCGGAACAAAAATTAATATACAAAAACTGAAGGTAGCCGGGCTAGCTATGACATTGGGACATCAAACATCACAGTTTCCCTGACCCCCATCACCCAGTTTCCCATCACCCATGACCATGAGTGCTGTAAAGCACCCGAAACGCCTCGAATTAAAAATAAGTTAGTTAAACGCGATAAATTGCGTATATATAGTTTTATTCAATGTGTAGTGTTTGTGTAAATTTAAGAAATCATTAAATCACATGTCATCATTAAATCTAATAGTGTACAGTTATATCAAGCTTTTAACATGCATTTGTTTTGGCTTGACATGTATATATGTATGCATGTTTCTATGTATGTTGTATGGATGTAAGGATGTATGAATGTAGTATCATTTTGTATTTAATATTAGCTTTTTAGTTATAGTAAAATTTAATTGTAGTAGTTAATATCTAAATTACCTTATTTCTAATTCTGCGTTCAGTGCGCTTATCAGAACTTTCGCTTTTTTCCATTTCTTCAGATTCTTCTCTATCCGTTGATTTACTTCTGTCATCAAGAGATTTTTGGCGCTTAAGCGTCATTTCTTCTTTCATACATACATCACCAGATTCTAAGCTATTTCGCCTCATTTTAGTGATTTCAACAGTAATTTCACTTTTTTGAGTTCCATCACAAGAATCTTTTTTTGTTTCATATTGAGAATCATCTGATTTCATTTTTCTATCTAGACTATCGATAATCTTAGTCAAATCATCGGTTTTCACTTGAGGAAGTTGAGTAAAGGGTTTAATATCATCATAATTAAGGGATTTAGATTTGCTCTCTGATGATATCATTTTACTTATGACAGACTGTTTTTCAGTTTTGATAAATTCAGTTTTGGTTAGCCTTTCTTTTCTTGTATCACTATATTTTTTGCTTTTCTGTTCTCGAGGCGATTCTTTAAATCTGTCTCTTTTATCTTTTTTGAAATTCTTATCAGAATCTTCTGTCAATTCCTCGTCTTTTTTGTCATTATCCAGTTTTTTCTTCTTGTCAATAATAGCGCTACCGCCAATTTTACGCTGCTCGCGGTATGTTCTAGATTCGTACACAGTTCCATCTCTGCTTTCCTGTTTATTTTGCTCATCTTTAGAATCTGTAACTGATTTATCTTTTTCCCATTCTCTAAATTTTATTTTCTTAATATCATTATCAACCACGTCTTCTTCCTGTAAATATTTTTTATGTTAAGTGTTATTTATTAATAATCATAATTTTATTAATTTATTTACGTTATAATAATGTATTACTTTATTGGGAAGCAAGACAAAAACTTACATTAGCAAGTTTATGTAATGAGTTATAAGTACATTATTAATACATCTTCAATAAGACTTCTATAACTATTTAATACTAATTAATATACTACTAAACTAAATATTTTTAAACAACAAAAAAACAATAACATATTAAATAGCGTATTGTAAATGAACACCTTAAAGTATGTATCACCCCAACTCTTAGGGCTACCACCTTGAATTTCATTTTTATCACAAAAATTTCCAGAAGCTAAAGTGAAAGTGTTATGACATTTCGTAGTCAAGGCAGGGAAATGACTATCCCAATCTGAATCAGTGCTCAAAAATTCATCAGAGCCGTGCATCACATTTGTATCCAGTTTTGTTACGATAGATTTCACTTTTGAATTATGATAAATATTTTTTTCTCCATTCCAAAAATTATCGTGTCGAAATTTCCGGTCATAATTAGTCTCATTATTGTAGTTATTAATGTTATCATCTTCAGATATATCACCAGTTTGCTACATAAATACAACATTATTCAAAATGTAGTTTGAGAAAAATTTTAATTTACAAATATTGTTATAATTGATATATATTCTATAGAATAAGGTGTCAAGCAAGTAATGATAAACAAGTACAAAGTCCACTTATGGTAAGTGGATGCTGTGACCTATGGACATCTACATCTATCCTCAATAAAGAATAAAAATGTAGATGTGTTGTCACCTGTGGACTTAGGGTGAATGCCTCATTTGCAGTAAAATATAATAGAGAACTGGAGACAGTTCTCTATTATTATTACTATATTACTATATTATATTATTACTATAGGTAACACAGAAGCATTAAGCTGTTATTTTACGCTGGTATTCTGTGGGAGTTGGTACTTCACCTGTCAAGCTGACCCATTCGTACTACAACCATAATATGGCTGCAGCATGGCTATACCAGGTATAACTATTAAAATAATAACAATGTACAATATTCATGCAATGAAGCTTAAACTAATAACAAATAAATGTTTATTGGAGGCAACACAATCTTTATCTTCATTACCTCTTATAAATTCACTATTGGACATATGTTACTAATGGTAAGGGGATTATAGAATCTCATAGAATTGGAAGGTGCATTAGACAGAAAAAATTCTCCAGGATAAAACAGACACTTCACTTATTAGACAGAATTAAGCCAGCACTGATTGACTGGATAGTAACCATGGTCAGTACATGAACAATAAAGATTGCTGCTGGATCTCAAATAACCCAGATAAAAAAGGTTTTCTGCAGGGTGGGTCCTTTCACCTCTCCTATGACATAGGGTCATAAATAAACTCATCAACAAATTAAATGCCTATCACTTGTACACAATAGGTTATGCATATGACCTGACAATACTGGTCTTGGGTAAGACAGCAAGTATGGTGTGCGACCTGACCCAAGCTGCTATCCATATAGTGGAGAGATGGTACAAGCAACATGACTTAACCGTTAAAGCAAATAAAATAGTTCTAGTAATGTATACACACAAACAAATGAATAACTATCACCTTTCGAAGTGTTTTGAGCACAAAACTTCTGCTATCCACTGAGATAAAATATTTAGGTATTACTTTGGGTAGTAAAATCAACTCGAATAAATACATGGATAAAAAAATCAACAAAGCCAGTATAAATTTCTAGCAAGGTAGGTAGGTCTTAAGATAAACAATTTGGTCCGTTGCAAAAACTTTTACAAAACTGTAATTCAGCCCATGGTCAAATACGGTGCTTTGGTATGGTAGAACAATAGAATGAAGCCACCACTATATAGGAGCTTCAGCAACACCAGAGACTGGCACAGGCTGCCTAATGACTACAAAATACGGTATAGGCAAATTGGGGTTCGCTCTTACTTGACCTACACGTACAACTAGAAGCAACGTTAGCTGCCATTAGACTCAAGACCCAAAATCTTTAGAGAGAGAGTAGAGTTCCCAAGCACTTCACTAATTAACTTTCAACTTTACAAAATGAAATGAAACCAAGCTAGGAAAGTGTAACCAGCGAAAACAATGATTTAATCAAGATCTTAATGAGATGAAACAAGTCACAGATCAGGATAGCAATAAGTGCTGTTATAGGATGCGGCGGCTCTTTCAACAAACATTTATTTACCATGGTATTAGAGACAGTCCCCTATTTGGGCTAAATATCCCCGCATGCCGAGTTCACTCCCTGAAGTTGAAGTTACAATATGGGACTTCTGAACTTCTTCAAGGGTATTTATTTTATGGCTTGAATAATCATGATATTCCTGCCCACTCGCAACATATGCTTAGACATGGAGTTACGGAAAATAACCAGTCATAAACTAATCAATTTTTGCTGTCTCATTATTGTCTATTATAAACACAGGCTAAATAATTGATAGTGATATTGCCTAGTTGGTTTTGGAGATCTCAAATTTTCATTTTTTCATTAGAGGAATCACGCAAAAACGAACATTATTATATGTACAAAGTTTTCGCATTTGACATCAGATATTATTGTACTGCCAGTGATACAGCAAACTCGCCCAGTTCTGGCTCAATTTTCCACCAATTCACTCCGAAATGCCAATGAACATTTTTTTGGATTATTTAAGTCTTTAAGTCTATTTATTTCTTTTAAGCAATTGCTATAAAACAAGACAATATTGCGTCCCAAAGCTGTCCTCGGAGAAACCAGGATGGAGTATCGAAAAAAGGGAAAGTTGAATGGGATGTATAGTTACATTATATTAACAATAGGTTTAAAATTGCCTACACATTTTTGGTATCATTGTATAATATGTTTCCAAAAACATTTATGTGATCAAAGTTGAAGATTTTAACTTATATTTTTATCATCATCATCATTCACAAGTCCTTCACAAGTCCACTGCTGAACATAGGCCTCCCCCAATTAATGCCACAAATTATATTTTTATACTCCATCAAATTGAACTTATTGAATTTAATCTTTACCTTTATTGGAACATCTTTAGACTTCCTTTCGACTCTCATCTTTCTTTTATCATTTTCTCTTCTGCGCCTTTCATCTCTTCCTCGTTTATCCAGCTTACGTGCTGCTAAATACTCAAGTAGAGGTGTAGATTGAACTTTTTTGTCATTGGCTGTAATTCAAACATTAATAAAATATAGAATAATATTTGCTCAAATTAGCACAGCTATTAGCTTTACTAGTAATTTGGTTTGATCTGTCTGTCTGTCGCAGCTGATGTCTGTGTCGTGCACCTGTACCAATTTACTAGACAAGGTGCCTTTAACGCAAATGCTACACTGTCTTAACAGAGTCTAAAAAAATTAACCTGTTCTGTTGCTGTTATAGTTAAGTATTATAATTTTGATAAGTATAAAAAGAACTACACTGTCACTTTGGGTTAATCCTGTTATGATGGTTGTAAGTTTCAATCTATACATATAATAAAAATGTAAATTGCAGATTGCAACAGCATTTTATATTTTTGTAACAAAGTTGATTGAGAGGGACTAAAAATAAGTAATTGAAGACATTTCTACAATTTTTTTAAATTGTCTGTTTGTTTGTTAATATATCATGTATAAAGTACTGATTAATATCAAAATAATCGTTAGGAAAATTGTGAAGCGTATCTTCGTTTTACATTTAGTCTTTCTTTTATTAAAATCGGTTGAAGTATGGGTACGAAGTATAGGTACGAATTTGTTCAATGGTGTTGAGTGATCAAAGCATTTTTGTAATTAAATAATGTAAAATAGTATTATATAATTGTATGAAAACATAGTAAACAAAAATAATAAAGAATAACATAATAAATATTTATGAAAAATATATATAAACCCTAATATCTTAGCAAAATAAAAACTAAATATGTAGGTTTGCTTAAAATTTTTTTCTTTACCGCCGAGTACCTACAACATGATAAATCAAATTTTAAAAGAGCTATTAACAATTTCTTTGGTTTCGATGAGGATCATATGCATAGGCCTGTCCATTGATTGCCTCATATTTGACATGACTTGACTAACATGCATGCGTTACCAAATTATGGAATCAAAGAAGCGGGTTATATATTATAATATACAGCCAATATAATATAGTCTACGGCTGGGTATAGGCATTCAATGAAATGTATATATAAAAAGAATATCATTGGCATTCACATACTTCTTGGAACGGGGAAGAGCCCATAGTGCTGTCCTGACGCATTTGTTCTCTTAATTTAAAATTTGGAATTAATAACATATTCTTATTATAAATTTATCTTTTTATTTGCTAAGTTATAGGTACTTAAAATTAGACAAAATTCTTATTAATATCAGAAGTTTTTTAATTAGTTTGCAAATAGCGTTTATAAAATTTCATTTATATTGAACATAGTTAAAACATACAGAATAAAATTTAGTTTGCCGTAAACTTTGTTTTGCTATTTACAGATGAATGTCACTGTTCACTGTGTATCTACTATATATTCCTTATATACTTAGTCATAAATAATACGGGTATTTGTGAAACGCTCCCGAAAATGAAGACAGAAATTAGTACTAAGGATCCCTTTGATGATGGGACAAAAACAAGATCGATCCCGATGACAAAAGTTCATTTTTTTTATGTTTAACTAGTTTTATTCACATTCTAACATGTTAGTACAGATAAATGAAACGATTAATTCATAAAAATACCTAAACATAAAACCAACAGTGAAACTTAAATACCCAAAATCAGCTGATGAAGGATCAAAAAACGCATGAATGCTGAACACCTTTTATTGAGCTCAGTACGAAACAATAGATTGGGAAGAATATTATTACTGTATTTACGCTCATTCTACCCTTACCTTTTACACACATGTTGCGGTGTTGTCAAATCGAAATTTACTTACTAAAACTTCAATTTCAACTTTTTGTAATTGCAAAAGGGAAGTATAATATGCCTATGATTATTTATGGTAATCTCTTATTTATTGTATGGAAACCAAGTATTGGCTAGAGAAATTCGGGAGCAAATTGTGGATTACACTATTGCAGTCATTTTGTTTATTCGTCTCATTGTCCAACTAACTGAATGTTTTTATTCAGATTAGTGTCTTTCTAAGTCTTCGTGAAAGTTTAATTTACAAATAAATCATCATCACTTAGAATAGCAAAAGTATTGATTCCACACGAACAAAGTCGCAGGCACAGCTAGGAAATAAATAAATTTAAAATTATTTACAATATAGCAATATAATTGAAACCTACCATCATTAACTGGATATGAATACTCAAGCTTAGGTTGGTTTTCAGTTTCTGGCTCTTTGCTTAAGTTTTCTATAAAGTCCTGAAAAATAGGGTCACTCTCAATTGTTCCACACTTAGGGTCTTTCTTCTTCTTTTTTTTAGGTATTCTTTGAAATGGTGCATATTCCACAATGCCAACATATTCAAGACCTTTAAAAGCAGTTAATAATTTAGGAAAAGGTAAAAGCATAACATAAAATTATTAACATTGGATCACTTCATATAACTACAGTATTCATACCTTTTTCATCTACAAAGACATACCCATCAAACTTATCTCTAAATAGAAATATGTCATCAACATTTAAAAAATTTATGTAAGCCCTTGAATATACATTACTGCCAAGTGACGGATCAGGCTTGGCAAAATAGAAATAATCATGTTCTGGAATTGGCGATACTTGATCCAAGAACGCTTCTTCTGTCATAGTAGGTGGCAGTCGGCGAAGTACTATCTGAAATAGACAAATATAAATATTAGTGTAGGTACCACAACGATGTTATGAAGCATAAATAAGTAATGTCAAATACTTTAGTCAAAGGCCGTTGAGTTTTTGCTTTTTTACTATCTCTGTTTTTGTTCACAAATGTTTTAATGCCCGAATCTGATTGCGAATCCTTAGCATCTTGATCTTCTGTCATTTTTCTGATTTTATAAATTTATTCAGCTGTTTCACATTATAAAAATCTTTACTTAGTTTGTAATAAATGACGTTTGTCATACGTGTAACCTGACAGCTTAGACATGAAGTTTGCGATCTAGTGATGGGTCAACTCGACTTACTAATTAGAGTTAACTCAAAATGCGCTCATCTCGAGTTAACTCGAGTAATTGGACGAAACATGTGAGCATACGAGAGCAGAATTCGTTCAACGTTCATATAATATATTACTAGCTCAAATTATCCGCAGACGTTGTTCTGGAAGTTAATATCATAGGTTGTATTTAGCAAAGTTTTTATTTTAACGCATGCAATGTAATTTATTACTTAATTGCCTTGTTTTTGATCGGAAAATAAAAAGCAACTAAAATCATTTTTTTAAAATATAGTTTGTTTCTGATTTTTTTATTTTTTTTTTAAATTTTAGATATAAACAGTGATCAAGTCTGCCGTAATTCTCTACCAAAGTTTGCGAAAGCTGGTGTCACTGATGTACTTTCGTGAACAGCGCTTCGATGTGACAACAAAAACGGTTGTATGTTCTAATCCCAATCTCGTTGCTGATTTTCTATAACTTTTGCTAGATAACTCTCCAGTGTCTGATTAAATCGTTCTACCTTTTTATCATATTGTGAGTGGTAAGAAGTTGTTCTTGTATTATACAAACCCATAATTCGGCAAGTTTCCTGGAATATTTGAGACTCAAAATTCGAAACGACAGAAGACTTTTTGAACCAGTTTATCTGTAACTGTTTAAGATTCTTCTTAGATTTGGAATGGCGAAGACTTCTGGCCACTTAGTGGAGTAGTTCAACGCAACCATGAATACTTTGTTACCTCTTTCACTTTCTGGAAACGTCCCCGCCACGTCAATGGCTATTCTCTCCCATTGTGCATCAAAATTGTACGATTTCAATGCACCTCTACTACGAGCTTGAGGTCCCTTTACAGCCGCACAACTTGCACATTTGCGACACCAGTCCTCGACATCGTCACGACAGTGGACCCAGTAAAATCGTTCTCGGATCTTTAGTAGAGTTCGTTTGACTTGGAGATGACCTCCTGGACAACCATTATGGTATAGCTGTAGAACATCCGGTACTTTAGCTTTAGGGACAACCATTTGCAAATGATAGCTGTCTCCCAGACCATTTTCCCATCTACGGCACAGGACTCTATCTTGAATTAGCAATCTGTCCTATTGGGATCAATAGCTTTTCGTAGTCAAACTCATCGCTGAGATGTCACTTCACTTGGGCTTAGTAGCACTGGCCTTCATCAATTTCAGAATCGGCTTAATATCCGAATCTTCCTGCTGTGCATTTTGTATGTTGTCCTTCCACTCGTTGCTGAGCTGGTCTGACCTGAGCATCCTTACAGATACCACTTTCTTACCCTCTTGAAATCGATCACCTTCCCTTTCTACAGTTCGCTTAAGGCAGCTGGATCGAAGAGCTGCGCGTGAAAGACGTGTTCCAGGTCAGCGTCGCCATATCTCTTTTCCATTGCCTCGAGGAGCTGCTTCGTAAGTCACTTCCTTACTGAGAGCTTTCAGAACAGTTAAGGCCTAGTCGCACAGACCTAGGATGAGAGCGGTCATGGCCTAACTTTTATTCCAGCCGTTCGCCTTCGTGTCGAACGACGGCACTTTGAATCCAAGTAGTGAAGGTGTTGTAGCTACCACGGGAGCTGTGATTCTATCCCCAAGTTTGAGGTCTCTAGCGTTTCCTTCACATCAGTGATCACGTTGTCAACCCGATTATTCATTTGGTCGATTCAGGTTTCAGCTTCCGACAGGCGGTTGTTATGTTTAACAACCATGTCCTTAACCTTCCTCATCTCTTTCTCGTAGGTAGCCTGAAGGTTCTTCATGAGGAGCGTCTGCTCTTCCTGTCCACGCTGCAGCTGCTCTATAAACTGTAGGGTCTGTTCCTCCTGTCGGTGGGCCTGTTCTTTCTGTCGGTGAGTCTGCTCCTGTAGCATCAGCATTCAATTCATGTGCTGCAGATGCAGGAGCTGCTGACGGGCTGGCCTCCGTAGTCGGCAGCAGGCTCCCCGACGTCTGCGGTGTTGCACCATCATATCGTCTCTGGTCCGTCTCCTGCTGGCGTTGACTTCGGGTACGGATACTCTCCGTGTCGTCTTTAGATAAAAGCGGCATAATTTGATCCCACTTCTGACACCAATTGTTACGAGCTTGAAGTTCGTGACAATAATAATTGTCAATTGAGTCACTTAAGTTCTACGCTCGCTGTAAATATAACAGAACGCGAGTAACCCGGGTTCGATCCCCGCCGGCACCAATGAAATTGTTAATTGCAATTTTAAGTGCTGATTTACCTCGTGCTCAGCGGTGAAGGAAAACATCGTGAGGAAACCTGCATGTCTGAGGAATAAAAAAAAAATATTTCGAAGACATGTGAAGTTCGTCAACACGCATTTGGGCAGCGCGGCGGATACTTCCTTGCCCTAAACCCTCTCAGATGTGAGGGGAGGCCTGAGCCCATCAGTGGGACGTATATAGGCTGTAACTTTACTTTTATTTACTTACACACACATATATATATATATATATATATATATATATATATATATATATATATATATATATATATATATATATATATATATAAATATATAGAACTCTAGAAGGATTAGTTCTGCTAATCAGGCATTAAATATGGCGCGCAACACTATATACAAACATCCTCTTTTATACATATAAACATAACACCTATAAATTGATTAAATATAATCTGCGGCATTTATATTATTAATGATATAAATATCTACGTTATTAAGATAGAGTGATATTATTTTATTAGTACTATAAATATGTTTTTAATTCAATTCTACGTATTCAGATTGGTAATAATCATTGTTTCAACACATTCGCTAGCATCGTATTAGTCTGCGCCCAAATAAATATATTATAAATAATTTGTAAAAGATTGACATAACTTAGGTCCGGCCATTCGAGATGCATAATTACAGTTCAATTCGAGTTACATGAATTTAAACTCGAGTCACGAGTCGAGGTTCTTCCGAGTTAGCACATCTCTATGCAAACGTCTTGTTTACAACGTACATTCACCGGTACATTCTAAGTCTATGGTTTAAAACCATAGACGTATATAAGACATTATATATATATATATATATATATATATATATATATATATATATATATATATATATATATATATATATATATATATATATATATATATATATATATATATATATATATATATATATAAATATATAGAACTCTAGAAGGATTAGTTCTGCTAATCAGGCATTAAATATGGCGCGCAACACTATATACAAACATCCTCTTTTATACATATAAACATAACACCTATAAATTGATTAAATATAATCTGCGGCATTTATATTATTAATGATATAAATATCTACGTTATTAAGATAGAGTGATATTATTTTATTAGTACTATAAATATGTTTTTAATTCAATTCTACGTATTCAGATTGGTAATAATCATTGTTTCAACACATTCGCTAGCATCGTATTAGTCTGCGCCCAAATAAATATATTATAAATAATTTGTAAAAGATTGACATAACTTAGGTCCGGCCATTCGAGATGCATAATTACAGTTCAATTCGAGTTACATGAATTTAAACTCGAGTCACGAGTCGAGGTTCTTCCGAGTTAGCACATCTCTATGCAAACGTCTTGTTTACAACGTACATTCACCGGTACATTCTAAGTCTATGGTTTAAAACCATAGACGTATATAAGACATTATATATATATATATATATATATATATATATATATATATATAAATATATAGAACTCTAGAAGGATTAGTTCTGCTAATCAGGCATTAAATATGGCGCGCAACACTATATACAAACATCCTCTTTTATACATATAAACATAACACCTATAAATTGATTAAATATAATCTGCGGCATTTATATTATTAATGATATAAATATCTACGTTATTAAGATAGAGTGATATTATTTTATTAGTACTATAAATATGTTTTTAATTCAATTCTACGTATTCAGATTGGTAATAATCATTGTTCCAACACATTCGCTAGCATCGTATTAGTCTGCGCCCAAATAAATATATTATAAATAATTTGTAAAAGATTGACATAACTTAGGTCCGGCCATTCGAGATGCATAATTACAGTTCAATTCGAGTTACATGAATTTAAACTCGAGTCACGAGTCGAGGTTCTTCCGAGTTAGCACATCTCTATGCAAACGTCTTGTTTACAACGTACATTCACCGGTACATTCTAAGTCTATGGTTTAAAACCATAGACGTATATAAGACATTATATATATATATATATATATATATATATATATATATATATATATATATATATATATATATATATATATATATATATAATATTATAGGCCATGAAGGTAAGAAAACAGGAGAACGATCACCGTAGAAAATAGTGTCCAGAAACATGAACACCATTAGTGAGGCGCTGCGATCGCTCGAAGTTCGGTCAATAAAAGTCATTTGCAGTCTATTTTTCGCACAATAAAATATTTTTCCATTTTTTAATGTTTTTTTTGTCAAACGTTACAAAATTACGGAACATGAAAATTTTCTCATTAAAAATGAAATGAAAATTTGTACATTATTCAACTAACTTCATCTACTTGTACTCATAAACAGCTAACTTCGCAGTTACTACTCACCGACGTCAGCGCCGCTATACATTCTACAATTTTCAAGGACAGGCGGCCTATGCTTTAGTACGTAGTGATCGTTCTCCTGTTCTCTAACCTTCATGATATAGGCATATAATATATATTTTTATGTCGCAGTCACACAAGAGAAAGAACAACTTACGCCGATATCGTGTAAAGAAATGAAATAGAATGATGAGATTTTTTGTTTCGCTGAGCGTGCCACGTGTTTCAAGGTTAGTATACTACTTTACTAAACAAAGTTTAATAGCTAACTTGTAGCGAGATATCGCTTTTTAATAAAATACAGTTTTGTTTCGCTGAGCGTGCCACGTGTTTCAAGGTAAGCACACTACTTTGCTAAACAAAGTTTGACAGCTAACGTGTAGCGCGGTAACGTTTTTTAATAAAATACAGTTTTACATGATTTATGTTAAGTACAGTAGAAGGTTGATTATCCAAATAAATTGGGACCGGGGTCGACTCAGATAATCGAAAATTCGGATAATCGGACATAGACCGGTAATAAAGAAAAACGAACTGTCACATATAGAATAAACTTGCACAATGAGAGAGGGAGTAGCTCACCGACAGTTATTCAATGTAATTGAGTTGAAAAAAATGATTGTCTGTAAATTCGATTTACGGAAGATACTTTAACGTGACAAAGTCATAATAAAACATTGATGAAATTATTGCATACTTATTCATGCAGCGCAAACCAAACGCTCAAGCCGATCGTGCCTTTCGCTCGTTCGTGCCACACTCTCGCTTCAATTGTGCTCGGCTCTACTGGAGCGTTTTTATACGTGGTAGAGCCATGCTAGAGTTATATTAGTAGTATAGTCGTAGCACGAATGGGTCGGCTCGACCGGGGAAGGACCACGCTCTCACAGAATACCAGCGTGAAATAGTAGCTTAATGCTGCTGTATTTCATATGGTGAGTGTAGAGAACCGGAGACCCTTTTTACTGGAAACGAGGCATTCCATCTTAGTCCTCACGGGTGACAACGCATCTGCATTTTGATTCGTAATCGAGGATAGATGTAGATGTCTATGGGCCGCAACAACTACTTACCATCTATGGGCCACAGTAACCACTTACCATCAGGTGGACTGTGTGCTCGTTTGTCACCCTATCCTATAAAAAAAAGCGTAACGAGACAATGAGTCATTTTTTTTTCATGCATGCATCCGGCGTTCATCGATTTATTAGACGTTGTCACGTCAAAAATAAAACAGAGCCCCGCGACGCAAAACATTACACAACAAAAGTACCTGCCTCTAGATTTTAAGCATAGCAGTTGAAATATATCTGGACTGGATAAACTCGCTGGAGAGTTTCAACTAGTTACAACAAAACAAAACAAAATATACATTACTTACTTACAGTACTTTGTTTTAATTTTTTTAATTTCTTTTTAATAACTTAATTACGCTTACGCTACTGTAATTTATATTATATTTTGTTGTGAACAATTTAGACTTAGTATTCCTACCATTTAAAAAAAAACATGGTGCGGTATAATGTTTAGGGTGTAAAGGCGATAGTGGAACTAAAATGCCAGGGTTGTTTTTTTCATTCGTAAGTATACCACTCTTTATCGGTTACTAGGCATTCTGTAACATTTTATAAAATTCATATATTGTGTAGAATGAAACTACACTAAACGTAAACACGTAAAATTAGACTACACGTAAAATTATCGTTAAAAAAGCACAAATATAGCAATTGTACATTTTAAGCTAAAATCTTTGGTGTTGTCAACGTTTGTTTAAACTGTTACACACTATTATAGGAAATAATAATATGCATTCTGCGATGTCTATTTATTAAATATCTGAAAGATTAAATGGCTTGTTGCAGTTTTCCTGAACACGATAACTTACGTTGGAATTGTATTGTAACTACAGGACGAAGGGATTGCAAACCAAAACCGTCATCAAGAGTTTGCAGCAGACATTTTAAGAAAAAAATGTTAATAAAAAAGAAGAAACTTACTCTGCCATTACCTAATGCTGTACCTATTCTGGTAAATATTCAGCTATGACATTTTAAGTTTCGATCCAAGTTTTATAAGATTTTTACATATTTTTAGTATTTTTACAACTATTTACTACAATTACCGGGTTAGTTGCAAAAATTATTTTGTACATTTAACTAGCAATAAATAACTGAGATACGTTTCTATTAGATTCTGAATTCAATTCAGTTTTTAATAATCGGTATCAAAACCTGAATCTCGTTCAGAGTTTAAAATATAAAGAACTTTAAATTCAATTTTCTGTAAAAAGCATCTTCCTACATCTATTTTATGTTAATTAATGTTTTAAAGATAATTAACTTTTCTTAGGAAACAAAAGCCTGTATTCCATTGTCTTCCTCCATCAGTTTTCGTCAAGAAACACTCATGGAAAACGAAAATAATTTAAGCATTTATGTGAGTAAACAATATTAAATAAAAATAATATCAATTTACCTCGACTTAATACAGTATTTTGCAATGTATTCTACAGTATTAAAATAAATTTATTTTCGTTTAATCTTTAATTTATTATCAAGCCGTTTAATCAAGGTATGTTATGAAACCAAAAGTGTGGCAGATTTAACATACAAGTCACTTGATTTCAGATTGATGCTGCTGTTGACCTACTGTCGTCGACTAGTGGTCAAAAGCCAGTTGAAATAGCAAATCCTTCGATTTCTAAACAACTGTCAATAGTAAGTAATAAAACCAGAAAATATTGTGGTTGTCGTAACATAGTTATGATTATTAAACGATTTTTTGGGTTTTAGGACAAGACTCCAGAGTATACTCCTCGGACATTGTGAAAGAAATGAAAACTCTCGGAAAAACTATCATCCGAACGACTGAAAAAAATAAAGTCTTCAAAAAAAAGTAGGCGTTTATCGAAAAAAGTAACTAAACTAGAAAATAATATTGTAGTACTTAAAACAAAGTCTTTGATAGGTAAAGAAGGTTATTAATTGTTGATTTATTGGAATTTGTTGACGCCGCCAATAGAAACTTCTTGAAAAAAAATGTTGAACCCCGCCTTCAGTCGTAGAAAATATTCACCATCTTTACGCGAATTCGTTTTTTGCTAGCAATTATAAGTTCTCAGGCTTACAAGTACGTACGACAACAATTTAGTATTTGTCTGCCTCATCCTTCTACACATACCACATGGTATAAAAGTGTAGATGAAAACCCGTGATTTACAGCAGAATCATTAGATTGCATTAAATTAGTGGCAAAAAACAAAAAACCGAGCTGTATTGTGCAGTAAGCATGGATTAGATGGCTATAAGGAGGCACGTCCAATGAGATGGAACAAAATGTGCAGGTCTGGTGAGCTATGGGATAGCTTTGGATGGTCATGGCATCACGCAACAAAAGCATTTGAACCCAAGCAAAAAATTTGAAATTTTCGTACGAAGCTTGTTCTGTTTAAAGGACAATAATAATTAAAATTTTATGATTAATAAATGTGTTGTATTATTTACACACGAAGCCAGAAAAGAGTTATTTAGAATCACATCATCATCATCCATCCTCACCCTCCTGCCTTCATCGCAAATGATTTGAGTTTGACAACACGTCTTACCTTCCGCATCACATGTCTATACCTGTCGACGATAATCGCTAATAGCAGTGTCCGTTTTCAGGCTTTGTTTACGTACTAATTTCTAATTTTGTGACTAGTTGTTGGTTAAATTTTTCCTCACACCTGTAATCCTAATATAATAGTAATCCTATATTTATAATGACTATGATTGTAGGTGACCTCAACGCAAAGGTCGGTGTCACATTAGATGACAACCATTTAAGGCGGCACGTTGGTCTATTTGGAATAGGAGAACGTAACGAAAGAGGGGATAGATTGTTACAATTCTGTAGCGAAGAAAACCTCACTCTGATGAACACCTGCTTTCGCCAGCATATTAGACGACTATACACCTGGATATCTCCCGGCGATCGTTTTCGAAACCAGATAGACTACATTATGATTCAGTCACGATGGAGATCCTCTATACTTAACTCCAAGACCTACCCAGGAGCAGACTGCGGAAGCGACCACCAGCTTCTCATGTGTACATTTAAACTTAGACTAAAGAAACTTAACAAACAGAAGTCTATGCAGAATTTTAAAACGGTTCACATTAGCGACTTTAGATCTGGGCTGGAGAACTCACTTACGGCGATGACAGCACAGAGTACCAACAAAGGCGACTGCAAAGTATCGTGGGAAGAGTTAAGAGATGCAATTATAGAGCAAGCGAATAAAAATAAAATTCACGCAGCAGCAACCATGAAAGGTAATTTTAGGATGGAGACATCTAAAATAATATTGGAAAGGCGCATGCTTAAGGAAAAGGTTTTCGTTTCAGAAGAAGATCATAAACGTTACGCAGAATTGAGTAAGGAGATACAGAGGCGGTGCCGAAAAGACACCAATGATTACATCAACAATATCTGCTGCGAACTCGAACGGCACGCCAAAAAGAAGGAAACCCACGAACTTTTTAAAAGGGTGCGCGAACTAAGCAAGAGCAAGATCGTTCAAACATGGGCCATAGAAGACAAAAACGGAAACCTACTTAGCGACTTAGATACAGTGTTGGAACGCTGGAGACAATACTGTGCCGAACTTTACTGTACACAGGACACACCTGCTCGTGTTGACAATAATTGGAATACTATGAATGACCCAGAACCTAGTATTTTAGACGCCGAAGTAGAACAAGCAATAAAGGCATTAAAAACGAACAAATCACCTGGTAAAGATAGCATTCCAGCAGAACTTTTAAAAGCCATGGGTCCAATAGGCCGGAAAATTATAGCAAACATCTGCAACTCGATTTGGACTACAGGCGTATGGCCTAGAGAATGGACTGAATCTGTTTTTGTGCCCTTGCATAAGAAAGGTTCCAAAAGTAATTGTACAAACTACAGGACAATCTCCTTAATTTCGCACGCCAGCAAAGTCATGCTGTATATAATAAATCAACGTCTTAAGAATTTCCTAAACAGGCAGATTCCCGACGAGCAAGCTGGCTTCGTAAAGGGCAAGGGCACAAGAGAACAAATTCTAAATGTCAGGCAGATTATTGAAAAGAGTCGCGAGTTTGCCAATCCAGTGTTACTGTGCTTCATCGATTACAGTAAGGCATTTGACTGCGTCCGTTGGGATAAACTATGGTCAATATTGGCCGAAATGGGAGTACCAACACACCTAGTCAGCCTAATTGCCAACCTGTATGATAACAACCGATCGTATGTGAGACTCGATGGCAGTCTTTCCAAAGAGTTTATGACTACGAAAGGCGTGAGACAAGGTTGTATACTGTCTCCGTTGCTCTTTAATATATATGGGGAGTACATCATGCGGAAAACCATGGAAGGATGGGATAAAGGATTTCATATTGGGGGTAAAAGGGTGGCTAACTTGCGATATGCGGACGACACTGTGCTTTTTGCAACATCTTATGAGGACATGGAGGAGCTGCTGCATAAGCTAGAATTAGAAAGCGAAGAGCTAGGTCTGTCAATCAACAGGAATAAAACGAAACTCATGGTTATAGACCGGGCTAGCAAACTTTCCAACACTTGCAGCATTCAAGGGATCGACGTTGTGGAGAGTTATATATACCTAGGATCTCTGATCTCAAATGAGGGTACTTGCGTTCCCGAAATTAAACGTAGAATAGCAATAGCTAAGGATGCGATGACCAGGCTGACAAACATCTGGAGAAACAGAAGCATAACAAATAATACTAAATTACGCCTAGTATATACTCTTATATTCCCAATTTTTCTCTATGGAGTGGAAACATGGACTATACGCGTCAGAGAAAGGGAGAGAATTGATGCGTTCGAAATGTGGTTGGAATGCTGCGAATACCGTGGACTGCGAAACGCACAAACGTGTCAATCCTATCACAACTTAAGATCAAGACGCGTCTTTCCACCACATGTCTTCAGCGCATCCTCAGCTATTTTGGGCACATCTCTCGCCGCGGGGACGAGAGTATCGAAAAATTGATAGTTGTTGGAAACGTAGAGGGAAGAAGGCCCAGAGGTAGATTTCCAACCCGGTGGTCCGACCAAGTCAAAGAAGTCGGTGCGCGAAATTTCTACGACGCTCTCCGTATGGCCAGCGATAGGACCCGGTGGAGAGAGATTATAAACAATAAATTTACTCTCCGTGATGGTGATCACGATCCTCAGTCATGAGGGACCGACTAGAGAGAGAGAGATATTTATAATGACGTTTTTTTGTCTCTTTTTGCGACACGCTTTGCCGGTGTCTATAGTATTCTCCGTCTACGGTTCGACTATTAAAAAATAGTTATACAAATATGAAGCTTATCAGCACCGACATCACAAAAATTCTGGCATTTCTTTTTAACCTTCTTAATCACGCGTAAGTGAAAAAGGTTGATAGTGTTTTTGACAGTTACTATAATGACAACCGTTCAATCAACCTAGCCTCTTTGAAAAACCTATATGCCGCCGAATCGCCATTTTATCCTGATACCAACTGCGAAATGCTCTTGAGCTGTGGATTTAATTTGTAAATTTTGGAGTAATTATCTAATCTATTTAAAGATGCCTGATCGTAATATTATCGGATATAGCACCAAAAGACGCAGAAATCCGGCGAACATTACTTTACACCACTACGTTAGGTACGTAGTTTACATAGTTTTAGCTGAAATATCTTTAGATTTAGATTTAAAAAAAAATCTGCATTCGTTGTTGCTAGTGCCGTGAGTCCGTGGAAATATGAATAAGTACATACAATCTTTTATCGACGGATTCAACTCGGCTGGGCAGCGTTCGGGAAATTACGACACATCTTCTCGTCAGGTATACCTCAATCTCTGAAAACTAAAGTGTATAACCAGTGCGTGTTGCCAGTGATGACTTATGGATCTGAGACGTGGTTCTTCACTGCTGGCCGTATGAGGACGCTCAAGGTCGCTCAGCGAGCTATGGAGAGGGCTATGCTCGGAGTTTCTCTGCGTGATAGGCTCAGAAATGAGGATATCCGCAGTAAAACCAGAGTGACCGACATAGCCCAACGGATTAGTAAGCTGAAGTGGCAATGGGCCGGCCATATAGCTCGAAGAACCGATAACCGATGGGGAAGAAAGGTTCTCGAGTGGCAGCCTCGTACCGGTAGGCGTAGTGTAGGGCGACCCCCCACTAGATGGAGTGACGACCTGGTAAGACATACAGGAAGTCGATGGATGCAGGTGGCTCAGGACCGTGCTTTGTGGCGTTACTTGGGGGAGGCCTATGTTCAGCAGTGGACTTGTGAAGGGCTGTAATGATGATGATGATGATGATGATCTTTTATCGATGTTATTATTATAGAAATATCGATATGGACTGCCCTATTAACCATCATTTTATCCTCTGAGTAAAATGTAGGAATAAATGTTTTTCTTGTAGGTATGCCATGTCTACGTTATTGGTACTCTTATTAGTTTATGGCCATGTCCATATGATTTATCAGTCAGTGTTTAAAACTGTCTGTAGCTATAGGTTCTTTGCATAGACTTAGAAGTTCTTCGCGGAGTGATTACATAATCTTTGGATTATTTTACTCGTGACAATGTCTGCAACTGTAATTACGGCAGAACAACCATATTTTTTTAAAATGTACCATCTACCGCAAACATGATATTACGGATTCCATCGTACTTTTGTCCCTCCTAACATAATTAGTTTTTATATAAATGCTAACACAAAATAAAGAAATTTAAAAAGTTTTACAGTAGTGATTAATATTTTAAAACTTTTAATAACACTCTCTGATTTACGGGGTGTCCTTCTTAACATCTAAACAGAACAAGAAAGTACACAGACAATGAAACAACACGGAATAAATAAAACAAGAACTAGACAGTATCACTCAAAAAGCAACGGAATGATTGAAAGATGGCATCGTACATTAAAAACCGCTTTACGCGCAAAATATTATCTCATTCAGAATCGTGGACCGATTGAAATACCTACCTGTAGTAATATTAGGACCGCAACCGACACCGGCACAAACTAATAAGAGTACTAACGTAGACACCAGCGTTAGTGTAGCCCACAAATTTAGTATACACTCCAGAGTGGAGTTCATAGATAATATTCTATATAGGTGGAGATTATACTAGATCTATGGTGTAGCCAAACTTACCTACGGTTAAAATTGGTTACACGAAACTATAGTACACAAGCCAGAATAGTAAAAAAAATTGCAAGGGGTGTTACTAGCTCAAAAATAAAGCCCCATCCTGTTAAACCATTCTGGTTTTAGATAGTAACTTACTAGCACAGAAATAAAGCTAATTCTGTATAATATGAAGCCAGAGTAACTAGCTTGCTAACTTACACGCACAAGTGCTATCCGTGCATTACGTATAAAATTGGTATTCAAACTATTAATTAACTGATAAAACTGGAGCAACAATCTCTAGCCTCGCTAATCGTTAGAAAATGTAATTTCGCATATTATAAATAAATAAATAAAAATACATAAAGGTATTAAAAGTTGAACGTCGTCACATCACCCATTTATTATTTCAATTAGACACGATTTTCTTGTAGGCTTGCTTGGTAAAATTTTCAACGAGGCTTGCCATCTCCTCTATTTTCTATGCTCAAAGTGGTGTGATAAGACAGAAGACAAAGAAACCTATAGACAAATTGACGCCTTCTTTCGCATTCGCACACGAAAACGATAGATTTATGCATACATCTTGCATAAAAATAAGACAGAGTGGTGTGTTGTTTGTCCTTTTCTCCGTGCCGCTTTTTTGTTTAGCAAACTACACTTTTCTAGGCAACTTTGGCAGTTCGTAGAGATCTAAGAAGTTTACAAGTTGGTTTAAGTGACAAAAAAGTGTTTTGTGAGCTTAAGATTGGTGAATCTTGTTCAGTTCAGTTCTTAAAACAATTAAAAACTTTAAAAATGGTTACATATAGAGTCTTAGGATGTAAAAGTGATAGTGAGCGTATACTCACCGGTATATTATTTCACTCGTAAGTATAGTA
This sequence comes from Parnassius smintheus behrii, assembly GCA_036936625.1. Classification (NCBI taxonomy): domain Eukaryota; kingdom Metazoa; phylum Arthropoda; class Insecta; order Lepidoptera; family Papilionidae; genus Parnassius; species Parnassius smintheus. The sequence continues at coordinate 37,001,099 of JAUPFT010000002.1, forward strand.
CATTTTATCTGGTATTACGGATAAAATTCAATTGTTATTTTAAATTTCGTTACAGAACTATATAAAAAAGCGTGGCCTCGAGTAAGAAAGGACGATAACTTAGTTTTAGGTTATATAATAATCTTTATGACTTTTAAACATATTTAGATAAAAATTTTAATTGTTCTAAGAACTGAACTGAACAAGATTCACCAATATTAAGCTCACAAAACACTTGTTTCTCACTTAAAGCAACTTGTAAACTCCTTAGATCGCTACGAACTGTCAAAGTTAATGTTAAAAAAACCGGCACGGAAAAAGTGACAAACAATCACACCACTCTGTCTCATTTCTATGCAAGACGTATGCATAAATCTGTTTTTCGTGTGCTAATGCGAAAGAAGGCGTCAATTTGTCTATAGGTTTCTCTGTCTGCGTTTGAAAATATGTCCATCTGTCAGCAGTAAATAACAGTTCAAAAACTCTCCACAACAGCCCTCGCGTAGCCACAGTGATAAACGATAAGATAAATCATAAAGATAAATCGCCGTAAAATACGTTGCGAGTGATTCTGAAAATAAAAATTTTGAAAGCCATAAAATAATTATTGTAAAAGGAACTATGGTGAAAGTCTGTGCAATAAAAGAATTATAAAAAGTTCTTTAAAATTTACACTGTAGCTATAGTGGCGCCACCCTTACCGCTACACTCCCTAGGACTAGGATGGACTCATTTTAAACTATTTTCTTATGGGAGATTGCCCTCCTTACCTCTATACTCCATGAATTTCAAGTTATCGATAATTGATATGGATTATGTATTCCGATGGGACATGGATTTCGACAGCTGATGTATGTAAATGTATAATTGATGTATGTACAATTTACCTATTTTTCTTTATTTAAACGTGCAGTAATTTCTCCAGATTCTGATAAATAAGTTTAATTATCTCCGGTTTACCTCTTCGCTACTTGGACAGAAGAATAAGAAATCATGTTGAGCACTAAAGGGTTATGCCGATATGTAAGACTTTCAGATGTTTTAAAAAAGTCACGAATGTTGTATAGCTCTAATATAAGTTCTAATGAAAATGATGGAACTACATCTGCTTCTAAGACTGGAGGTTTTGCTAAAGCATACGAAAAACAATCCCATATTTTAAATCAAGACTACAATCAAAATCAAACCTTTTCTTCTTTACTTCGGAAATCAAAGCTCATGGATGTAAGTATACATTTTCTTAATTAATGAAAATTGTTTACAGTGCACATTTATAGTTTTAATTTGTTTTCAGTTAGGCGATCCTGTTGGAAAAATTGTAGTAGGCAAAATATTCCATGTCGTAAAAGATGATTTGTATATAGATTTTGGGTGGAAATTCCATTGTGTATGTACACGGCCAACAACTCGAGCAGACGAATATGTCAGGGGATCTAAAGTTAGACTGCAGATTAATGACCTTGAACTTTCTTCTAGGTTTTTAGGCTCTAGCACTGATCTTACTTTGTTAGAAGCTGATTGTAAGCTACTAGGTTTGGTTTCTTCACCAGTTCGAACTAGTATTTCACAAACCCAATAATTTAATGCCAAATACAAGTATTCATTTTATAAAGTGTGAATTAGATAATAAATCATATAAGCACCTTAAATTTGATATTTTATTCTTATTTTTCCTTAAGACTTACTAGTGGCAAAATTTTTTGTATAGTATGGCGTTGTAGAATATCCACTACCCCATATTGTATTGTCCTGTGGGTATTGTAAGAAGCCACAGAGGAAAAGAAACTAAGAGATCATCCTACAAGCGCGGAAACAGTGTCGGACTGCAAAATAAAGTAAGAAACAGGTTGCCTGCCAAGAGTGATAGTTACGGTAAATATCCCCATTATGATGCAATCTGTGGGCAGGCCTATGTTCTGTAGTGAACTTTTAATAGGCTGTAATCAATGACGTATTATATATAGACACGTCATGAACAAACATCGCGGCGCTTAATAATGGCGTAAATACTAGAACTACTTATACGCGTGAAGAAAGAGAAAGAAAATATGACACCGTACGGCGGGATGCCTGTTGCTAGAGGGAGACTGCATGCGCCGGCCGCCATTAGACGGCGTCTTCGAATAAAATGAAATGAAAATAGGTAGTTTTGTGAACTTACGCATGAAATGACACATTTTTGCCTTTAACTTTTGGGGTATAATTTTTACATCGTCTGAAAACACACGACGGCATGTTTTCTTTATGTTTTGCACAGGTTTACACACACGAATCACGATATAATAAATTAAAAACAAACGTAGCGTCATGCGACAGGTTGGTGCGTGACTAAGCGCGATGTGGCCAATTGGCTTCATTTCATGTTGCCATTTCATGTTTCATGTTATTTGGTGTAAAACAATTTATTTGTAGAATTAAGGTTGACAAGCGAGCACTCAATCCAATCCACAAAAATCCACACAAATATATTGTGGTCATCCTTGAGGACTAAGATGAAATGTCTCATTGCAGTAAAAATTATCTTTACTTACACTCATCATATGTAACAGTAGCATAACACTGCTATTTCATACTGGTATTATGTGAAAGTGTGGTATTTGTTCAGTTGAGCTGATCCATTTATGCTGCAGCGTAGCTCTTTATATACAAAACAACTGTCTTAAAGCTCCCTATATGGAATATTACTATTCGTTCTCATTACATTCTATCAAAAGTCCATTCCTTAATACAGAGCTTCACCCACAGGTTGCCCAAAGGGACAGCAGCTTTTTATTTTTTGACTTATTGGGTAGATGCTGCTGTTTATTTCCTGTTTCATACCCATTAATTAATAGTAGTGTTATTTTGCGGAAATTCATTATACATATTTAAAAGCTCTTAAAAACGTTATGAGGCTCTGGTGATTGATTGATGGCAGATAATTTGTTTAAATTTGCTAAACCAAAACCTATTAGGGCAATGATGAACATGCAATACAAATGCAAAGGTCTGTATTCACCAAGTTGCAGTAATGATTATTCGTAGAACTCAAAAAACGCTAACATTGGCGCACTCTTGGAAAGACCTAGTTTGCACATGACTACAAAAGTGGAAATAAAAAGGACTTTGAATATAATAATTAAATAAAGGAATTTTTTATAATAATGGTAATATAATGGTTCAACAAATACCAATTATCATTTATTTATATCAAAAAAAAATAGTTAAGTGTTTGCTGTGTGGGGATGGCCTTTTTGACTAATGGACTTTAAAAAATAAGATGTCAATATTTTTTTATACGGATCTTAATTAATTTTAAACATTATGTTTTATTTTCCTGTGTTGCTTCTTAGAACTCTCATGGGATGATATTGAGTATTGGATGCTTTAAGCCTCATATGTAAATCAGTAGATTAATTATTGTATAAACTGCTATGAAATAACATAAACATATGGTATTTCATATCATGAAATGACATAAACACTCACGCCTGTCACCCAGAGGGCTAGGCACAGACTACAGACTTCCATTTGTCACGATCCTGACACACCTCTCTCGCCTCCTTCACATCCATATACCTATGCATACATGCTCGTCGGTTAAGGGTACTCCTAATTTGGCGCGTTTTCAATATATCGCCAATCTGGTTGATAAACTTTTGCCTAGGGCGTCCCTTTCCGACTCCGCCGTTCACTTCTGCCACATAAATTTGCTTTGTCACTCTTTCTTTATTCATCCTTTCCACATGAGCAAACCACTGAAGCATTCCTTTCTTAATCCTGGTTACAACATCATCTTGCAAACCACACTCTATCTGATACGACTACAGAAATTTTATGACTTTTCTTTAAATTTTACAAGAGTTGTACTAGTTTTAATTTTTAGAATTATATCTATAGATAGAGAAGGAAGGTTATAGGTCTAAGGTGGTTTTAATGCCTAGATGGAGTTTAATGTAGGTATGAGGTTTCTTCACATTCAATTTCATTCTTGGAGGCTAAATTTGGTAGAAAAAAAAACAATGCACCAACAAAACGTAAGTGAAAGTGAACGTATATACCAACAAAACTTAAAGCACAACATGCTTAAAGTGTATTCCGAAGATTGTCATTTTCCTCCTTAATTGTAATTATAAAGAATTTGCTTAAAAATCACTAAGTTCGTATTTTAGTATCCTGCATCAACAGTGTGTTTTCCCTTTCAAAACAAGAGAAGTTTGTTAAGAAATTCGGCACTGTCTTGTAATGGCAATAGAAACAGAAACCGAACTATAAAAAATAATCCACATTTTGTATTAATTTTGATGGTATGTAATTCTTTTGCTTTTTGTTAAGAGGCTCAGATACTTCCGCTGTCATACAAGGAATTCATTTTTCTTTACTTTGCTATACTCCTTGGTTCTTTATGCAGCATGACATTTCTCTTTCTCTTCAAAAAAATAGTACATTCTTGCGATACATGTCCGTATAATAAGTTCAGTGATTTTCTATAATTAAAAAAAATGAGCACATTCTTGCGATACATATCCATATAATAAATTCAGTGATTTTCTTATTAGTGTGTCATAAGATAGGTGTTTTAAAATAATTATGAGGTTCGGTAACACTATTTTTTTTTGCTTAGATTTCAAAATATCTAGTAGTAAAGTTTCAAAGTAACCCTCAGTGTCCTCCTTCCCCTTCGATCAACAATGTTGATCGAAGTCCTTCCCCCTTTCTTCATGGGTAATGCCATGCCAGCATACCTGTCTCTCTGGGATAAGGAAATGTGGTTGCGGAAGGGTGAAGTTCTTGCACTGTAAAGTAAAAAGTTACAGCCTATATACGTCCCACTGCTTGGCACATGCCTTCCCTCACTTCTGAGAGGGTTTTAGGGCAAGGAAGTGTCCGCCGCACTGCCCCAATGCGTGTTAGCGAACTTCACATGTCTTCGAAATATATTTTTTTCTTATTACTCAGACATGCAGATTTCCTCACGATGTTTTCCTTCACCGCCGAGCACGTGGTAAATTAGCACTTAAAACTGCAATTGACAATTTCATTGGTGCTGGCGGATATCGAACCCGGGTTACTCGCGTTCTGTAATATTTACAGTGAGCGTCTCTATATATAATCTAATATTTCCCCTTTGCATATCGGTTCGACCACGGGAACGATTTTACACACATTCTTGAGGCTGCGTCACTCTTTAAATAAAACACTTGTTTTAAATAAAACACATTAACAGTTTAATTAATTGACATCTATATTTTTGGAGGCAGGAATAAAATGACGTAGCTAATGATAGCTTATACAGTCAATTCAAAGTACCTTCCACTATTACATTTATCATATTTATTGTCTTTATTTGAGATAAACATATCGTATTATATAGAATTCCAAAACATTCCTGTTCGAGTAAATTACCCAATATTTTTATACTTTTCAAAAATACAAGCAACTTATGTAGGTTTTATGAATTAATTTACCACTTGAATGCAAATTAAGAAAGTTAGAAATTCTAACTTGGAATGATAAAAATAGTCAAACAGGAATCATATTAAAAAAGTGGGTAGTCTTAAATGTTATGCGCATCTGGCCATCAATATATTCAAGTGACTTGACGATAAAATCTTGGAAGGAAGAGATTTTTAACCAGACGACTTTTGCTTTGTTTCATACACTTATTGACATTGAGTTTTAACTACTGCTAAGTACATTCTTCTACTCAGTTTATTCTTTAACGCTTTTTAAACATCATTGCATCATTGACAGAACAGCATATCCAGGGTAAAAATATAGCAGCCTATATATAGGAACTGTCAACATAATATGATAGATACTATTTATTTATTATTAATGTAAAAATCTAAATTTAGATACCTATATTCCAAACGGTCTCATTAGTAAATATAAATAAACAATAAAGTTTTTAAATCTTTGTAAAAAAAATGGAGAGCAAAACATGTAAGTTATCATCACAGCCTAAATCAATATCTACATAAAGCATAAATAATTCCTATATTCTTGCAAGTGAGTTTGATTTTTCATGTTTGAATCTTAATTTTGAAAACTTGCTAACAATAAAAGGCTAGTTTTACATTTACGACTAAAATAATAATTTTATAGCAACCACACAATCCGCAAAAGTAATAAGCAACAGTAGTGAACTTATGTTTGTAATCTTCATTCCAAATATCTGTATTCAAAAAAAATCTATATTATTTTAACATTGATGACAAGATCATCGTCGCTATTAGATTTTAATTGACTTTGTTTTACAATACAAACAATAATTATGTCTAAAATAATGCGAAGAATAAATTAATATTTAATAATATGAGAGATGAGACTATTGGTATCACAAAATGTTTGCCATAAAAGCTTTTTTCTTCTATTATGGCTTATTAAGATATTACAATATTATATATTGTTCAAATTAAATAATTATGAAGATAAGTTTTATCCCTTTTTCATATTAGCTATAGTTGGATTATTAATTTATTGTACTTTATCACCGTTTCTGGAAACGATTTCTTGTATGCTTGGATCTTTTACGGCATCATTTGCATCTGGATTTACCTCAAGAATTGCATCTACCGTCGACTCTGATTTAACTGTTGTTTCATCTTTGTTGTGAGGATGAGAACGTTCCCATTCTTTAAGATACTGGACAACAGCCGTGTGGCCAAATGTCTCGGCCTCGTTGAGTGGTTGGCTACCCCAGCGGTCCCGAGGATCATGAGGGACTGAGCATTGCGCAAGCAGGAAATCAACGCAAGACAAGTGACCCTCGGCTGCCGCCAGATGTAGCGCTGTACGCCCGTCGTAGTCCGACAATGTCATGTCCATACCGGATAGATGATGTCTGATAACAAAGCGTTGGGTTTAAAATATTTATTTCAATCATGAAACACAAGCTAAAAATATATGTATGTGTACAATGTAACTACTGCTTTGGTTAAGCATGTACACGAAAATCAGTTTCAAGTGGGATGTTTTTAAAAAGCTTCGTGAACGCAAATTAAGTTGGAAGCATGGTTTCATTTAAAATGTTGAAATATCAAAGCGAAGTTCGAAATGTGTCGATATTTAAGATCGTAAATTTGTGTTTCACTGTAGCTATACATAATTTTCATATAGTTACTTGTAATTTGACAATTTATTCAGTGTCTTGAGATTTAGGTGGCACTGGAACGGGAAGTAGAGACGGATCTGAAGAAGTGCTGACAAACATCATAAAAAATTTGCGTCAACGATTTTACGTATTATGTGCATATTTATTATCCTCTAATAATTACATGTGAATTACCTTCTTAAAGCACTAAGGTCACCGCTGGCAGCAGAGAACAAGAGATTCACGATGCTGAGTCCAGTAGATTCGAATTTGTATCGTCGAGGATCTTTTTTGTGACTAGCATATCGAATATTGTCATACTTATGGAAGTTAAAACGCATAATGAGATCCTGTAAAAGATAGGAACATAAAATGATATTAGTTTCTGTTTATTATGACTTTTAGTATAAAGAAACTTTGAGACTTTGTTACAGAATAACAAAAGCCAATATTTCCATTAAAGTATTTATTAATAAAAATACCTCACAAAACTGGAGTCCTCTGCAACTGTTTCCAAGTGGATCAAGAGGCGGGGACCATGTGCAAATGCCCATAACATTCGGAACTACAATGAGCATAGCTCCTGATACACCAGACTTGGCCGGAAGACCGACTTTGAATGCAAATTGGCCAGAGTAATCGTACATGCCGCAACTGTGCATTAAAGATAAAACATTCCTGACAGAATCTGGCCTAAGCACTTTCTCGTCAGTTATTGGGCAGATGCCGCCATTCGCTAAAGTAGCTGCCATAATAGACATTATATCACAGTTGGCTTCCATTGAGCAGCACTGAAAAGAAAAGCAAAAATTAAGCGAATGTCATAAAACGTGTTTAAAAGAAAAATAATGTGCGTACAACCTTCATCCCCATGACCGATAAACCGCAACCATCTGTTCCAAGAAGGTGTCGGATCTATCTACCTCAAGGCTCTCATCAATGACAATCACCGAATGGTGTTCGTTGAAGGTCATACAGATTTACGCATGAACCTTGACACATTCCTATTGGAAGTTGAAGGTGATATTTGTATATAATATCTCTAGAAAACGACAAGGCCCCCTGTGAGGATGAAATTACAGCGGTGCTTCTGGAAGCGGCTGGAAAACCGTTACTTAAAGTCCCACAGATGCACTTCAATTCTGTCTTACATGGTGGCACTACTCCAGAGGCGTGGAACAGAAGTGCGGTTAACTTGTTCTTCAAGAAAGGCGACAGCGCTTTTTAAAAAAACTATAGGCCGTTTTCCGTTGCTAAGTCGCGTCTACGTGTTGCTTTCGAAAGCTATTTACGTATCTTCTCGCACGTACACTTGTCGGCTTGCCGGTTTCAGAAAATACATACACATACGTATCTTTCGGCAAAATGTACAGAAGATCGAAGGCGTTGACCTAGGAAAAATTGTCCGACTACGTAAGTCCAACTTCGACCAAAAGGCATTCCTCAACACTTGAAAACAAGAGTGTACCATTGCATTTTGTCAGTGATGACATTATGTGGATCTGAGACGTTGCCTTTAATTTCTGGCAATAAGAGAAATCTTAAGCTTATCCAGCAAGCTGTGAAGAGTACTATGCTTGTTTTTGAGTTTCTCTACGCAATCGATTTCGGAACGAGGATATTCACTTATCCATTTTATTTTATTATTCCAGATATAATTAGAAATTAATCAATAAAAACTTCTTTCTTTCTTCTGAACGCTAACTTTTAGCTCTAGGTAGCTTATGTGAAGGCACGCTAGTTACTCCAAGGACGAGGCTACTAGACTGTTCATTACAGTATTTATCGATATGTAAACTTTTACTCGCCGACTACCACGTCAAAACACTCATTTTTAGCGACAGTACTGCCCCCTCACGTAATCAATATTCGTTACGAAAACTAACGAATATTGATTACGTGAATATTACGAAAACGCGTGCATAAAAATTCGTCTTCTTATCCACTATGTGGTCCAGCCACAGAGAGGATGCCTTGTGCCTCTCTCAATAACTGGCAGGACAATATCGACAAAGCCTGGTTGCTGCGCCTACAGCAACCAGGATACTGGATGTCCTGCAGGCTACAGTTTAGGGCCTTCACCGCGCGCTTGCCATCATCCCACATAAACACAATGTGCAGTCCATCCAACTGTGAACAATCTAGAAGCGATGCCCGAGGAAACTATATCCAAGCTATATTGCCCCCGCTACGATTACCATGTTGTGGTGACAAGTAAGAGAACCCACAATTACCCCATGTCACCTCGCAAGTTTCGTGAGTGACGATTATGACTAAGTTATATGTCATGATCACATGGTAGTCGATAAACGCCAATCGTATCGTTTATGCGATATGTGGAAACTATTAAAACATGTGAACAACTAATCTGCATTTTCAACCTTAATTGAGGATAGGTATAGATCCAAGGACCACATGCCACAGCATTAATTTCTTTCTTTAAAAACTTATTATAACAGTAATTATCGCCAAGATAGAATTTGAAAACGACATCACAACTACGAACTTCACCTACAACTACTTGAAATCTTGTTTCTTAGAACTATGTGTTATATGCCTTAATTAATTCCCGATTTGGGATTATACATGAATATAGTGTAGATAAGGAGTTTTAATTATGAAAAAGGAATAATTACCTGAAAATAGAAATCCATACATTCACGTAGATTAGTTTTTTCTGGATAACATTTATGCTCGCGCATGTAAAAACCTAGAGCGTAATTGCGATCCGCGGCTTCACGCTCCGACAAAAATACAGCGTTATTGAAACTTAATAGTTCATGGCCAGCGAGACGACTGAAGAAGGACATGACATAGTCAAACTTTTCAGCCAGTGTCATTTCTGGTTTATCCAACGTTTTTAGTAAAGCGCATACTAAAATAGCGCCCGCATTTATCATGGGGTTGTGAGGTTTCACTGTAGAAGAAGAGAAAAAAAGAGAAAAGCAATATTATTACAAACATCTACAACGTAGATAAATCATGTGTTTGGCAAACGTCGTGTTGACTAAATAAACATAGTAACATATTGTTTATGGTTAGATGAGTTGTTTGAAGTTTGAACAATGTATCAACATACGAGTGTCCTTCAGGGCTGTGTGTAGATGTTATTTACTTACTGTTGTAATCCAAGACTAGTTCATTAAAATTTCGCCCGCTGGGCTCTGTGCCAATGTATTTATGAACCACGTCAGAGCCTAAAGTCTCTAGAGCCATGGCGTATGTTAGAGGTTTGCTACACGATTGTAAAGTAAATGGCACAGTCACGTCACCTAAAAATACGAAAAGTATGAATAGAATAAATTATATAAGATCTCGTCCCCTGGATGCGACGTATAGAAGCAACTAAGGAAACAACCGAAAGATCTTAATGTTTGTCAATTGATATGAATGATATAATAATAGTTAAAAACATAAAATAAATTGTATTATCAAAATAATTGATACTGATACTGATTCATAAAGAAAACAGCAACCTCCAATTTTTTGGTTCCTGTAGAGGTCGCAATTTTTTAAGCTGATGGTAGATTCTGATATTCACAATATGACCTTTATAATAGGCCTATATTAGATAAAGCACTTTTGACTTAGATGGCGTCTACTTTAGGTGTAAATAAAATGCCTAGACTGTCGATGTTAAGCAGCATTAAATGTGCACGACGAATGATATAATAATTAATTATAGGTACTGCGAACATCATACCGTCTATCAAGGGAAAATTCTCCCTACGCCGGAAGAATCTCATTTCCAGTAGAAGACTTTTACGCTCATGAAGAAGAAGTAAATAAAATTTTATATTTGTGTTGAGTAAGAAATCGTTATATAGTCATAATCGTTAATTAGTTATTTAATTATTCTTTTATATAAAATACCTAGTTTCTGAAAAGTGTAAACTTTATACAATATTTTTTTCAAACATGATTTTAGTCTTTACGTAAATTAAAATTAAAAAATAATTAAATAAAAACAACATTTTCATAGGTTTCCTGTAGGTGGCAGAATTCCTCTAGGTGGTAGAAGTCCTTTAGGTGGTAGGACTGTTTTTTCTGCCTACTAACCTTGAGTTGGGGAAGTACCGCCCTCTTATCTACTTCTACGAGCAGCAGAGCGGCGTTGTGATTTATTTAAGTCTGAAGGTATACAGAGCCAATATTTATGCTGCAGGTTGTAAGGTATTCAATCTTTTTCTTAGAGGTGACATATCATCTGTAGTGTTAAAACTTAAGCCTTAAACTTTACCTATAAGTTCGTTTACAACTTCTATTTTTATTCATTATAAATCTTATAGAATTTATTTTCTTACCAATTGAAAATCTTTGTCCGTCGATCGTGCATACACTAACTCCCCAGTTTTCTGGCGATGCTCTAGCAAGTTGGGGAATGTAGCTGGCAACTTTGCCATCAGTATTACTTTTTGCAGTCCAATAAATTTCTTCTACGTCTTTAATGAAGTCCTGAAAATCTGGTATGACGAACTGACTACGGAAAGCTCTTGTAATCAAAACAATATTCGGGGCAATAACTTCCTTGAATGTTTTTCTATCTAATTTTAAAGTCTCCGGGGAGCCACCTTCGAAGTTGGATTCCTTATGAACTTTGTATAAATTATGCATAACTTCTTTAACACGTGGGTCATTCTTCCGAATTCCAGTTGTTCTTAGAGCCTGAAAATAAATACTGCGTTATATATTTTGTATTATAGCATTGTACCACAGAGCATAAATGTAATTTTACATTATTTTGACAAAACTAAATCCAATACATTTGTTTGCTTTAACTTTTTTTTAATAATTTAAAGATGCACTTTAAGTTACAGGTTCTTACTACCTCATCGCCATTATTATAACATATCTGAAGTCCACTGCTGAACATAGGCCTCCTCCATAAATTGCCTCATTGGGGGGCCGGTTGGCAGCCCCACCGTTGGCGTTTTGTATTACACTTTGAGGTGTTATCAGGAAGATGCTACTGCTCATATCCTGTTTCATTTCTCTCCGTTTCCTCGACGACCATAGGATGATATGGCATAGAGCAGTGGATATTGAAAAAATACTAAATCTTATAAAATATATAATAAAGAATAATTGAAGTTTAATGGGTAAAGTATTTTTTTATAGAATAAGGGTGACAAACGAGCACACGGTTCGCCTGATGGTAAGTGGATGCTGTGACCTATAGACATCTAAATTTATCATCGATTAAGAATAAAAACGCAGATGCGTTGTCACCCCTAAGATGTTAAGATGCAATGCCTCGTTTCCAGTAAAAAAGGGTCTCTGGATAACTACACTCATCTTACGAAACACAGTATTAAGCTGCTATTTTACGCTAGTATCCTGTGAGAGCTTGGTCCTTCCCCGGTCGAGCCGATTTATTCGTGCTACCATAATATAGCTGCAGCGTGACTCTACCACGTATGTAACCACCACGTATAAAGTGTTGTCAAGAACTTTATAAAAATAAATATAATATCTTGTTTTTTGTATGAAAATTTAATGAATACTTACAGCTAAAAATTTTCCAACTGGAAGAAGTCCTGTGTCATCATTTTTGAACATATCAAACAACACATCGTCAGCATTTTTATGACACCCTTCCCGAACCCTGAGAAATAATGATATTAATCAATATCGTATGCCCGTCATATCGTATTCATATGACGATCGAATCATGCATTAAAATATAAACTAATTATGTTTATAGGAACAAGCGGTTAGCACACTCCACAAAACGATAATGTTTTATATAAATATTGTTGCATGAATTTTCCAAGTGAATGTATTTATTATCTACGCATCCTTCGTCATGATCTAATAATATAATATTATCGTTTATCGTGTGTATGACGTAGTGGGCGGGTGTGTCGTTGACGTTTTCTTCAGAGTACATAGAGCTGTACACATAAAGTATTAATAGTGTATTCCACATACAGTTGTTGAAAATCACCTGACACTCTTATTTATGGCCGTTAATCAATAGATAAAACATCGTTACAGCTTGCGTCGTTGGCATGTGGGTTAAGGAGTAAAAAACACTACAGCTAAAAGTACTCTTATAAATTGAAAAAAAAAAATTGCAAAAAATAAGATATTAGACATTTTTAAAGCCAATCTTCCAATTGAGTTAGTATGCAGAGATCCTATACTCACTGTACTGGATCGAGGTTGTGCACGAACGAATAGGTTCTGCAGCATGAAACGTTAAACCATACGTTAACTTTTGAACAATATACGTGAGTTATTTTATTGATTGATAGTAAAATATTTCAATATATTTCTTTTATTTGCGTATATGGTTACGTGAAAATAAATTTGTATGTGCGTTCAAATGTCAAGGGCCAATTGACCAGGCACTCAACGTACGGCGCCGCCAAGTTCGAGAACGATGACGACGGCCGTCTAGCACTGATCAATAGAAATCGATGTGTATCATTAGAAACAATTGATTTCTAACATGGCCTACTCTACTTAGGCTATCATCATTATAAACTTTAGTTCTATTTATATCATATTTTTTCATGTACGAGAAAGAATACGTAACTCACCTCATGTCTATACACTGAGCAGCGTAGAAATTCGGTGTGGAATGACGCCATTTCTGAAACAATATTAGAATAAGGTTATTCTATATTAACATGTACTACCACAATATATAACGGAAATGAATTTAATGTAGTAGAACATCCTAAATGTTACGCCACAGTAGAATTTCCATAGGCAATGTTTGAAAAGCACATTAAATGGAAACACATAAGACACTCACAGGTCGGTCTATTAAGTATACTGGTCTCACTTGGCTATAAAGTCGGTAGCAGACACATTTTGGAAACTGCTTGAGTAAGGATCGCGCGGCGACGAGACGGCGAACCTGACGGCTGTTCATAGCTGTAGCTGACGGTAGAAAACGAGCCGGACAGCGCCCTACTGTACACCATAAACGCGCAGGCGCGAACTATTCCCCTGCCCCGCAGTCGCAAGGCTCTTATCTAATAAAACTCTGTTTACCTTTACTACGTATTATAAAAATATAATAACACCATCTTGTGATAACAGTTTGTCTTACGTAGCAGTGATGTCAGATCGGTGTTTTCATTGCTCTTCTGTGATGCATAATAAGAAAATTGGTGAACCTATATGTCACAGACGGATATCTGATGCGATATTCTTTAAAAACTATTTTAATATTCTTAACGATCTTAACTCTTAATTTAGTATATATTTATATATCTTTAAACATGTAAGTGAGTCATGGGAGTGGCAGTGGGAGTTGGTAAATCAGCAATCAAACAATTGCAGTTTTGCTGAACTAGCATCTAAACCCCTTCCTCCCACTGGTGATACGTGGTGATGTTTCCGACTAACCACCCCCCTAACCCAAAATCACGTGTATTTTTGGGTATTATTAGTATTATTAGAATATTATTCTTAAAAAAAATTAAGGAATTTGATAAAAATATCCAAACAAATATCAAGGTTACAGGTTGTTTTTGACTGGTATAAAAATAATATTATTTACATGGTAGAGCTATGCTGTAGTTATATTAGTAGTATAGTTATAGCACGAATGGGTCGGCTCGACCGGGGAAGGACAACGCTCTCACAGAAGACCAGCGTAAAATAGAAGCTTAATGCTGATATGTTCCGTATGGTGTGTAGAGAACTGGAGACCCTTTTTACTGGAAACGAGGCATTCCATCTTAGTCCTCACGGGTGACAACGCATCTGCATTTTGATTCGTAATCGAGGATAGATGTAGATGTCTATGGGCCACAGCAACCTCTTACCGTCAGATGGACTTTGTGCTCGTTGGTCACCCTGTCCTATATAAAAAAATAATAATGGGAAGGCGTAATCAAATCATGTAAGAAACATAATTGTACGCGTACATGAATATATTTAATAGACATTGTCCTCGGACCACGGATTTTTCAACACCAAGTGGATAAGCATCTTGCAAGTCAGCTGTTGGCATTGTGCTTTTTTAAAGATCAACGTTGCGTCAGGGTAATTCCAAGAGACCGACGTATAAGAAATATAGCAAATGTCTTGCCATCATGCTCTTGAGGCTTCGGAATATATAGGCCATTGGACAACAGCAAAATCGGGTAAGAAGGAAGTGTCGGGCGGGGGAATTGTTGCCAGGCAACGTTGAGTTAAGATCTCGCGTCACTTTTCAGTTTTTAAATGGCGCTTTAACGAAAAAATAAATACACGTTAGTAGGTCTCACTACACCTTCCCTACCCCCTTGTGATATTTTGTGATATTTTACGAACCCCCTCCCTCCGTTTTGAGCCTCACGTGTTTAATGGACTATCCCTAAGCTATTTTAAAGAATTACTTGGAATATTTTACTCAGCATTAATTTTTATCATAGCACTAATTGAAGAACAGTGTTGTTACGAACAAAAAACTAACTAAACCGTAATAAAATAAAAAAATTGTACAACCGACTAATATAAATAAAATGAGAACATCGTCAATATGTTCGAAGTCAATTAAACACGCGTTATTCAGAATAACTTAGAAGCTACTAATCAGATCTAGATCAAATTTATATGGGACCACATGAGAAGCAACATCTTTTGAATAAAAAAATAATCAAAATCGGTTCAACTAAAAAAATTCTCCTTTTTTTTAAATCGGTTGAAACATATAAACGTTCTACTTGCATGCTACACAAATTCTAGTAATAGTAGTTTCTTTTTTTCTATACAAGTTAGGGTGACAATCAAGCACGTGTCTCACCTGATTTTAAGTGGAAGGAGAACCATAAAGCAGATGCGTTATTACCCTTGTCTAAGATGGAATACCTCGTAACCAGTTATTTTCCAGTTCTTATTAACGAACATAAGGGATAAAGTAGCATTACGCTAGTGTATGTACTTTTACG
Source organism: Parnassius smintheus behrii (assembly GCA_036936625.1). NCBI lineage: Eukaryota > Metazoa > Arthropoda > Insecta > Lepidoptera > Papilionidae > Parnassius > Parnassius smintheus. The sequence continues at coordinate 37,017,044 of JAUPFT010000002.1, forward strand.
CTGCTGACCCGCGCAAGCGCAGTCCTCGCCGGTTAAACCGACTCATTGGTGTTGCGGTTTAAATACGCTTACAGTCATGTGCTGTAAGCGTATTTAAACCGTAAAGAAACCCACTTACAGCGCGACTCTACCACCTATGAAAGATTAGTTTATTTTATAGTAGCTGTAAAACATAAACTAATCTTTATCTGCCCGCGATTTCATACGCACAAGCATGTATCTAGTATCTACTATCCTACTTATATATTTGTTACTATCAGAATTGTTTTAACTTTTATTGTCAAAGTTTTTTACAAACATATTACGCGGCGTGTAGTATATTATGTAAACGTTTCACAAGGAGTTTTCTTCCACGTACAACCTCTCTGTGGAATAGTTTACCACCGGCGATTTTTCCGGACCGATACGAACTGGGGACCTTCAAGAAAAGAGCTTACTCCTTTCTAAAGGGCCGGCAACGCACCCGCAATTCTCCTGGTATTGCGGTTGATCATGGGCGGCGGTAGTCACTTAACATCAGGTGAGCCGCATGCTCGTTTGCCCCCTCTTCTATAAAAAAAAAAAAAAACATACTAAAATCCGCCGAAGAAGCTTAGTCAATTTTTACCATCCATCAAGTGTAATATTCCTCTACAAGATGCAGGATTATACAAGATGCAGGAGTATATAGCAAGTAAATATTAGTTTATTTAAATTTAGTTTAAATCTAAATTTAGTTTTTTCCTTAGATCGAAAATAGTTTTTTCTAATCCGATAAACTAGGAGTCCGCGGCTTCAGGGTGGCCTATCGCGCCTTAACCTAGCTGAAACTTCCAAGGCCATAACAAAGCTCGTCTAGTAGCAAACGTCTAGTTTCAACTTACTATCGCTGAATATGACTCTAACGGCGATATACTTATAAGTAAAATATGTAATTAAGGGGAAATATAACCTCAAATGGCTTAGCAAGATCCTCCGTTATGCCGAAAATATTGCAGCATTAATTTTGAAATAAATATATGGTAAAGTTGAGGATTAATGTTAAGGATTATGTTAGACGAAAACACGATTCCGTAAAATTTTCTCGATAGAAAAAAATCCAAAGTTACCTCCAAAATAAATAATAAACCGCTGTTATTCATAAAATACTTTAAATAAATTCATGAAACTTTGCATACTAACTGAACTCAATATAAAACAGTGCTTATGTTATTTAATTTTTTTAAAATACCATTATTTTCACTGTAAAAAGAAATTACCTAAACTATTGGCCTCTTGAAGCGTGATTCCTGCCGCTCGATCAGTTTCGCTTCGGCCTTTGAAGGTGGAGGTTGTATCGCTTACGATCAGAATACACATTACGCAACAGGACGACGTAAAATTAAAATGGGAAATAACCGTAATAAAAATAAGAAGCGACTGGCTTGGAGTTAAGAAACAGGTATAAATATGATAAACCTAATGAAATAAGTGTCTAACGACCTATCTACTTACAGTATTAGTGATTACAAACATGTCGGTACATAGCGGGGCGAAAATAGAATTTGAGCTGACTTACTATATTCCCTTAATAGTAAAGTAATTTTATTGACTAAGTTAAGAGCAGCTCAGTGGCCAAATTGCTCGTAAAAATAAGGGAAGACCTGTTCTCATCAGTGGGAGATATAATAAAATTGCCATAAATAAACAATGCATATTTACATATAAAAACAATACAGATGATAGAGACAATAGAGATCCAACTCAGAAAATACACATTTCAAATGGTGTAAAATTTGAAACAGCCAAAAAGATTTTTTTTAAATAGAATAAGTGTGACAAAGGAGCCCACAGTCCATTCGATGGTAAGTGGACACTGTGGCTCATAGATATCTACATTTATTCTCGATTAAGTATCAAAATGCAGATAAGCGTTGTCACCCCTGACGACTAAGATGGAATGCTTCGTTTCCAATAAAAAGGGTCTCAGGTTCTCTATACCCACCATACGTAACACAGTAGCTATATGCTGCTATTTTACGCTGGTATTCAGTGAGGGCGTGGTCCTACCTCTGTCGAGTCAAACCATTCGTGCTACAACTAACATAGCTGCAGCGTGATTCTGCCACGTATAAAAATGTATGTGTAAGTTTTAGTTGTATATCCTTACAATAGGTAATGCTTCCTAAAAGGCCTTCTACACGATCGGGACCAACCGCCGACCATCGTGTCCTTGGTCAGGTCAAACGATTTTTGTATTCGTTCTACACGGTCGGGTGGTTGATTCATCTTGTCAGTTCTCTACAGCATTCAAAGCGTAAAGAATATGGTTCCTTGCCTTTCGAAGCAACAAAAGATCGGTGTGCCAATAACTTTTTTATGTTTGAGTGAAGAAGAAAAACAATGAAAAAAAAGTGGATGAAACTGTGGCTTAAAGAACGAATTACTTTGAACAATCTCAATATTTCAAGGATTCTTGATTCTGAAGTATTTCGAAATTCTCTAAGAATGGATCAAGACCTTCTTAATGAATTACTTGAAATTGCGATTGCAACCATGTTTAATATACCCCGCGACGACTGCCAAGCGCGCACTGAGGCGCTCTCGTCAGCCGACACCCGACAGCTTTCCACACGGTCGGGGTCAACCACGGACCCGACGTGTCGTGAGCGATGCGCTCTCGACCAAGGCCGTCGGACATCAAACAAAATATTGATCAGACAACCGATGTACACTGTCCATTTTTACATCAACTCGACCAAGGTCACGACGGTTGGTGGTTGGTCCCGACCGTGTAGAATGCCTTTTATATACAATATTGGACGTACCGCCACTGACACAGATTTCACAGGCACAGACACAGATTTAATTACAAAAAATCTTAACGATTTTATTATATGTCTCTACATATTAAAATAAAAAATCTTATATATGTTTGACCCGTATACAGGATTATTTATTTTAATGATTACAAAAATTTTACGTATATTTTTCTACCAATTACCAAATCTGTGTTATAGCAAACAAATGAAGTGAAAGATGAGATGAGATGTAAGAAAATATTTCATTTTATAATGCTATGTGTCGATTAATATTTAGATTTTATATGAAATGAAATTGGTGTTTAAGATCAAAATGAAAAACAAGTTAAGCGTAGAAAATACTTGCTTGTGCGTTAAAAACGTACAGAAAATCTAAAATACCACATGTATTGATGATCAAACCCATAATGTTGACTTTACACGGATCGTCTAACCGCAGCAAGGGGCTTACACGTACATATTCAGACTCACTAGAACGTTGTGGTTCTGGTTAGTTTCTTGAAAGCTAGGGATCTTAGTAAGTACCTGGGAGCCCTTCGCTTAGTTTAATTATTTAATTAAGCCGCGATAATTATTTTTTTTACAGCTCTGTGCGTTTTTGTTTCGTAAATATAAGCGTAAGAATAGATTAGGAAAGTTTTCATAAATACGAGGAACGTTAAAATTACATGACTGCGGTAAATCCTCTCTATTATAGAAAAAGCTCAAAATCAGCTTTAGACTGACTAGTGGATGATGAGGGCGAAAGCATCATCATTGCAGGTCTTCACAAGTCCACTTAATCAGCGTAGGTCTCTTTGAAGGAATGCCACAAAACACGGAGTCAGGAAGTAGGCGACCTGGAAAAGCACCTATAGCCGTTCATCCAGCACCTGATGTGTCTCCGGTCATGTTTGATATTGCCGTCCCACCGAGCAGCTATGAGTGTAGGGGATAAGATAGTTTAATTATTATTTAATTATAATGCAAACTCGTGTTACAAAACGAAAACGAAAATTTCTCCACTATCCTAACATTGAAAAAACACTAAAACTTCTTCAAGAAACTATTCTCAAAACATGGCATTCCGTCTTAATCCTTAGGGGTGAATAAGCATCTGCATTTTGATTCTTAATCGAGGATAAATGCAGATGTCTATGAGCCACAGCATCCACTTACCATCAGGTGGACTGTTTGCTCGTTTGACACGCTTATTTTATTTTTTTTAAAAAACATAATACATCCATTTAATGTTAAAGGCGAGTTCACAAACAGACGCGGATAAGAGACTTTTTTATATTAAGTAATGTACGCTACTAAATTTGTTTCTTTTAATTTAAAACACTTAGAGTTCTAGTACGACGTTCATCAGATCTGAATTTAGGGAAGGGATGTTTTTCTTTTAGCAAAATTGGCAAATAAATGGTAGGTACGTGAGGATAATATGGTCATCCACTTAGTATGGTCGCTTTCTTATAACTCAAAAACTACAGCCTTGTTTGTATAGATGCCTTTGTAATACGATAGCTCTTCATTGGTCAATCAAATAGTAAAGGGTCAAAAAGGCGCTGCTTTATCGACGCCATTTTGACAGTTGACATTATAGTATATATTTTGGTCGATTTTAGTATGGTGTAGTGTAGTTAGTTTTTTTAAGTTAATTTTTCGAAGCGTTCCTAATTATTGTCAAAGCTTGTTTGCTATTTTTTTCTTAATATGTTAGTCGTAGTATACGACTTTGTGTTTTTGTATTTGTCCTCCTCCTAGTTTTAGTTTTATAGGGCAGTAAAGCTTAAGGTGAACATATTACTCTGATCTGCCTTATAAGTATTTCGAAGTCATTAATTCTATGTTAGCCATAGGCCTCAATACCTTTAAAAACAAAAATTAATTCACTTATGCAATCATTCGATAGCCTATCAAAAGACCCTGTGTCTGTTTCATTTCATTTCGGGGCTCACTACACGCGAATAAATCCATATTATATTAAAGTTATTTATTTTGAAATATCAAACCAACTTTAAAAAATTTACCTTTAGAATAATATTCTGAAATTAATATATAATTAGTGAAATTCATGATTGAAATATTTTAGTAAAAGCTAGTCAAGAAAAGTATTTAAATTACGAATATTTAGGTTAAAATTCAATATCAAAGACTTAGCAATAAGCGCGTGCCTCATTTGAATGGCATTGGCATTATTTTTATTCCATTGTTGTAACAAGTTGAGAAGTCACGAGTGATAAGATTTTTGAGTAAATGTGGTTTCCTTATATTATAATTGAAACAGAATTCTAAATAAATATTTAGAAAACATGATTGGTTTTTACTAATATTTGTTGTACTCACAAGCATAGAATTGGTAAATAAAACAAACAATACCCTAATTAATCAAAAAAGATAATCAAACAATTAAAAGTACCTCAAAATCATTGTCATGTTCCATAATAAAACTCTCGTAGCTACCTTTGGACAAATAACGCATAACAGTTACAGGAAACCTTAATAACGATGGCTGCGTTTGAACACGCGAAAATTGATGCAAGGCTAAGCGTGCGATTCGGACGCCGCTTCCGTGCACGCAACACTGAGCCATTCTTTAAGTCTATCGTTTATAAATATACGACTTCTGGGACTGCCAAGATCGACGACTAGAATGTACGTACTTATATTTAGAGAATCTACTACATTTTACATTCATTTAGGTCAGCGTACATATTGCTGATTTTTTCAATTCTGTATTATTCCTCTAGTTATGAGATGCTGTTGTAGATTTATGCATAGCTTTAACTTTTCACGCAGTTTGTTTCAGTGTTATTATTACTAAATAGAAATATGAGACATCATACTTGGTGAAGCCGCGCATACGCGATAGAGTCATTGTCATGCCGTAGTTACAGTGGAATCTCTATAACTCGAACCTGGTGAAGTCGAAATCCTCAGTAAGTCGAAAAAAATTGCCATTCCCTTCCGCTGAACCCATAAATACGCGGTATCTCGAATTATTTAAACTTTGTAACTCGAACAAAATGTTATTTCCCTACGAAGCATTGATAATACATATTTATACTCTACTAGCTGTACCCCGCGGTTTCACCCGCGTATATCACGCGTCTCTGCCGCGCGACATGATATGAGACGCGACATGAAAGTAGTTATTGTGAAATAACTATAATAGTTAGACATATGGTATTGCAGACTTTTATGTAGATATTAATGTCCTCCATAAAACTGTAGCACATCACTTTGCTCTATTGTCAATAGTTTCCGCAGCGTACGCGATATAAGGTTTTTTTTTGGTATTTTTTTCACACCTTGGGTTACATTAACGAAGTTTTCATACGGATCCCTAAATTTTTTGAAAACGTTCTACCTCCTATGTTCATCAGGAATAATGTAGGATTCTAATGGTGAAAGAATTTTTCAAATCCGTTCAGTAGTTTCAGAGCCTAATTCAAACAAACAAACAAACAAATCTTTCCTCTTTATAATATTAGTGTAGATAACTCGAATTTCAAAAAGAAGACTACGTAAGTCGTAGTTAAAATGTCGTACTACTTGGAATTCCCCAAATTAATGGCAACAAAATTTAAAATTAATGTTCGGCTTCAGGGCTTCTAATCTATTGTTTTTGTCTTATACACGTGCAATGAATGAATACATTCATAAAACTTTCCAAGTAACACAGCTGTGAACGTTATGTTTGTTCCTTGTCGACACAGGACACGATTACTTTTAGCGGAGCTTGTCCGTCAGTATTTATTTTGGCTTTGGCTGAGCTTGAAAAAATAATCGATGAAAAATCTGCAAATAGTTTAAATCAAAAGATGATAACGGATTTTTTTAGTGTACAGTTTACTTCATTAATATGTAATCTGTTTCAATATGTAAAAAATATAAACTATGAAACTTGAGTTGAATTGTTATTCAAATTCGTCTCTAAAAATCCAAAAATATACTTAGAAATCGCGCCTCTGTAAGTCGAAATTGCAGTAGTTAAATCATATATATCTTGAAGTTCTTGTTAAGTCGAAAACTGGTTAACTCGATTTTTTTGCATTTCCCTTGACATTCGAGTTATAGAGATTCCACTGTGTCGTGAAGCGACAATAAAAAAACTAAGAACCTAACTTAACTAGAACGAAAACAACCAAAATAAAATAAATTATTTAAAAATTTGAAGTTTTACAGTATCTTTTATAAAAAAAAGGTATGAAGGTGATGATGGGTTGTAATGAAGATGGTGATTTACAATATTATTAAAAAAAAAAAATAACAAAAGATACTGCAACGAAGTATGCACAGGCTATGCCTATGATAGGTGCACAGCTCCTGCTCTAGGAACACGTAGAATCTGGAGAAAACACACGCAGCGTCTGGAGAAGGTACACGCAGCGCTTGGAGTAGACCCACACAGCGTCTTGAGCCGGTACGCAGCGTCGGGAGTAGGTCCACGAAACGTCTGGAGTAGGCACGCAGCGTTTAAAGTAGGTACACGCGGCGCTTGGAGTAGGCAAACACAACTTCCGGAGTAGACCCACACAGCGTCCGGAATAAACACGCAGCGTCTGAAGTAGGTCCACGCAACGTCAGGAGAAGGCACGCAGCGTTTGAAGTAAGTAAACACAGCGCACTAGTAGGCGGAGGCGTAGGCGTGGCTAGGCGACGACTTAAGGAGCGGGCAGAGGCTTGCAGGATCCCGAGGCAGTGCAGAAAAGGCCTTTAGGAGATGCTTTAAGTATCAAAGCTCAAGTCAGACTCTCCCATTCGCCGATTGTTCGGCTATCTTTCCTTTTTTTGACGGATCTGGCATAAGAACGGAAAATTATTCTCATTAAATTTGAAATTATTTAAATTAAAAGCAAATTCTTGTAAATGGCCAAGAAGAAAGGAGTATTTTGAAGTAAAAACATCAGGCCGGTAACGATAATTGAATAAAAATTGCCATGACAACCTGATAAACAACGATGTCAAAACATGTCAAATTTTGGTTTTAGGCTCGTAATACAGAAACGGCAAGATTTAAGTGAAAAATGAGATATTATTTATATAGGAAAAAAAAGTAGCGCAACAGCGCGCACGAAACCCGAAATTGCAGAGTTACGGAGAACTAAATAAAAGACCGAAAAAGGTAGACTCCATTGACACCGATTTAAAAAGTGCTGATAGCATGAAAAATACGAAGTGAAAATGATTTGTTATTGTGTTCTTATGAATTAAAAATATTACAGGATCCTATGGAAATAAAGGTGATGCAAAATATCAAGTTTTGAGGCGAATGCAGAACATCAAAAACAGAATGGAAAAATAAATTTAAAATAGTGTAAAATGATATGTAAGTATGTATAAGCATAACACTACATTTTCCCCCCGACCCTGGAAAATTTTTGACTCAGCAAAAATTTTGATATGTACATTCTAAAAGAAACCATGAAAACACAGCTTTGCAGACACAGACATCACCAGGCAAAATCAGATATACTATCTCTTGCATTCATCATCTGCATTCAGGTAAGGGTGGAGTTCACATTCAATGACTACCACTCTAAAAGTGTGTTTTCGAAAGGACATTCAGGCTTATTTAAGGAGTTGTCATCCGCTCCTGCGTGGAAAAAAAAACATTTTGAAAGGACATCCAGGCTTATTTAAGGAGTTGTCATCCGCTCCTGAGTGAAGATAAAGATAAAGAAATTAATCTTAAGCAAGCTTTAGTCGCTATGACTTAAGTAAAGATTAAGAATGGCCAGAGCGGTAGGGCTCAAAACCAGAGATCAGCAACATCACTAACGAAATGTGTCTGAAACAAAAAGTGAAGATTAACCAACGAAAATTCGAGGTCCTAAAGCAAGATGTGTTGAAGAACACTGGATCACCAAACAAAAAAAAAAATAAAAATAATAAGGTGAGAATGATGGTGATATTTATACATATATACAGTTAATAAAAGTTAAAAAAAAAAATTATGATTTTACATCTTTGATGTGCCACTTGCCTCTAACTCCATTAGGGTCTTCAAGCACATAGATTAGTGGTGACAGTTTAGCTATCACTTTGCACTTGATGAACTTAGGGGCAAGTTTAGCATTAAAGTAAGCGCCGGCATTGCTTAAAACATGGTTTTTACGCCAAACAGTGTCTCCCACATTAAATTCTTTAAAAGACCGGCGAAGATCATAGCGAGCGCTATTTTTAGCGTGAGCTATGTGCAGTTTAGTTTGAACTTTGTGAAAAATAGATGAGAGGAGACCAGCATTAGACGCGTAAATATCACGAGGCATAAATATCAATTCCTCGAGGTTCTGAGTTGGAGTATAGAAGGAACCACAAGGTATTGTTTCCCTACCAAAGACTAAAAAGTTTGGAGTAAAGCCAGTAGCCACATTTGTAGCGCTGTTCATTGCGTACTGAATCTTAGCAAGATGGTTGTCCCAGGATCTATGATCGTCTCCTACTAGAGATGCTAGAGCTGTAATAATTGTACTATTAAACTTCTCCGTAGGATTAACCTGAGGACAATATAAAGCTGTGTGAAAAATACAAGGAACGTTATAAGAATTTAAGAATGATTGGAATTCTCGCGACTGAAATTGAACCGCGTTGTCCATTATAATAGTTTGGGGAATGCCATGAACTAGGAAAACTGAATTTTCCAAAAGATTAATAATATTAGCTGAAGTAGCACGTTTAAGGGGAAAAATCATAGTATATTTAGTAAAATTGCAGTTAATTACTAGAATATACTGATTTCGCCTACGAGTCATAGGTAATGGACCCATAAGATCTAAGGATATAGTTTGAAAAGGTCTGGAGCAAAGTTTGGGTTTACCCATAAGACCATAGGGAGAATGATTAGGGTGTTTGTAGGTTAAGCAGGTTTCACAAGACGAGATTAATTTGGCAATGTCCTTAAACATACCAGGCCAATAGTATTTTAAAGATATTTTCTTGAATGTCTTGAAGATACCAAGATGGAGTTCTGAAGGGGAACCATGGTTAACTTCAATAAGTGTATGCCTATCTCGAGGTAGTGGAACTTCTTTCCAAATAAAGTCATCGTTTAGACGATCGGGAGAATGGATGCAGCGGTAAAGTTTGTTATCCCTGATAGTGTAGTTGGGATATGCGTCTGGGTTGTTGGAGCATCCGAGAAAAATCTTGTTGTAGTGCTCAAGTTCACGATTAGGTGGTTCTTCAATCGTAATAGGATGTACGCCTTGAGGTGAAGTTTCTCGTGTATCAGGACGTTCTTCATTCTTATGTCTTGATAATAAATCTGGAACAACGTTATCCTTTCCTTTTTTATGTTTCAGGACAAAGTTAAAGCATGATAAGCGTAAAGTCCAGCGAGCAAGTCTTCCTGATGGATTTGATAAGTTCTGAAACCATTTAAGTGCAGCATGGTCAGTATATATTGTAAATTCTTTACCATTGTCTAGGTAACATCGCCAATGTTCTAACGCAGTTATTACAGCCAATGTTTCTCTTTCAGTAGTTGAGTAGTTCTGTTGATTTTTGTTTAGTGCTTTACTCATGTAAGCAATCACAACTTCTTTGTCATCTTGATGTTGAGTAAGCATTGCTCCTATGCCATAATTTGATGCATCACAATGTACAGAGAAGGGTAGTTCGAAGTTAGGGCAAGCAAGAACAGGAGCAGTTACCAAAGCTTCTTTAAGTTTCTGGAAAGCAGCTGCAGCTTGTGAATTCCATAAAAATTTAGGAGCGTTCTTCCCGGAACAGGTTAGTTGGTTGAGTGGAGAGGCAATGGTGCTAAAGTTTGGAATGAATCTTCTGAACCAGCTGCAGGTGCCTATGAATCTACGTACTTCTTTTCTGCAAGTAGGTACAGGATATTCTAAAATAGCTTTTATTTTATCTGGATCAGCACGTAGACCATACTCGTCCACTAGAAAACCAAGGTATTTCAGTTCTTTCTTGAAGAATTGACTCTTCTCAAAGTTAATAGTCAGATTAGCATATGAAAGTTTTTCATGAACTTTCATGAGAAGCGATATGTGTTCATCAAAAGTCTCGCTAATAATAACGATGTCATCCAGATAGCAAAATACCTTGTTCTCAAATTCAGGAGTAAAAAGCATATCCATTAATCTTTGTAGAGTTGCAGGTGAGTTAGAGAGACCAAAAGGCATTACCTTGAATCTAAACATACCTCTTCCAGGTACATAAAATGCAGTTTTATCTTTATCAGCAGGATTCAAGGGAATCTCCCAAAATGCTTTCGCAATGTCGATGCTTGATAAGTATTTAGCATTCTTCAGGTTGTCCAAAATTTCGCTTATTAGTGGCAGACTATAAGCATCACGACGTGTAACTGAGTTAAGCTTCCTGCTGTCTACGCAGAAACGCCATTCACCATTCTTCTTCGGAGTGATGAGAACTGGAGATAACCAAGGACTTTCGCATTGTTCAATGACGTTCCATCCCAGCATCTTATCAACTTCATTAATTAACGCCTTTTGTTTTTCAGGAGACAGTCTGTAACATCTTTGTTTGATTGGAAGAGAATTACCAGTATCAATCTTGTGGGTGATTAAGTGTGTGCTCCCCAGGATACCTTTTTCTTCAAAAGAAATTGTCTTGAAGCGTTGGATGATGTCGTTAGCGATGTCCTTTTGGTTAGGAGTTAAATGCTCATAAGGTAAAACTTTAATATCTTTAGTTTCGATAGCAGAGCATTTAGATTCTGTAAAGTTAAGAGAAGATAAAACACTAGGTAACAGATTAAATTTTCTCCAAAAGTCAATACCTAGTATTAGCGAAGGAAATATTTCCGGAAAAACATAAGCTTTAATCAAATGAGTTTGATTATTGAAATGAACAGGTAAGTCAAAATAACCCAAGGAATTAACTTTTTGATTATTAGCAGTAGAGACAGTAATAAGATCTGACTTGAAAAGTTTACAGCCCAGTTTAAGAATTTCCAAATGAGAATTATTACCCAGAATAGTTACTGAGCTGCCAGAATCTAGTAAACCAGATAAAGTTAAGTCATAAATTTTGACATTAACGAATGGACGATTAAGATCTTGTTCTTTGGAGTAGAGTGTAGAAGAGATTTTGTAACAAGAAAAGAAGTTTTGAATTGTTTTAATCCAACTAGCCCAATCGTCATTATCAAAGTTTAAGTTACTTTTCAAGTCAGCAGTTAGTTTTTTGAACTAGTATGTGGTTTGGGAGAACAAGTAGGGCAATCTGCAGTTTTAAAACCTTTAAGACCACATTTGAAACAAATCACGAATCGTGGTTGAGTACAAGTGTTCAAAGTATGACCTTGTTTACGACAGCGAACACAAAAAGAGCTTTCTTGAGGAGCTTTAGTTTGAGAGAGACTATTAACTTGTCTAGAAGGGTATTTGTAGGATGAAGTGAATTTATTCATAAAGGGAGGAGAAGGTTGTGAGTTATTAGAAGAATTTGAAGAGCCAACTGTACTTGAAGTGGAATGCTTGTAGTTGAATTCAGAAATAAGAGGACTTTGTTGTACATTTGGTTCTTTAAATTGTTTGTCTCTGTCAAGGAACTTTTCATAGTTTTGGCAAGTAGCCAGAAGAGAATCGATAGAGTCAATGTCTTTTAGAGCTACGAAGACTGAATAACATGGGCGAATATTCCTCAAAATAATCTCCAATTGTTCTGTTTCAGAGAGTTTCTTCGAAAGACGAGAGAATATTCCAGACATGATGGAAATATAGATGACGATAGGTTCATCACGGCCTTGAGTTCGGTTCCTAATCGCTTCTAGAAGTTTATAATCATAATCAAAACCACCAAAGTCTTTGATTAATAAAGAGGAAAGTTCGTTCCAAGTTAAGTTTGGATTCTGATTATATTTAAATCTGAACCAATGAAGAGCATTGTCGGTGAAAATTTCAAACGCTTGAGAAATCAACAAGTCTTTGGGTAAGCCACGAGCTAAGCAGTATTCTTCAAGTTTTTGAAGAAAGGATCTTGGACAGCTTTTACCATTGAAGGTGTGTCTTTTCAGATCTTTGAAGACGTTAGTTGGAGAAAAAGATTGAGGTAGTAGTAAAGGATACGGGGTATGGATCTTAACAGATGTTTGAGAAACAAGAGTAGGTTCCATGACAGTCGGGTCAACAGGAGGGTCAAGTGATGGAGAGTCATTTTCAGTTGGAGGTGGAGTCAAGGATTCGAATTGTTTAGTAATAGCTTCAAATTTCATCTTCAAAGTATCGAAAATAGCTTTAAAGTCTGGATATAAGTCAGTATCTATTCGCTCCAATCTGTAAAAAACATGATTAATAAAAGTTTCTATTAATCGTAAGTATTTGGTTTCACCTTGTAAAAATTTTTCAATTTTACAGTCCAGGTAAGTCAAAGTAGAACCAATTTGAGACAAGTCATCCTCGATCGGAATTGGAGAAGTCAGAATATCTTCAGGGTGAGAATTCTCAACTAAACGCAAAACCTGTTTTTTTAGAAGCAAAACAGTATTAGCTGGTTCCTCACATCTAATCTTCACTTCGTATTCGAGTTCGGCCTTGTTAAGGAATTCGTACTTAATAACCCGTTTCATTGTTATAATTAAGTGTTAAGTTTAAGAAATAAAAATTTAATAAAAAATTGTACCTCTAGAATAAAAATATTAAAGTGATGAATGTAAGTGAAGTGTTATATGTAGGTCTAAATATAATCCAGATAAGTTGAAAAACTAGATGAAGTTTTGTTTTAGAATTTGGAAGATATGATAAGGATGAGTAAATAAAGAGTTAAGAACGAAAGAGAAAGCAATTCAATCAAAAGGAAATGGATAAGGCGTAGCTAAGGTGAAGAAAAGAAGAACTTTTACGTTGGGCGCCAAATGTCGTGAAGCGACAATAAAAAAACTAAGAACCTAACTTAACTAGAACGAAAACAACCAAAATAAAATAAATTATTTAAAAATTTGAAGTTTTACAGTATCTTTTATAAAAAAAAGGTATGAAGGTGATGATGGGTTGTAATGAAGATGGTGATTTACAATATTATTAAAAAAAAAAATAACAAAAGATACTGCAACGAAGTATGCACAGGCTATGCCTATGATAGGTGCACAGCTCCTGCTCTAGGAACACGTAGAATCTGGAGAAAACACACGCAGCGTCTGGAGAAGGTACACGCAGCGCTTGGAGTAGACCCACACAGCGTCTTGAGCCGGTACGCAGCGTCGGGAGTAGGTCCACGAAACGTCTGGAGTAGGCACGCAGCGTTTAAAGTAGGTACACGCGGCGCTTGGAGTAGGCAAACACAACTTCCGGAGTAGACCCACACAGCGTCCGGAATAAACACGCAGCGTCTGAAGTAGGTCCACGCAACGTCAGGAGAAGGCACGCAGCGTTTGAAGTAAGTAAACACAGCGCACTAGTAGGCGGAGGCGTAGGCGTGGCTAGGCGACGACTTAAGGAGCGGGCAGAGGCTTGCAGGATCCCGAGGCAGTGCAGAAAAGGCCTTTAGGAGATGCTTTAAGTATCAAAGCTCAAGTCAGACTCTCCCATTCGCCGATTGTTCGGCTATCTTTCCTTTTTTTGACGGATCTGGCATAAGAACGGAAAATTATTCTCATTAAATTTGAAATTATTTAAATTAAAAGCAAATTCTTGTAAATGGCCAAGAAGAAAGGAGTATTTTGAAGTAAAAACATCAGGCCGGTAACGATAATTGAATAAAAATTGCCATGACAACCTGATAAACAACGATGTCAAAACATGTCAAATTTTGGTTTTAGGCTCGTAATACAGAAACGGCAAGATTTAAGTGAAAAATGAGATATTATTTATATAGGAAAAAAAAGTAGCGCAACAGCGCGCACGAAACCCGAAATTGCAGAGTTACGGAGAACTAAATAAAAGACCGAAAAAGGTAGACTCCATTGACACCGATTTAAAAAGTGCTGATAGCATGAAAAATACGAAGTGAAAATGATTTGTTATTGTGTTCTTATGAATTAAAAATATTACAGGATCCTATGGAAATAAAGGTGATGCAAAATATCAAGTTTTGAGGCGAATGCAGAACATCAAAAACAGAATGGAAAAATAAATTTAAAATAGTGTAAAATGATATGTAAGTATGTATAAGCATAACACTACAACTGTATTATGGTCGTAGCACGGATGAGGCGGCTCCGTGCTCTTCAAAATACCAGCGTAAAATAGGTTTTGTATGGTGAGTATAGAGAGTACTGGAGACCCCTTTATCGGAAATGAGGCATATTGATTATTAATGAGCCACCGTATCCACTTATCATCGGGTTTATACTATTTCATCAAAGTTTAAGTTTTGTTATGTTAAACGAAATTTACTATTTACTATTTTTATACGTGGTAGAGCCACGCTGCAGGGTCGGCTCGACCGGGGAAGGAGTACGCTGTCACAGAATACCAGCGTAAAATAGCAGCTAGTAGTTAGGTTGTACCAGTTCTGGCGCACTGAGTCAGTACTACTGTACTAGTAGTTAAGTTGTACCAGTTCTGTTCTACTCATCTATTGTTCTTGAATACCGTCATTATCTATTCGTGCGTCGGATTATCAGTGCTATTATATTATACTCCTTGGTTCCTATCTACAACGGTAATCTGAATCATCAATAAAATACATTACCTAATTTTGTTACAATTTTTATTTACGAAATACAATATCTTATTACTTATTATCTATAAAATAGAAGCGAAACATCTCATCCACTAAAATATCGTTGTACAATGTGTTCCCTGTAAATATACTCGTAAAACTATGCATTGAACATCCCTGAAACTTATATAGAAAATACATTAAGCAATATTCGCCACAAACTGAAGTTCACTCATTCTGTATCCTATCAACATTCCAGTTCCATCCGAGATCCTAAAAAAAAAAAGAAAAGGTTTTGGCATGCTCTAATCACGAATCTGCGGTCCATTTTTGCGTAGGATGCACGGTTCCGGAGATGTGCAGATCAATTAACTCTTATCTAATTGATATCCGGTGTTCCTCAACCGTCATTAGAGCTCCATTGTCCTTATCTACTTATCTACTGTTCGTTCAATACCGTCATTATCTATTATTCGTCAGCGTGTGGGTCGGCTTATGCTATTATATTATACTCCTTGGTTCCTATCTACAACGGTAATCTGAATCATCAATAAAATACATTACCTAATTTTGTTACAATTTTTATTTACGAAATACAAAATCTTATTACTTATTATCTATAAAATAGGAGCGAAACCTCTCATCCACTAAAATATCGTTGTACAATGTGTTCCCTGTAAATATACTCGTAAACCTATGCATTGAACATCTCTGAAACTTATATAGCAAATACATTAAGCAATATTCGCCACAAACTGAAGTTCACTCATTCTGTATCCTATCAACATTCCAGTTCCATCTTTTACAATTTCTTTTTAAAAACTGTGGATGATATCGTACAGGTGCCCGTCCGAATGAATCAAAATATTGACCGACGTCATTCGTATCGATATACAAAGCTACCCAATGTGACCCTGGTTTATCATCTGTACCCAAATTGCATATTACCTAGTCAGGTCATAAATTCTATTACATGTTTAATATAAAATAAATGAAACAAGTTTATTCATTATGTAACCATTTATATACCAAAATGAACTTAACAAAACATAGATTCTTATGACACTATAGTTTATTCAAAATGACCTCCGTGATTTTGAATACAGGCCTTCAATCTGCGCGGCCAGTCGTCTAATCGCAGCACGAACGAGGTCCATGTCAATATCGGCGGCTGCCTTAATCAAGGATGTCTTGAGTGACTCCAAATTGGGATGAGGCTTTGAGCACGCCTTTTCCTCCAAGTGTTGCCATATCTTGTAATCTAACGGATTCAAATCTGGACTGGAGGAGGGCCAGTCTTTGTGTCGGATGAAGTCAATTTCACGCGCCGCCAGCCAGTCATGTGTGCTCTTCGCTCTATGAGCTGACGCCGAATCTTGTTGGAATACCCAGTGCCTGTTATTGAACATGGTATGAGAAACAGGTTACACAAGGTTCGTCAGGACTGTATTTTGATACACAACTGCATTCGTTTTTAATAAACCTTTCTCACAAAAATGTACCTCTGTTAAGCCCCAATAAGAAACTCCCAACCATACCATGAGCGAGGATGGCAAATGACCTCGTTGGACACGCGGAATACGGTTGCTCGCTTCTTCACTACTGTGTGCGTACACCTTATCATTTTGTTTGTTGTAGCTCTCTTCTACGGTAAAAAATTTTTCATCCGAAAAAAGAATTTCCCGATATTTTTTTCCCGCGTACCGCTTCAACAAAGCGCAGCATCTCGTCAGTCTCAGGTCCATTAGACGAGCATTCAAACGGTGTCCTGTTTTTCTTTGATATGCCCGAAGCCCTAAGTCTTCATTTAACACCCTTTTCATCGTGGTTCTGCTTCCCACCCCATCTGAAGGGCCAACAGTTTCTGCTTACGTTTGGGATTTCTTTGAATTCGCGCCTTCACAGCTTTTATCACTGCTGGAGTCCTAACAGACCGAGGGCGACCACTTCTTGACCTATCATCTACACTAGAGTCTTCATTGTATCGTTTGATGGTACGATAAACGAATCTTTTGGTTATATTCAAATTTTTCAGTATGTCAAAAATTTGAATTGGCGCGGAACCGCAACGATGCAACGCAATAACTGCAACACGGTCTTCTTTAAACGTCCACTCCATATTCAAAAATTAGTAAAATTCTAAAAAGTATACAGTTTTATTTTCATGAACAATTCGAAATTCGAATTCAATAAACTTTTTTGTGGCCAGCATTCTAAAAGAAAAGTTTTTACTGTGTGACAATACTTATGACCTGACTAGGTATATACGTTGGTACGTGGGTGTACATGGGCGGTCTATTAGCAGCATAAACATTATTTTCTAGACTGGGGTGAATCTTTTTCAGATGTTGTTGTACGTCTAGTGTATCCATGATATTACTGCTATTAGTAGATTATTACAGTACAATCTACTCAATGACTAACATAGGAATGATCAATTATAGTGATTTCTAAATATTAAATTGCATTATTTTGTATTATTTCTGTACGTATTTGAGTCATCGATACACCGAACAAGACGACACGAAGTAACGCTGAGATAAACAACAGAATGTTAGATAAGCTTGTTGCCGCATAAAGTTATTATCAATTCCACTGTAGAAATTCTTTAGATTAGAATTATTACTTACTGGTACTATATAAGACCAAGCAACTGCAGTCATGGAGTTAGTGTTTAACCGCAGTGGATCTATCAATACTATATTTGTGTTACTTCAAGGTATCAAAGGCCATAGATGTAAGTGTTTATTCTATTACCAAACTTACTTTTCTTTCTGTTATTTTCTTACGTGTGTACGATTTAGTGTTAACAAATTATATTTAAATATTGTGTGTGTATATGATTAAGCCGTGGTAGCTCAGATGGTTAGCGCAAGCTGTAAATTTTACAGTACGCGACGCGGGTTCGATCCCCGCCGACACCAATTAAATTGTTAATTGCAATTTTAAGTGTTTATTCTATTGACAAACTTACTTTTCTTTCTGTTATTTTCTTACGTGTGTATGATTTAGTGTTAACAAATTATATTTAAATATTGTGTGTGTATATGATTAAGCCGTGGTAGCTCAGATGGTTAGCGCAAGCTGTAAATTTCACAGTACGCGACCCGGGTTCGACCCCCGCCGGCACCACTTAAATTGTTAATTGCAATTTTAATTGCTGATTTACCACGTGCTCGGCGGTGAAGGAAAACATTGTGAGGAAACCTGCTTGTCTGAGAAAATTTCGAAGGCATGTGAAGTTCGCCAACACATTTCCTAGCCATAAATACAAAGACAATCATCATCATCATTACAGCCCTTCACAAGTCCACTGCTGAACATAGGCCTCCCCCAAGTAATGCCACAAAGCACGGTCCTGAGCCACCTGCATCCATCGACTTCCTGCATATCTTACCAGGTCGTCACTCCATCTAGTGGGGGGTCGCCCTACACTACGCCTACCGGTACGGGGCTGCCACTCGAGAACCTTTCTTCCCCATCGGTTATCGGTTCTTCGAGCTATATGGCCGGCCCATTGCCACTTCAGCTTACTAATCCGTTGGGCTATGTCGGTCACTCTGGTTTTACTGCGGATATCCTCATTTCTGAGTCTATCACGCAGAGAAACTCCGAGCATAGCCCTCTCCATAGCTCGCTGAGCGACCTTGAGCGTCCTCATACGGCCAGCAGTGAAGGACCACGTCTCAGATCCGTAAGTCATCACTGGCAACACGCACTGGTTGTACAATCTAGTTTTTAGAGATTGAGGTATACCTGACGAGAAGATATGTCGTAATTTCCCGAACGCTGCCCAGCCGAGTTGAATCCGTCGATTGACCTCTCGGTCGAAGTTGGACTTACCTAGTCGGACTATTTGTCCCAGGTAAACGTACTCGTCAACAACTCCGAGCATAGTGCTCCCAACAACTACCGGCATAGGTGTGACATGGACATTAAACATGATCTTTGTTTTGTCCATGTTCATCTTAAGACCTATCCGTTGGGAGGCACTATTGAGGTCATTGAGCACAGTTCTTAAGTCCTCCAGCGATTCTGCCATAAGGACTATATCGTCGGCAAATCGAAGGTGAGTGATGTACTCGCCATTGATGTTAATACCGTATCCTTTCCAGTCCAGTAGCCCGAAAACGTCTTCCAAAGCAGCGGTGAAGAGTTTCGGGGATATAACGTCACCCTGTCTTACACCTCTCTGCAGTTGGATAGGTTTCGAGCTCTGGTTCTGTACTCGGATAGCCATCGTAGCCCTACTGTACAAACACTTCAGCACTTCGATATACCGACAGTCAACTTGGCACCGCTGAAGGGACTGCAGCACCGCCCAAATTTCGACGGAATCAAAGGCTTTCTCATAGTCCACATACGCCAGGCAAAGTGGCAAATTGTACTCTTCAGTCTTCTGCACAATCTGCCGCAGGGTATGTATGTGGTCTATGGTACTGAAGCCTTTTCGGAAACCGGCTTGTTCGGGAGGCTGGAAGTCGTCGAGTCTGCGTGCGAGACGATTCGTAATGACTCTCGAAAACAGCACGTAGACGCGACATTTGTTTTTTTACAACATAAATTTTGTTTGATTTCACAAAGACAATAGCAGAAAGTAAAAAGTTAAAAAATACTTCTTTAATAATGACAGTCATTAGTGATCATTAGTGAATGTGATTCTGTTTTCTTAAATTACAGGAAGAAAAGAGCAGAAGGAAGAAATGGGATGATGGGAAGTAATGAAGAATGAATTGTTATGTGAAGTTTGTTGGAACAAACATATTTTAGTCACGTGTAAATACTTTTAACATTTTGGTTCAAAATGACACAAAATCTAAAAAATATTAGATACATCATCGACATGGACGGATTTTACATTACATTTCCTCATAAACATTTTCAATGTCGAGAAATGGCTATTCTAGACGTAAAACTATCTAATAAAAATGATTCGTTTATCGATCATTATTTGTTTCAGCCAAGTTATCCTTTCAATTATTTGTCGCCAAAAGACAAAAATCTGTTCGTTATTGTGAAAAACACGTGCACGGCATTCCATATTTCGATGTGACCGAAGAATTAAAATGTGCCTACAAACAAGAGAACATCATTCCCATATTAAATTGGTATATTAGAAATTTGTGCAAAGACGAAGTGATCGCATACAAAGGTGGTTCAACAGAAAAACAATTATTAAAAATGTTGACGACGAATGATAGAATTTTTAATATTGAAGAATACAAATGTCCAAAATACAATGATTTGGTAAATGTCATAAATTTAAACAAACGTTATGTGTGTAATAATCATATATTTGCAAAAAATAATCACAAAATTTTACATTGTTCTTGTGACAAAGTGTGGGTTTTTTACAAGTGGTTACTGCTTGAAAATAAAATTTTAAATTAATCATAAATTTTGTTTGATTTCCCAAAAACATTAGTAATAGTATACTATATAATACAAAATTGGTTCAATAGAAAAACAATCTTTAAAAATGTTGACGACGAATGATAGAATTTTTAATATTGAAGAATACAAATGTCCAAAATACAATAATTTGGTAAATGTCATAAATTTAAATAAACGTTATGTGTGTAGTAATCATATATTTGCAAAAAATAATCACAAAATTTTACATTGTTCTTGAGACGAAGTGTGGGTTTTTTACAAGTGGTTATTGCTTGACAATAAAATTTTAAATTAATCATAAATTTTGTTTGATTTCCCAAAAACATTAGTTATAGTATACTATATAATACAAAATTGGTTCAACAGAAAAACAATTTTTAAAAATGTTGACAACGAATGATAGAATTTTTAATACTGAAGAATAAAAATGTCAAAAATACAACAATTTGGTAAATGTCATAAATTTAAACAAACGTTATGTGTGTAATAATCATATATTTGCAAAAAATAATCACAAAATTTTACATTGTTCTTGTGACGAAGTGTGGGTTTTTTACAAGTGGTTATTGCTTGAAAATAAAATTTTAAATTAATCATAAATTTTGTTTGATTTCCCAAAAACATTAGTTATAGTATACTATATAACACAAAATTGGTTCAACAGAAAAACAATTTTTAAAAATGTTGACGACGAATGATAGAATTTTTAATATTGAAGAATACAAATTTCCAAAATACAATGATTTGGTAAATGTCATAAATTTAAACAAACGTTATGTGTGTAATAATCATATATTTGCAAAAAATAATTACAAAATTTTACATTGTTCTTGTGACGAAGTGTGGGTTTTTTACAAGTGGTTATTGCTTGAAAATAAAATTTTAAATTAATCATAAATTTTGTTTGATTTCCCAAAAACATTAGTTATAGTATACTATATAACACAAAATTGGTTCAACAGAAAATCAATTTTTAAAAATGTTGACGACGAATGATAGAATTTTTAATATTGAAGAATACAAATTTCCAAAATACAATGATTTGGTAAATGTCATAAATTTAAACAAACGTTATATGTGTAATAATCATATATTTGCAAAAAATAATCACAAAATTTTACATTGTTCTTGTGACGAAGTGTGGGTTTTTTACAAGTGGTTATTGCTTGAAAATAAAATTTTAAATTAATCATAAATTTTGTTTGATTTCCCAAAAACATTAGTTATAGTATACTATATAATACAAAATTGGTTCAACAGAAAAACAATTTTTAAAAATGTTGACGACGAATGATAGAATTTTTAATATTGAAGAATACAAATGTCCAAAATACAATGCTTTGGTAAATCTCATAAATTTAAACAAACGTTATGTGTGTAATAATCATATATTTGCAAAAAATAATCACAAAATTATTTTACATTGTTTTTGTGACGAAGTGTAAGTTTCTTACAAGTGTTTATTGCTTGAAAATAAAATTTTAAATTAATCATAAACTACTACTATAACTAATGTTTTTGGGAAATCGAACAAAATTTATGATTAATTTAAAATTTTATTTTCAAGCAATAACCACTTGTAAAAAACCCACACTTCGTCACAAGAAGAATGTAAAATTTTGTGATTATTTTTTGCAAATATACGATTATTACACACAACGTTTGTTTAAATTTATGACATTTACTAAATCGTTGTATTTTGGACATTTGTATTCTTCAATATTAAAAATTCTATCATTCGTCTTCAACATTTTTAAAAATTGTTTTTCTGTTGAACCAATTTTGTATTATATAGTATACTATAACTAATGTTTTTGGGAAATCAAACAAAATTTATGATTAATTTAAAATTTTATTTTCAAGCAATAACCACTTGTAAAAAATAACCACTTGTAAAAAACCCACACTTCGTCACAAGAACAATGTAAAATTTTGTGATTTTTTTTTTGCAAATATATGATTACTACACACATAACGTTTATTTAAATTTATGACATTTACCAAATCATTATATTTTGGACATTTGTATTCTTCAATATTAAAAATTCTATCATTCGCCGTCAACATTTTTAAAGATTGTTTTTCTATTGAACTAATTTTGTATTATATAGTATACTATAACTAATGTTTTTGGGAAATCAAACAAAATTTATGATTAATTTAAAATTTTATTTTTAAGCAATAACCACTTGTAAAAAACCCACACTTCGTCACAAGAACAATGTAAAATTTTGTGATTATTTTTTGCAAATATATGATTATTACACACATAACGTTTGTTTAAATTTATGACATTTACCAAATCATTGTATTTTGGACATTTGTATTCTTCAATATTAAAAATTCTATCATTCGTCGTCAACATTTTTAAAAATTGTTTTTCTGTTGAACCACCTTTGTATGCGATCACTTCGTCTTTGCATAAATTTCTAATATACCAATTTAATATGGGAATGATGTTCTCTTGTTTGTAGGCACATTTTAATTCTTCGGTCACATCGAAATATGGAATGCCGTGCACGTGTTTTTCACAATAACGAACAGTTTTTTTGTCTTTTGGCGACAAATAATTGAAAGGATAACTTGGCCGAAACAAATAATGATCGATAAACGAATCATTTTTATTAGATAGTTTTACGTCTAGAATAGCCATTTCTCTACATTGAAAATGTTTATGAGGATATGTAATGTAAAATCCGTCCATGTCGATGATGTATCTAATATTTTTTAGATTTTGTGTCATTTTGAACCAAAATGTTAAAAGTATTTACACGTGACTAAAATATGTTTGTTCCAACAAACTTCACATAACAATTCATTCTTCATTACTTCCCATCATCCCATTTCTTCCTTCTGCTCTTTTCTTCCTGTAATTTAAGAAAACAGAATCACATTCACTAATGATCACTAATGACTGTCATTGTTAAAAAAGTATTTTTTAACTTTTTACTTTCTGCTATTGTCTTTGTATTTATGGCTAGGAAATGTGTTGGCGAACTTCACATGCCTTTGAAATTTTCTCAGACATGCAGGTTTCCTCACGATGTTTTCCTTCACCGCCGAGCACGTGGTAAATCAGCAATTAAAATTGCAATTAACAATTTAAGTGGTGCCGGCGGGGGTCGAACCCGGGTCGCGTACTGTGAAATTTACAGCTTGCGCTAACCATCTGAGCTACCGCGGCTTAATCATATACACACACAATATTTAAATATAATTTGTTAACACTAAATCATACACACGTAAGAAAATAACAGAAAGAAAAGTAAGTTTGTCAATAGAATAAACACTTAAAATTGCAATTAACAATTTAATTGGTGTCGGCGGGGATCGAACCCGCGTCGCGTACTGTAAAATTTACAGCTTGCGCTAACCATCTGAGCTACCACGGCTTAATCATATACACACACAATATTTAAATATAATTTGTTAACACTAAATCGTACACACGTAAGAAAATAACAGAAAGAAAAGTAAGTTTTTTAATAGAATAAACACTTACATCTATGGCCTTTGATACCTTGAAGTAACACAAATATAGTATTGATAGATCCACTGCGGTTAAACACTAACTCCATGACTGCAGTTGCTTGGTCTTATATAGTACCAGTAAGTAATAATTCTAATCTAAAGAATTTCTACAGTGGAATTGATAATAACTTTATGCGGCAACAAGCTTATCTAACATTCTGTTGTTTATCTCAGCGTTACTTCGTGTCGTCTTGTTCGGTGTATCGATGACTCAAATACGTACAGAAATAATACAAAATAATGCAATTTAATATTTAGAAATCACTGTAATTGATCATTCCTATGTTAGTCATTGAGCAGATTGTACTGTAATAATCTACTAATAGCAGTAATATCATGGATACACTAGATGTACAACAACATCTGAAAAAGATTCACCCCAGTCTAGAAAATAATGTTTATGCTGCTAATAGACTGCCCATGTACACCCACGTACCAACGTATATACCTAGTCAGGTCATAAGTATTGTCACACAGTAAAAACTTTTCTTTTAGAATGCTGGCCACAAAAAAGTTTATTGAATTCGGATTTCGAATTGTTCATGAAAATAAAACTGTATACTTTTTAGAATTTTACTAATTTTTGAATATGGAGTGGACGTTTAAAGAAGACCGTGTTGCAGTTATTGCGTTGCATCGTTGCGGTTCCGCGCCAATTCAAATTTTTGACATACTGAAAAATTTGAATATAACCAAAAGATTCGTTTATCGTACCATCAAACGATACAATGAAGACTCTAGTGTAGATGATAGGTCAAGAAGTGGTCGCCCTCGGTCTGTTAGGACTCCAGCAGTGATAAAAGCTGTGAAGGCGCGAATTCAAAGAAATCCCAAACGTAAGCAGAAACTGTTGGCCCTTCAGATGGGGTTAAGCTAACCACGATGAAAAGGGTGTTAAATGAAGACTTAGGGCTTCGGGCATATCGAAGAAAAACAGGACACCGTTTGAATGCTCGTCTAATGGACCTGAGACTGACGAGATGCTGCGCTTTGTTGAAGCGGTACGCGGGAAAAAATATCGGGAAATTCTTTTTTCGGATGAAAATTTTTTTACCGTAGAAGAGAGCTACAACAAACAAAATGATAAGGTGTACGCACACAGTAGTGAAGAAGCGAGCAACCGTATTCCGCGTGTCCAACGAGGTCATTTTCCATCCTCGCTCATGGTATGGTTGGCAGTTTCTTATTGGGGCTTAACAGAGGTACATTTTTGTGAGAAAGGTTTATTAAAAACGAATGCAGTTGTGTATCAAAATACAGTCCTGACGAACCTTGTGTAACCTGTTTCTCATACCATGTTCAATAACAGGCACTGGGTATTCCAACAAGATTCGGCGTCAGCTCATAGAGCGAAGAGCACACAAGACTGGCTGGCGGCGCGTGAAATTGACTTCATCCGACACAAAGACTGGCCCTCCTCCAGTCCAAATTTGAATCCGTTAGATTACAAGATATGGCAGCACTTGGAGGAAAGGTCGTGCTCAAAGCCTCATCCCAATTTGGAGTCACTCAAGACATCCTTGATTAAGGCAGCCGCCGATATTGACATGGACCTCGTTCGTGCTGCGATTAGACGACTGGCCGCGCAGATTGAAGGCCTGTATTCAAAATCACGGAGGTCATTTTGAATAAACTATAGTGTCATAAGAATCTATGTTTTGTTAAGTTCATTTTGGTATATAAATGGTTACATAATGAATAAACTTGTTTCATTTATTTTATATTAAACATGTAATAGAATTTATGACCTGACTAGGTAATATGCAATTTGGGTACAGATGATAAACCAGGGTCACATTGGGTAGCTTTGTATATCGATACGAATGACGTCGGTCAATATTTTGATTCATTCGGACGGGCACCTGTACGATATCATCTACAGTTTTTAAAAAGAAATTGTAAAAGATGGAACTGGAATGTTGATAGGATTCAGAATGAGTGAACTTCAGTTTGTGGCGAATATTGCTTAATGTATTTGCTATATAAGTTTCAGGGATGTTCAATGCATAGGTTTACGAGTATATTTACAGGGAACACATTGTACAACGATATTTTAGTGGATGAGACGTTTCGCTCCTATTTTATAGATAATAAGTAATAAGATTTTGTATTTCGTAAATAAAAATTGTAACAAAATTAGGTAATGTATTTTATTGATGATTCAGATTACCGTTGTAGATAGGAACCAAGGAGTATAATATAATAGCATAAGCCGACCCACACGCTGACGAATAATAGATAATGACGGTATTGAACGAACAATAGATAAGTAGATAAGGACAATGGAGCTCTAATGACGGTTGAGGAACACCGGATATCAATTAGATAAGAGTTAATTGATCTGCACATCTCCGGAACCGTGCATCCTACGCAAAAATGGACCGCAGATTCGTGATCAGAGCATGCCAAAATCTTTTCTTTTCTTTTTTTTTTTAGGATCTCGGATGGAACTGGAATGTTGATAGGATACAGAATGAGTGAACTTCAGTTTGTGGCGAATATTGCTTAATGTATTTGCTATATAATTTTCAGGGATGTTCAATGCATAGTTTTACGAGTATATTTACAGGGAACACATTGTACAACGATATTTTAGTGGATGAGATGTTTCGCTTCTATTTTATAGATAATAAGTAATAAGATATTGTATTTCGTAAATAAAAATTGTAACAAAATTAGGTAATGTATTTTATTGATGATTCAGATTACCGTTGTAGATAGGAATCAAGGAGTATAATATAATAGCACTGATAATCCGACGCACGAATAGATAATGACGTTATTCAAGAACAATAGATGAGTAGATAAGGACAATGGAGCGCTAATGACGGTTGAGGCATCCACCGGATATCAATTAGATAAGAGTTAATTGATCTGCACATCTCCGGAACCGTGCATCCTACGCAAAAATGGACCGCAGATTCGTGATCAGACATGCCAAAACCTGTTTTTTTTTTTTTTAGTATCGTGAGTCGACGAACGTCGTACTTGTACAACGTAACTACGAGTGCGCCAGAACTGGTACAACCTAACTACTAGTACAGTAGTACTGACTCAGTGCGCCAGAACTGGTACAACCTAACTACTGCAGCTTAATACTGCTGTGTTTCGTATGGTGAGTGTAGCGATCCGGAGACCCCTTTTTACTGGAAACGAGGCATTCCATCTTAGTCCTCAGGTGTGACAACGCATCTGCGTTTTGATTTTTAATCGAGGATAAATGTAGAGATGTCTATGGACCACAGCATCCACTTACCATCAGGTGGGCTGTGTGCTCGTTTGTCACCCTTATTCTATATAAAAAAACCTGTCATATTAACTATTTTATTGGTGCTGGCGGAGATTAAACCCGAGTTGCTCATGTACTGTTAAATCTACAGCGAGCGCTTAGCCCCTGAGCTATCACGGCTCCAATGATTTACCACTTGCTCGGCGGTAAAGTAAAACACCATGAGGAAATCTGCATGCCTGAAAAATAAGATTATTATAGATCTTATTTTGAAGACATGTGAAGTTCGCCAGCACGCATTGTGGCAGCGCGGCGGCATTTCCTTGCCTAAAAACCTTCTCAAAATGAGATGAGGTCGGTGATCAGCAGTGAGCTGTAACTTTTATTTTTTAACTTAATGTTGAACGAATTTTCCAACAAATTTTACAATAGCAAAACGGAGAAATTTTACTGCTACAACTGGTTGGCTACAGTACATAGTAATTCGTGGTCCTATGCGTTCAGCATTTTAAAATTTTTAGTTTGACCGTGTAGTGGCGATTTAAGAATATCCACTACCGCATATCTTCTCGTGTATGTCGTAAGTGGCAGATAGAGGCGAAAAAACCGGAGATGTGCAGCAACGTCTTCCTAATGACAACTATTTATACATGGTAGAGCCATGATGCAGTTATATTATGGTTGTAGCACGAGTGGGTCGGCTCAACCGGGAACACGCCCTCACAGAATAACAGCGTAAATAATTATTACTGCTCTTTGCCATATGGTGAGTATTTATATACTAACTGGAGACCCTTTTTACTGGAAACGTGGCGTTCTATCTTAGTCCTCAGGGGTGACAACGAATCTGCAATCGAGGGTAAATGTATGTGTATATATGTATATAAATATCTATGGGCCACAGCATTTATTTACCATAAGGTGGACTGTGTGCTCGTAATTCACACTAATTCTATTTAAAAAAAAATGTTTTTTTTTCTTTTTTTATTGCCACTTGCTAAGCGTGGCACCTGTGACATATACTCCCCTTATAAGGCAGGCATCTATGGGGGAGGCCTAGGTATATACTAGTTTTTTAATAGTTTGTGACGGTAATGATAACATTTATTTTACTACAAGCACTAAAATTATGATATGTTTATATTTAATACCAAATCTGTTATTCAATACCAAATAAAAATATTTGAAAGTTTTATGTATATATTTAATATCAAATCCGTTATATAACGCCAAATCAAAATATTATAAAAACATCATTTACCTAAGTATGAACAATTTTATAAAATTAAATAATATGAACAACAATTTTTGTAAAATCCAAAAATGCACACCTCGAACCCTCATGTAAATGTTTTAAATAATCAATTTACTTTTATTAATTACCGAAACACCTATTTCGTTGAAAGCTATAAAAAATTGTTTCTGTATGATCAACACGATTTTTTTTGACTGCTTGATACCGGTGTTTCGTATTTTGTTACCGAAAAATATTGTCAATTTACAATATTGAAATCCTAAGGATCCTAAAGAATCGTAAGGATTAAAAGATTAAGTTCAGTTTTTCGAAAGATATCTTGTTCACATCCATGCCATCCAACTGACGTCCGAGTGAAATTCTTTTCAATTAAATTATTTTTAACTAGGGCCGATGCAGATGCGAAGGTAAAACCTTTAAAATTATTGCGCGCGCTTTTGCTTTACAATAGACAATTTAGTTTTTGGTTATTTTTTAATATCTTTTAGACAAATTCAGATTTTTATTGTTTACAAACCTTGTCTGCGTTGAGCTACAAATATTGCCGAAAAAATTTTCTGAATTGGCCTACGGGTTACGGAGGAGATAAATTTCAAAGAATCGTTTTCTTGCGCCATGGTAGCTCCGCTCACTTTGCTCAATTTTTGCTTTGAAATAAATAATCTTATAACAAGGGCAGAAGTAATAATTGAAATCTCCAATTGCTATTGGTGTACGTTTTTTATTATATAAGTGCAATACAAAGCTGTTGGAAGTGATTTAAGTTGAGTGGATCGCGACTTATCGATTTGGTGTCAATAAAGCACTACGTCTCCGCTTCACGTTATGATACATACAGTAATACATAAATTTAAACGCCTTCGTTGTCGTCAAAAAGTCATTTTGTTTAAATTCTCAGTATCAATAACAGAGCTGTTGTCCAACAGGACCTTCTGACGTGCAGTCCTACTACTGACATTTTTTTTAAATTCGCTCCTATTTGTAAAATGTTCTCCTGTCCTCCATTCCGTCGTGGAAGTGATTTACATAGATAAATTGCGCACAAACAAATATCTGAACCCGAAAGAATTGATTTTGTATTTCAATAAAATATACCAAATCATCATTATTAAATCGTTTAAGCGAAAATAGCATAATGATAATACCGAGGACTTACTGGTAAAACCAGTTGTCTGCAATTTTTTGTGAAAGTGAGTTATAATTATATTTCTACTTACATTTTTTTTCAACTTTCTGGTAAAACCAACCATTTGCTATGGCCATTATTCACGAAGATATTGCGTGGCATTACCGTGTATCAGCATGGTGAGGTTAAAAATGTCTACGTAAAACAGTTTTAAGCCTTTATTGGTTTGGCGCATTTTATTTCTTACTATGAAAACATGTTATAATTCCATAACTTTTGCAACGGTTAACATAAGTTCCAAAATGCTTACATGATGAAACAGTAAAGGGATTTTAATTGCTTTAGCTAGAAATCGTTTACAAAAGTTATTTGGCTTTCTTTAGCGGGAAAAACCGAAGAAGTGCTCCCAGTCGTTAGGCTCATTTGTTTCACTTTAGATAACTGCTTTTATATGAGACCTATTACATAAAATTCATCAACTAAAGATGTGTAAGTAATTGGTGTATCTATAGGAATATAAATACTAAAATTAAATAACAATAGTTTTTAAAATAAGAACATAATGAGATAGAGCTAATTGATGAGATGAAGATAATATAGCAGTTGGCTTTAAATGATTTTAAGGAGAAGGAGGAATTCTTTTTGATGAACTCTTCCAGAAACGTATCCTCTTTATTAGTCTCGTTTTGAATTATCTAATAGATATTTTACAATGATGTTACTATATGTATTATAGTATTCTATGTTGTTACCAGTACTTAAAAAAGTACTCTGTTGATGTTGGTAAGACTGCAACGTAGAAAACATTTAAAATGTTGCAGCAACAAAAAAGGTCAAAAATTAGCGCAAAGGAGTGCGCGTGCGAGCGTCATTTTAATTTTATAGACAACTAAGAAAAATGAGGTTAGCTTCATAATAACAGACGCCAACAATTCCCGATACTGGTATGGAACACCGAATGGTTTAACTTAAAATTTCAGTTGCCTCTCACCCTTAGATTTTAAGTGAGATTGAGAGGTTCTAAAGACAGCTGTACACATTATCGTTAGACAAACATATAAGTTTCAAGAATTATCTTTATATAGATATCCGGAACGTCAGACCGATAGGCATGGTGGCACTATAGAGACCACTGTACTTCTGGCTGTTACGAAGGAATAAAGCAGAAATGCGGTAGTCATTTTCTTTAAAAAAAAACATGCTACAACGCTCTATTTAAGAACTACAGACCTATTTTTCTTCTCAACCGTTACGTGCTGTTTTTTTAGTCATTACGAATTAGCTCGTACGCGGGATCGATAACTTCAAGCCTAACGAATAGGCCGGTTTTCGCAAGGGATATAGTACTTACTTACTTACTTACTTATCGTCACGCACAATCCCTAACGGGGTAGCCAGAGAGAACAGATCGCCAAGTGTCACGATCCTTACATACCTCTTTCGCTTCTTTCAGGTTCATTAACCTCTTCATACATGCACGTCTAGGTATCCGAGTACTCTTGACCCTCCCCTCTTCGAGCAATTTGCTCACATGGTCTTCGAAAGTTAGTCTCGGTCTACCTCGACACCTTTTAATATTTACTTTCGCTCTATATATTTTCTTCACCATTCGGTCTTCACTCATTCGTTCAACGTGCCCAAACCATTGGAGTACGCTCCTATCAATTTTTGTGATAAGGTCATCTTTCAATCCTGCCATATTGCGAGTCTCTTCGTTTCGCTTTCGGTCGGCTATGGTAACGCCACACATTTTACGAAGAGATCGCATCTCCACTGCATTCAACTTGCTTTTATGCTTCTTATGGCATACCCAGGTTTCGCTGCCATATAACAAAGTCGGTACCAACACTGCGTTATGTATTGCAAGGCGTGCACTCTTCACCACGCCTTGCCTTTTTACTAATACATTCAGGGCACCATTGACTTTGTTTCCGGCAGCGACACGCCTATCCACATCTAAATCACATCTTCCATCCCGGCTGAAAGCACTCCCCAAGTATACAATTTCATTTACCTGTTCTAGACATACCTGATTTACCCATATTTCAGATTTCGTTCTCTCTGCGTCCTTTTCAAATACCAGAACCTCAGTTTTATTAGCATTCAAACGGAGACCTTTAATTTCACATTCCTCTTTCATACACGTGACTAATGCCTGCAGTTCTGCTTCTGATGGTGCAATAAGCACTGCATCATCAGCATACAGCAGACAATTAACTTTTATGTCACCCAATTTCACACCCAAACAGCTATCTTTCAGCTTCTGTAAACAGCTGTCGAGATACAGTATGAACAGCCAGGAAGACATGACACAACCCTGTTTTACGCCCGCTTGGACGCTAAACATGGGTGACAGGTCATGCCCTACCCGCACACAGGGGTATAGTAATGCGTAGAATCCTCTTAGTGGTAGTAGTAAAAGTACAATCTACCACTTTATCATACATATGGAGACTATTGAGAAAGCCTTATTTCCGTCGAAATTTGGGCCGAGTTACAGTCCCTTCAGCGATGCTAAGTCGATTTGTCAGTATATTAATGCTGAAATTTCTATACAGTAAGACTACGATGGCGATGTGAGTATTGAAACAGAGAACGAAACCTATCCAACTGCAAAAAAGTGTTAGACAGGGTATATCCCCAAAAGTCTGCACCGCTGCATTGGAACAAGTTTTCTAGTTACTGGAATAGAAATGATACGATATATGTTGCCAATGTTATAGTTGTTGGCGATGCGAGATAAATATCTCGTTAAATCTTTCAATGTTTATAGAGATAACGTTAAAATTATGTTAATCTTATTAGATACTAATTTCTGAGCAAAGAAAGGTTATTTGTATCAGCTTAGATTCATACCAATGTGTTAGGTAAGGACAATATGGTCTCTTACGAGTAGTTAAAGAGAAAAAATAATCATTATTTATTCTCTTTAACTTTTTTTTACATTTATTACATTTAGCATACTACGATCGGCGCACGAAATATACGTACATATAGCTGATTATTATTTTTACCCAACTGTCTCAGAAAGAGTTTAATGTTTTTCGAGTGTATTTATGTATCTACGTTTGTCTATTTCTTTGGCACGCTCTGTTGCCTAAGCGGTTTGATGGATGTTAACAAATGATGTGTCGTTAGATTAGGTAGTCCTTACGTAGACTGGTTCTTTAAATTACTGTTTAATAAATGGGCTTGTTTAAATTATTATTATAAAAAATTGCATAGTCAATTTATCCATTTGGGGCAATGAAAGCGTCACTGTTATCTCCTGCTTAGGCCGGAGATCGACAGTTTTTTGTTTACTCCATATTTAGTGCATCCGTATTCTTTGTGTTCTGCATGGTGTGTGGCACAAACATCTTCCCAACATCAGGAGATCCCTACGTCAAGCTGTGGACAGCTGTGCACTTTAAAGGCTGGTGAAGAAGAATATACTTATAATACGCTTGATTACTTGTGGTTTACTTTAATAGTTCGCAACTCGAATAGCCAGTCAATAATTATTGACGGTTCCCCTAGCGAGAGACCTTGAGCATTCGGTCTCATACAATCCACGCGCTCTCGCTACAATATATCACGGAAAAATACGCCCGAATATTTGGAATTATTTCAATTAAAAGAGATAAGCGAACTTAAGAAATTAAATAAAACGTGTAGAATACAGATTTTTAAATTATCTATCCATTAGTGTAATTCTCCATTGATTAGAGCATTTCCTTTAGCAACAGATGCATGTAATCAATAATTTTAGTCAATTTTTAAAAGTAGATTTTAAATGTATTCATAACACATAAAAACAAATTAGAACGTGGAATGTGATGATAGGATATCGAACATTAATAATGTGCTTTTAGATGTAGCTTATTTCTCATAACTAATAAGATAATAGTCTCTGAAAAACGCACTTTTGCGCAGGTTTTGGTCAGGGTACCCCCTTAAATAATATCACGCAATAGTGGTAGCATATCCTACCTAATACCTATCAAAACTGAACCTAGCAACAGTTTGAATGTGTAAGAATTATACAATCCAAATACTTTTATAATATGACAATAAGTAAAACGCTCTTATAAATATTACTGATAAGTGATTTAATTACAAATGTTTAGAAAATGAAAATACTTATATAATACTCTTTGTAAATACCTCAAATTCTAAATAAAAATAAAATGAGAAAATTATCTATAATAATTGTTATTACAATACAATGACTAATAATCTATTTTATATTTGATAATTAAAAATAATATAAAACCAAACGATAATTATACAAATATTATTTATAAAAATTCGATGTAGAAATTATGTAAAAATCACTGATAATACTAGTCTTAAGTTTGGAGGATATTATTACAGCAAAGCCAACAATACAAATGTTGTATCGCAGGAAAGTTGAAAATGCTTAGAAATGTTTAGGTACTTGTTTGGTAAAGCGGCATAAAACAAATGCCGCTTGATAACGGAATTAGAACCGAAATAAAAGAGTTGAATCAACACAGACTGGCTCCTAGACAGAAATGAAATGTCCCTATCATTGAAGTAATATGTACTTAAGTACTAGAACAGCTATCTCAAACAAAAAATGTGCGCTACTCTGTGATCGCGCGGTTGCTTTTTTATATCATAGAATAAACATAGGTAGAACGATCCGTAGGTAATAGCAGATTGTTTTGTTAAATAGGTAAATTATATCGAGAACAATTTTTAAATTTTGTCATTTATTTTGTATATTATGTTTGCTTATTTGACATAATATTACATAATATTATATCACAATTACATTTTAATGATTTTTAGGGTTCCGTAGTCAACTAGGAACCCGTATAGTTTCGCCATGTCTGTCTGTCCGTCTGTCCGTCCTCGCTTAATCTCTGTGACCGTTAGCACTAGAAAGCTGAAATTTGGTATCAATATGTGTATCAATCACGCCGACAAAGTGGTAAAATAAAAATTGGAAAAAAATGTTTTATTAGGGTAGCCCCCTATATGTAAAGTGGGAAGTGATTTTTTTTTTAATTTCAACCCTTACGTGTGATATATTGTTGGAAAGGTATTTAAAAATGAATAGGGGTTTACTAAAATCATTTTTTGATAATGTCAATAATTTCAGAAATAATCGCTCCAAAAGTAAAAAACAATGTGTCCCCCCCCCTCTAACTTTTGAACCATAAGTTTAGAAAATATGAAAAAAATCTGGAAAGTAGAACTTTATAAGGACTTTCTAGGAAAATTATTTTGAACTTGGATGGAAACTACAGTTTTTGTACAAACTCATAAGTGGGAATACTTACTGTGACGGACGGGAAACTACGGAACCCTACACTGAGCGTGGCCCGACACGCTCTTGGCCGCTTTTATTTTAACCTAATATTTTAAAAGGTATCTATGTCAAATATATAAAAAAACATACTAAATGTATGTTTAACAAAACTTATTAACATAACATTTAAATTACAAATTTATTTATTTAAATTAGAATAAGAGTCGTTCATAAATACTGGGCACGTGAGAGTTAAAAATGGACGAATTTATACCACTTTGACTTTGATGTGGAAACCTAAAAATAAAATAAAAGAATAATAAGCAGATTTAAACATGAAAAATTTTGTCAAACTATAATAACTTAAATTATGTTTCTAAAAAATGTGTATAATATATTCGTCCTATACTTAAATACCTACAGAAATGTCGCATCTGAACATATTAATTTCATAATCTATATTCCATGACACGAGTTGGCGTCTTAGGAATAATTTGTTTTATTATTAATACATAATACGTTTTTATTGATTAAGTATCTTATTAAGCGATGAAAAGTAATTCCTTGGATTTTACCGACATTTCTCGAATTATTTGTGCAATATCTAAGTACACACGACGGCATATTTTTATCAAGAGTTTTTTTTTAAATCAACACAACACGTGACATCTCTACAAGCGCCTAACGAGTGACTGATTAAAGTGCGGTGTATGCACCGCGGTTGAGTGGAACATAGTAGCTGAATGCAGTGACGCCTCTAGTACGTAGTACATAATAGCTCAATGGTCCCTATTCATTATTTCACTTATTATTGCTAGGCAATGACAGTACCGTCATTTCAAGTGTCGGTGTCGATAGATAGGATAAAGAAATTGATAAAGATTGATTTTGTGAATAATGTTCCGTAAGTATTTGTTGTGAGTGGGACAAAAGTATGAGAAAATGAAACGGAAACACTTGTGATGTAATGTGGTAAGAATAATGTAATACAATTTTACTAACTACGGTGGAGAATTCTTAACAGTAGGAGGTCAATAAAACATTGGCATTACAATTTTTAGTTTATTTCATTCTATATCACGATTTCCCTTTTTTCAAATTTTATATAAACCGGTTCAGAGTTCCTCAAAACTAAATCTGCCTGGAATTTTAGATCCGAACAACTGGTAACGGGAATTAACTTGAAATTCCGTAAGATTTCTGATACAACTAATTTCATCTGCATCATTGCAAATTTTTGCCCTGAAAAAGTAAATTAGACATATTACATAATCTAATACACCAATACTAAATAAACAGCCATTTAATAAACAGCCGTCAGCTGGAAAAAGACAGCGCTACGATAGGTAAAATATGTACCTATATATTTATATTGCTTTGATATAATAGTATGTACTCGTAGTGTTCCAATTCTGGCCGTAAATCGTAGCTCCTCTATATGTAAACGCAATTGCTACGATTATAGTAGTCATAGTTAATGGATTTTTGATCACAACAACAAATGTTTCACATCGCTAATCACAGACGTAGATTTAGATTTATGTCTGTGTCCTTGATACTGATCTAAGTTAAAGGTGAAAATAGTAATGGCTAGGCTAGGCTATAATAAAATGGTCATTCCACATAAAGTTTTTCTGACCTTTACGTAAATTGCAATTGCTTAAATATTGCAAAACATTAACATTCCATATTAATTACAATATGTAATTCTGTTTTATGTATGTATTATAAAATAGTCATTATTTTACGAGTAAGAAGAGAATACCAGCTGATACTGTGTTTATATTACCAAAGGTTTGCAAATGCGTGTACCTACTAGGACTAGGAGTAATTCACGATTGGCGAATTCAAACATGACATGACATTAGAGTTTCACGATCCGTATCTTTAACCATTTTGTTAGACTGTACCACATTGTTGCTTAGTACAGCTAAGATCATATGATCTATAATATGATATAATATAAGTAGTCAACTGCTAGTCATTGGTGTAGTTCTAATCGGTACAAATTGCCGTGTTATCGACAGGCGGGTTGATGACCAGCAACACATACACGCGTGCACACAAAAATACAAGCTGGTTTGGGTATTTTAGGCCTGGGTATCTCGTGGGGGCCATTACTTCGTTCAAATAGGGGTTATTTTATTTTATTTAAGCGAGCACACAGTCCACCTGTTTGTAAGTGGTTGCTGTGGCCCACAAACATCTGCATCTATCCTCGTTTGG
Source organism: Parnassius smintheus behrii (assembly GCA_036936625.1). Lineage (NCBI taxonomy): Eukaryota > Metazoa > Arthropoda > Insecta > Lepidoptera > Papilionidae > Parnassius > Parnassius smintheus. The sequence continues at coordinate 37,054,415 of JAUPFT010000002.1, forward strand.
GATTTAAAATGTAGATGCGTCAGCTGTGAGGACTAAGATAGAATGCCTCTTTTCCAGTAAAAAGGGTCTGCGGTTCTCTACACTCACCATACGAAACACAGCAGCATTAAGCTACTATTTGACGCTGGTATTCTGTGAGAGCGTGGTCCATCCCCGGTCAAGCCGACCTATTCGTTCTACAACTATACTACATACAATAACAATAAAATACTAACTATACTATGTACTAATAATTGCAGCATGGCTCTACCATGTAAAAAAATGTATGTTATTATACAATAAAAAGTGGCTCAAATATATGGCGTAAAAGAGTTCACCACCTCATGTCATCCTGTGGCCTGTGGGTGTTGTAAGAGGTCACAAAGACAAATGGAACAGGTGATGAGCAGCAGAATATTCCTAATAACATCTCAAAATAAAATAAAAAGATGGCTGTGAAATAATAAACAAATGTGCCTACCGATACAATTCCTCGGTCCCGCGCTAAAAGGTATGTAAGCGTAACTGTGACGCTTACCCACGTTTTCTGGTAAAAATCTATCTGGGTCAAACACAGAAGGATTTGGGAATAATTTTTCGCTGCGATGTAGATCGTAAATATGAATGTGACAAAAAGTTCCCGCTGGGACTGTGTAATTACCTGAAATGTAAATGTGTATATGTACATATATATTAATGAATGAATGTTAATCATCGCAATAAAAGTGCCCGCAAATCGTTCATAATTTTTTTTTAATAGGATATGGTGACAAGCGAGCACACAGTTCACCTGATGGTAAGTGGTTGCTGTGGCCCATAGACATCTACATCTATCCTCGATTACGAATCAAAATGCAGATGCGTTGTCACCCGTGAGGACTAAGATGGAATGCCTCGTATCCAGTAAAAAGGGTCTACGGTTCTCTACACTCACCATATGAAACACAGCAGCATTAAGCTACTATTTGACGCTGGTATTCTGTGAGAGCGTGGTACTACCCCGGTCGAGCCGACCCATTCGTGCTACAACTATACTACTAATATAACTGCAGCAGGGCTCTATCATGTATAAATATAATTTATCGCCTAAATAGGTATTTTATGAAGAGACAACTACTGTTCTATATTATAATTTTGTATTGTTGTTTTTTTTTTAATTTATGGCTTCCTGAGTTTAATACAGGCATCTTTTATTAAATAGTATTTTATTTTTCGACGTAATCACCATTTAGTGCCATATCTTGGGAAATCCCTTTTCTAAGTTTAAACCCACCTTCTTAAAGAATTCTTCCAGGATTTAATTAAAAATACAATTTCCAAAAACAAGATTCCCGATATTATAAAAAAGTTACTACATAAAATACATTTGACATTATAAGTCCATTTTTACTTTATACTTTATAACATTAAACTACAACTGTTACGAGAAAAAGAGTACTTGTTAGTTTCTTGAAACAAAATGACTTCGATTATTATAGCTGTTATAGCATTAGCATGTTAGGTGCGTAATTGATAAATAAAAAAAGCTTGCTTTGGCTTTGGCATTTGGTTATACGCTAAGATTATGTGACCTATACGGATTCAAATCGAATCTACGAAAATCCATCAAATCGAATTTTAAACGTATGATATGATACTTACTTAATTGAACTTCCTCATTTATTTGACGACTAATAAAGGGTACGGGAGGATATAGACGAAGGGATTCTTTGATACAACGATCTAAGTAGCGCATTGCATTTAGGTCTTCCATTCTTGTGGCACGCTTTGTCTCACCGAAAATGTCTTTAAGCTCTATTATTATGTTATCCTACGAGAATAATAAATAAATGTTATTTGTTAAAATCTCATTTCCAATAGTAAGTATATTATTCCAATATTATCTTTAACGTCGGTTATTGTTGATGTGCTGTTTATTGGACATCATTAATAATTACAGGCAAGCGATAGATATCTCTATCACTATGGTTACTGTGATGAAATGGTAATATAATAAATAAACAGGTGTTATTTTTTGCACAGTTTAAGTAATAATAAATTATTGTTCAAATAAATAAAATATGTAAAACGTATGAGCTAAAAATTTTATTTAAAAATTACTAAAATTTGTTTGTATTCGCTGGCGTCGCATGCCATCACATTGATTTACCTTCTGTATATACTAACCTCTATATATACAAGGATTTATCTTCTGTATCTACTGATCTCTATATATACAGCGTAATAGGTCAGTGTCTGTATCAGAAACCCGCTGGACATGTGCTTACCTTTATCGTTGAGCTAAGCTGGCGGATATATTATAGAACAAATTTAGAGTACGCAAAAACGTGTGTATAACATAAAATACCATGGATATTTGTGATAGTTAGGTTTATTAATTTGAATTTTGCTTATTTTCATTTATTTAAAAAAAATGAATTTGTAATTAGAATTCTTAACCAAACCAAAATAATTTTAATTTGAAATGGCCAGTACTGCAGAACGGCAATTTCATATGCTTCTACTTAATACATGGTCATATCCCATAGTTGCCTCTTACCTATCCACGTAAATGGGTAAGCCCCACGGGATGAAAAGGGTTCCACCACTTTTAATTACCTCTGTAAATGCCAACATGCATAATTCTAGAAATAAAGTAACAATGACTTTCTTACCTGTATTTCTGGATAGTTGGCAAGTAACATTAGACAGTAGGTCAGTCCTGATGCAGTAGTATCGTGACCCTCAAAATAAGCAAAAATATTTTTTAAGTAAAATAAGGCAACACACGCTGGTAATTGATATGCTGTGGCCCAAAAATATTAACATCAATCCTCGGTTAAGAATCAAAATGCAGATGCGTTGTCACCCCTGAGGATTAAGATGAAACACCTCGTCCAATAAAAGGGTCTCGGCTTCTCTACGCTAACCATACGAATCACATCAGCATTATGCTGCTATTTTACGGTGGTATTCTATGAGAGCGTGGCCCTACCCCCGTTCGAGCAGACCCATTCGTGCTGCAACTAATACAACTGCAGCGTGGCTGTACCATGTATAATAATTATTAAAATTGTATAGTAATTTATTATTGTAATAAATAGTAAATTATTATCAAAATTAACAAGCACCAATGTGCCTTATTCCGTGTATATTATCACGTGAGGATAATATGGTTTCCGGTTAAAATGGTCACTTTCTGATAGCTCAAAAACTATAACCCTTGGTTGCAATAGGTCTTAATCAGACAATCAAATAATAAAGGATCAAAAAGGAGCTGATTTTCAACGGCATTTTGACAGTTGTGTAACTATTAAATTGATTTTTAATTGATTTTAGTATTGTGTAGTGTAGTTGGTTTTTTTTAATTAGATTTTGAAGTGTTCCTAATTATTTCCAAAGCTTGTTTGCAATTTTTTTTTCTTGCGCTACTTCTAGTGAACGACCTCGAGCATTCGGTCCGCGCTCTCGCTACAAATACGCTCAAATTTTAAAATATTTTCTTTATAAAATCGAATTTTAGTCCTTTAGAAAAATTAAATAGATCAAAAGGTTCATTAATAAATTGCCTATCCATAGGTGTCGATCGCAAAATAAAGTAATGCCTACTTTATGAGGAGATGCATGTCATCAATAATAATTATGTATTTCGCATTTCTGTGGTTTAGTTGTAGGAAGATTCATCAAGTATTTTATTCCTTCAAAAAAATAATGAATTGGCTATTATGGAATCGAAATTATGTAGAAATTTAATAGATCTAATACCAACAATGTCTGAGTGCACTCTTAATAGTATATGTGGTAAGTATTAGATCTTTTAGATTGAAATTGCATATTTTGCAAATAAACTTTCAATTACGTATTAAAATTAATGCCATATTAAAGCTATGTATATTATGTAGAACTATAATATTTTTATATTAGTTGATATATCTTTTTAATAACAAGTAGATAGCTCCTAAAAACCTTACAAATAACGATTACCGTGGTATTTTGCTTAAACAAGCACCTTAATTATAATAAGCGACTTTGTGTTTTTGTCTATGTCCTCCTCCTATGTTTTATAGTGCAGCAAACATAGCGTAGACAGAGAAACCTATAGACAAATTGACGCCTTCTTTCGCGTTCGCACACGAAAAAGATAGATTTATGCATACGTCTTGCACAGAAATGAGACAGAGCAGTGTGATTGTCTGTCCCTTTCTCCGTGCCGGTTTTTTTCTTTAGCAAACTACACTTTGCTAAACAACTTTGACAGTCCGTAGCGATCTAAGGAGTTTACAAGTTGGTTTAAGTGAGAAAAAAAGAGCTTAAGATTGGTAAATCTTGTTCAGTTCAGTTCTTAGAACAATTAAAAAATTTATCTATCCGTTTAAAAGTCATAAAGATTATTGTATAACCTAAAACTACGTTATCGTCCTTTCTCACTCTAGGCCACGCTAATCATTAGTCTATAGGTTTCTCTGTCTACGAAACATAGACTTATTATACTAGCAGTAAAGCTTATGGTAACCATATTGCCCTCACGTACCTTACAATTATTATTTTATTACCTCAAACATGAATGTATCTACTTCGTCTTGGATGCCGGCGTTATCCATTAAACCTTCTTGTTCCGCCAAAATTAGTAAATCAAGCATTGCCGTTCTTTTCTTTTTACCATACACCATTTCAGATTCATCATTGTCCTTATCGCCCATTGCATTAACTAAATTTATTCCATTATCTGTTATAAACTTCTTCCTGTCGTTTATCACTTTTCGAGTAAAATTGTGCACAACAGAAAGAGATTTCTTTTGCTTCTTACCTAATGAAGACATGTTAAAAAAGAAATCTACATACAAATGAATTCTGATGAATCTCTGGGCTAATAAGTATCCCAACTCATAAACTGCGTTTTTATATTGTTTACCATTAGATTCATCGCTAAGCCTAGTACCCATAGCAGACTCTGAAAAAAAAATCGTAATATGAGTATACTTCTAATAGTAATAAAATGAAGAAAGGATCATATCACATAATAGCAATATAAAGTTATCTATTATCAGATACCTTGATTCCGACTGACTCGTTTAAGGAGTATGTTAGGGCTGAATCTGAATGATAGGGTGAGAAATTCTGTGACAAGAGAAGAGTGTGGTTTGCAAGATGATGTTGTGACCAGGATTGAGAAAGGAATGCTTCGGTGGTTTGGTCATGTTGAAAGAATGAATGAGGAAATGACGATGTGTGTTGGCAACTAATTTTGTTGTTACTTATGGTTTCTAGTATAGAATTAAACTAACAAATTGAAATTTTAAGCTTGTATTAAATATTATCACGTTAAACTTATTTTAAAAGACTTGCTATAAAAAATAAGGGGAGGGAGTGGTTTTATTTACGTTAAATGGGAATTAAATAAAATATAAAAAGAAGTGTGGCTAGGTCTCAACCTCGACTAGTTCAAGCTAAGGGTATTTGGTATTAGTGTTCTGTAGTTCAGTTTAAAGTGCAGTGCAGGCAACTAACATAAGTCAGTCCTTAAACGACCATAAACCATAAACACTCACGCCTGTCACCCAGAGGGGTAGGCAGAGACTACCGACTTCCATTTGGCACGATCCTGACACACCTCTCTCGCCTCCTTCACATTCATATACCTACGGATACATGCTCGTCGGTTATGGGTACTCCTAATTTGGCCCGTTTTCAATAAATCGCCAATTTGGTCGATAAATTTTCGCCTAGGACGTCCCTTTCCGACTCTACCATTCAGTTCTGCAACGTTTTAGTGAAATAATATAGAACGTATTGTATTGGACCATATAGCTATGATCTAATGAACTTATAAATCGTTCAGACAGTTCAGGTGTCAACTCTTTTATCGGCGAGGCTGACTGACTACCCTGAAGGTTGTTTCTTTGTACTTTTTTCACATTTATGTTTTTGATGGGATAACATAAACTTTTGAAAAGTTTTCTTTTATCAATTAAATAAATAAACCTCAACATTCTTTCCTACGACATCGAATATCGATAATATGGAGTTTTCAGATTTTGCTTTTGTTTTTGTCTTTTGATCTACCCAAGTTTTAGGTTTTAGGTTAGTTTTAGGTTTTTTAAGTTACCAAACAAGCCGACCCATTCGTGTACTTTATGTAATACTCTCTACGCTACAATGGGACTCTACCACATAAAAAACCACTGGCTTTAATATGGCTTCAATTTTTAATATGATATTAAAAGTTGTTTGCAAAATATGCAATTTCAATCTAAGATATCTACTACTTACCACATATACTATTAAGAGTGCACTCAGAAATTACAGGTACTAGATCTATTTCATTGTTCAAAGACTTGTTAAGAGTTTCTACTAGTCGGTTTGTATTTTCCTGTAGATTGACGTAATATCTACGTAATATATTAAAATGGAAAGCTGGCGTTAGAATCTTCCGACGATCCTGCCATTTTTCTCCTGTAATTACAGAATACAACTAAGTTTATAGATATGTTTTTAAGTGTTGTTGTTGTGAAAATAATATATTTTGTTTCTTATTTTACTAAATTAGAGACGGTTTGAACAAGATATTCAATAATATTGTAAGTAAACTACGAGTAAATGCATGTTCCCAGTAACCATTTTTAAGACATCTCATACCATAGCTCAATAACAATCCGTCTTGCAACCATGGTTTCAAAAAAGAATAAATCTGACTCTTTTGATGATATTTCATACCAGAAAGGATTACCTGAAAATTTTAAGAAGCTTGTTTACTATAATTTGATAAAGATGTGAACGTGACACAATGGACAATGTATACAAAACTTTGCACTTACTTCAATATCTTCAGGATTATAAATATTAATTGCTCCGAGGGGGAAACACCAGAATCTGTATATGCCATTATTTTCCTTTGCTATTTTTCTTCCTAGTTCAAAAAGTTTCACTGAAAATAAAAAGTCAAAATTTGAGTTTAATTATATCCATATCCGAAAACTGAAACAATAATTTTTTTGTTTGACGTTAATGTCCTTAATAATTTCATACGGAAAGCAAATAAGGAACTCAAAAATTTTATACAAATTCGAACAACATCTATTCAATTAATATTTTTCGGAATATCACTACAGCCTATCAAAGTTCACTGATAAACAAAGATACATCTGACCACTGTATGGTGAAATCTGTATCGTTGTTCATATTCTCCACCTGATTACGAGTCCCAAGGTTTCCGACGAATATGGCGGTACAAGTCAGCTGATTGGGATGAGATGTGACACTTTTTCCATCCTATCAATGGCGAGAGGTCTGTTTCTCTTCTGCGGATCCGTCGAGCTGCACTAATTCGATAACTGATTTTTTGCGTCAAGCTGTGGAGTTTTTTATCCCCTTTTCTGACGCTCCCACCGGTAGCAAAGCCCGCCCATGGTTCAACGCTGAATGCGTTCAACCTGAAAACGCAAGCATTTAGCGTACCTGTCGCAAACCGCAAAGCTTCGGATATCGGCTTCAAGAAGAGAACTTTCAACCAGGCCGCCAAGTCCTACAAAAAAGCATTACGTAAAGCTAGTCTCGATCGCATTAAACATATTGGCGCAAAACTCTCTGCCAGACCATCCGGCACAAGAGCTTTTTGGTCTCTTGCCAAAGCGGTTGAGATAAACTTCTGTCGGCCTTCATTGCCTCCGCTGGTAAAACCGGATGGAACACTGGCGCATACGGCTAAAGAGAAAGCGGACTTGTTCGCATCTCTATTTGCCTATAATTCACGTCTGGACAGTGGCAACAACATCCCACCTAAATTACCTCACTGCAGGACCACTATGTCAGAGGTTCGTATGACAAATAAAGAGGTTCTCCAAATCTTGCGGTGTCTAGACGTGAATTAAGGTAGTGGACCAGATGGTATACCAGCTATTATAAAGGCTTGTGCACCTGAGTTGTCTCCTGTGTTGACACGCTTGTTCCACTTCTCATTTGGGACTGGAATAGTGCCAAAATCCTGAAAGCTGGCCAACGTGCAGCCTGTTCCAAAAAAGGCAGCCGTACCGACCCTGCCAATTATCGGCCAATCAAATACCTGCATACTCTGCAAGATTATCGAGCGTATATTGAACGCCCGCTTAATGGCATACCTAGAACAGAATGACCTCCTTAGTGACCGGCAATACGGGTTTTGCCGAAATCGGTCAGCTGGGGAACTTCTAGCGTATGCCACACACGTATGGGGCGAAGCACTCGAGAACCGTGGGGAAGCACTTGCCGTTTCCCTTGATATCTCAAAGGCCTTTGACAGAGTATGGCACGCTAGCCTTACGGCTAAGCGTACGGCTTATCCCCTGATATGATTGACTGGGTAAAGGACTTTCCGAGTGAACGGTCTCTCCGGGTCGTCGTCAATGGCTGCTCATCCGATCCAGTGACGACTAACGCCGGTGTTTCTCAGTGGTTCGTTCTCTTCACAACTCTCTTCCTGCTGCATATAAATGATTTGCTTATGCCAGATATCTGTGGGTACGCTGACTACAGCACAGTTGTGGAGAGATACCAACCAGGTCCTCGGGCCAGTCGGGATCAAATCCAGTCCAACAGAGAAGCTATGGTAGAGCGTGTGAATCTCACACTACAGGCAGTCTCTGAATAGGGAGATGCTAATCTTGTGAAATTCAACGCCTCCAAAACATAAGCATGTCTCTTCACTGCAAAAAGGAGCCAGCTCAACTTGGCTCCTTCTTTCCGAAATGTATCACTGGAATACACCGACCGCCTCCAATTGCTGGGGGTTGACATATCCTCAAATCTGAACTTCGGGCGGTTCATTGAGTCCAAGGCCAAAGAGTCTGCAAGGAGGCCTGCAAAGGTGCGGCGATACTTCACGCCGGGACAGACGCTTACTTTATGTAAAGCCCAAGTCGTGCGGTCATGCATGGAGTATTGCTGCCATGTATGGGCCGGTGCTGCAAAATGCCACCTAGCGGCCTTAGACTCAATGGAAAGGCGTGCTAAGAGGCTTATTGGTGACCCGAATTTGGTTGAAACCAATCTTACCAACCTTGAACCCGGCGTAAAGTAGCCTGCCTTTCAGTCTTCTATAGGATGCATTTCGGAGAGTGTGCGCAGGAATTGCATAGTTTAATTCCTCCCTCTCCCTTCCACCATCGGACAACCAGACGTTCGGCTAGTCTCCACCCTTTCGTTGTTAACTTAACACGTATTCGAACCAAACGGTTTGCTTCGTCATCCGTACAGCAAAGGAGTGGAATAAGTTGTCAGCATCTGTCTTTCCATCCAATTACAATGTGGGTGTTTCAAGGCAAGAGTCAATAGGTTTTTGTTAAGTCAGTGCGCTTTACCACCTTAAGCTACATCACCACTTACCATCAGGTGAGATTTTGGCTACGGCTATTATTATGTCTATTGCTGGCTTAGAGAAATAAAAAAAAGGCTGCCCTATAGCCTCACGAGTAGCATGTTAGTCATAGTCGCCACGCTCGGTGGGTGCGTTGGTAACTGTATTTTTTATGGTGGCCTGTCGATTTTTCCGACACCTACGCGATGATATGGGTATATGGGTATACCTACACCACCGCTATGTAGTATACAGATGTCCGGTAAATAGTAATAATAATAAACATTTAAATGGCTTAATGATTTCTTATATTTACGCGAACACTACACATTGAAATAATACCTAGTTTTTATGGAATTTATCGCGTATATTTAACTTTTTAAATACCCGACGTTTCGAACGCTTTACAGCACAAAGCACACACACAACACAGCGTAAAGCATAGTCGGGTGTTTAAAAAGTAAAATATACGCGATCAATTCCGTAAAAACTAGTATTATTTCAATTTAAATGGCTTACACCAAAACTAATGGCCGTACAAAAAAAGTATGAAAAGTAGTACCCATAACATGTTTTTTTAACTCCTAATATTTTTTTACAAATTTAAAATGTGTGTACCTTGATTACAAATGAATTAATGTTGCCGGCTTTTTTGTTGATAACACACTAATTAGGTAGCAAATATTACGACTGATTGCGGATTATGAGTTAGTGCAGATTTCCAGTGAAAAATGCAGTGAGCTTAGATCTGGAGAATATGTAGACCACAAAATTGGCCCTAGAAAACTAATCCATTTATATGGATATCTTCGGCTTAAATATTCCCGCACATGACACAATATGCGCAGGACAGCAATCATTTTGGAACCAGTGTGATTCCCTCAACTCCTCTGACGACACCTCTTCTAATAAATTTGGGAGATTACCTTTTTTAAATTTTGCATCTAAAACGAATTTCTCAGGCACACTACTTGGAATGTGATTATAGATATTTTTTTGTAGTTTTGCTGTACGCCTTTTATGAGTTATCCATTCATTATTGGACAACCTATTTATAAATACGTTTTTAGTAATTTTAATCTAATCAATATGATTGTGATATCGTATCGGCTAAGCAAATTAATATCGATATAATAAAATAATATTGATAATTAGTAGGTATTGATTTTATGGACATTTCGAGTTTTTATGAATCATCGGAAATATTGGAAGCTTTAATAATAGTACCTGGATTCGCGTAGTGTATATATTCTTTGACCTGGATGACCGAACTCTGCTCGGTTTTTTTTAAATCGTGTGTTTTTGAAATTATATTTAGATACAAATTACATACTGAAGAAACATAAATCATATTTTTTGATCTTATTGACATAATAGAAAAAACTGATCTGGTTATTTGAATAAAAAATCATGAGTGCAATTAGTTTAATTTATATTTTCGTATTTTTAAAAAAATACTTTAAAAAGGCACAAAATAATAGATTTTTTCACAAAGGAAAGGAACTTGAAAAAAAAGGGAAGAAGTCGGACCGTAGATGGGACCCGAATCAGGGCACTACGATTTCGCGGCCGCCCGATATCCACTTGAGCTATTACGATCATTAACTTAGTGTCAAAATTTACCTTCTTATATTGTAGCAGTTTTTCATTGCCTGAAAACATTGGACAAAACGACATTTTCTATAAATGAATCCTAGCTAGATCGATTTATTGCCCCCGAAACTCCCTGGACACAAAATTTTATGGAAATCGTTGGAGCCGTTTCCAAGATTCCGATTATATATATATATATATATATATATATATATATATATATATATATATATATATATATATATTAAGAATTGCTCGTTTAAAGGTATAGGATAGGATTTTTCAAAATTTGGTGGCATTGAGTGTAGACATAGAGGCATACAGTGTAGGCAAATTGAAATTTGCTGGTTACACTGATCGAAGACTACTTTCTCATTGTGACAACAATGCGTTAGCTGCCATCGACACATCCGGCGCGGTAGCGACTTTATTTATTAGTAACAATTACTAACAATATCGTCTTTGTTTATAACATGATAATGATTTTCATCCCTGAGCCGGTGACCTTGTGAAGTGACAAGGTCAAAGATTCCTGCTAAATTTATTGTTTTACTGCCGTTCGTAAATTAGGGTAGATACGATTTGAATTTCGATAAATTTTAATTAATTAATTTATTTAATTCAAAATTTTTGTTTTTATATTTCCTAAAACATCGGTGCCATAGGCTTCTACTCCGTTCGCATGCTATTTTTTCCAAAGGTTAAAAAAGGTCATGAAGTATTTAAGAAAATTCCGTCAAAACTAACCACATGTTATTTAAATTTTATTATAATCGTACAAAGAAGCTTGTAATTTACTAAAGACGAATACCGTTTGTTGGTAAAAACTATGTAATATACGACGTAACATAAGTATTTCGTATCGGGTTCAGGTTCATATAAGAGAAAATGCTTTATCTGTTCCGAATTATGCTATTATAAAAAAAAATATCGGATATGTGTGAGTAGAACTCGCGCCCTGAGGTTTCCGTAAAAATATAGTACTGAAATTCATAAATTATACGTAATGTAAGCACCGAACATTTCTCTTCCGAAAATTAAAGTTAGATTCTAGGTTCTACTTAAGTTTGATATAAATACGTTAACATTTTCTTCTTTTCAAAATTTCATGATTCTAAGTGAACGAGAAGTAAGTACACTATATAGGTTTGATTGAGTGAGTTAGTGGTACTAAAATATTTGACATACATTTTTTTATCTTTTGAATAAAAGGGGCCGTAGACCTTACTAATTGATATCTCTTAGCAGTCAAATTCGACCGCGGCGCTATTTCGCCTAAAATTCAAGCGGTCGGATTCGACCGCGCACACCCACAGCACTTTAAACCATTAATACTTATATTTAGAGACTACTTTTCTAGGAAGAAGTTTGGCTCTATAGAATTAATATAAAATTTTCTATCCTCTAGTGCAGCAATAAAAAAACAGTTATCCTATAGATATTTATTTATAATCTACGTTCATTACGTACGCCATTTTCGCGTGAATGTTATTGTGTTGATTTTGGACATTTCTAGTGTTTCATTAGTGTTTTAGTATAGTGTTTTATTATAAAATTGAAATGAAAGTTTTTGTGTGAATATAATTTATCTTTTTACGTAAATAATTTCGAGTAATATATATTGAAATAATTGTGATTTTCACGCTGCCGACATTCGCTTGGTATGTTTTTTTTTTTGTTATCAAAATACAATAGTATTTTTTATTGTAGAAAAATGCTGACTTTTATTTTGAGAATTTTGTATAGATTTTATAATGCCAAACTTCTTCACAGAAAAGTAGTCTCTAAATATAAGTTTTAATGGTTTTAATTGCTGCGGGTGGGTGCAGTCGCATGCGACTGCTCGGGATTTACCGGGCGCATGCAACTGCATAGGATTTTTATGGAGATTGAAGGGTTAATTTCAACTAGATATCTCTACAAGTCCCTTAGAAAAGGGGTCTTAACCGACGAATGGACGGATGACAAAGTATCCTATAAGGATTCCAATTTTTTGTTACCTATGATATACGCAACCTTAAAAGTTGTCAGCAAACTATTTTAGTAAACAATATTTTTATAGTTTCTAGCCTGGAACAGGAACTCTGCAATTGGAGTCTACATCATAATTATACTTATGCCGAGAAACTTACTACACTTCGACGATTTCACTAAATAATTTAGAAGGATTTCTTTTTTTACACAAAGTTAAATAATATTTAATTTATTTTCTAATAACCTTTTTGTCACTAAATGAAACATACTTTTTTTGTGGGGATATACATACTAAGTTATATTAGGTAAATTAATGCTAACCGTAAAGTATAGTATGGAGAAAACAAAGTTGTTTTAAAATATTTATAACTTAAACAATGATTTCAAAAGGAAGGATAGTCCCTTCTAAATATTTTACTTATAACTTTTTCATACAAGAAAAAGTAGCGCATCTGTCATAATACAAACGTCATATCAAAACACAACATAACCAGGGTCGGATTTCGTAGTATAATTATCCTAATTGTATCATTACTTCATAGTTTGTAGTATATAGTATCGTAATAATACAAAGTGAAAATACCAATAATTTTACCTAAAGGTCGACTTGTATTATAATTGGGGCTTTTTAAAATTTAATATTAACCCTACGATATCGAGAATTTTTGTATTGTACATGAGTACCGCTTTTTTTTTAAATAAAAGTAGAATTAGCTCCCTTTCTGGTCAATGGATGCTTGATCAATGCATTTATGTTGCATCCTTGATACAACTTTAATGAGGGGCTACCAAGATAAAAACTATGCTCCAGAAACAATCGGTTTAAAAACAGAATTTCAAAATATTTTATGAATCTGATTTTCAGATTCAATTAAGTAGATATGGTTTCTTTCATACTCTTTACCCTAATTGAATATTACCAATTATATACCAATATTCAAAATTTAACTTACACTAAGTTCTATAGCCAAAAATTAAACAGAAATAAAAATGAAACCGTCAAAAAATGAAACGTATATATAAATTAGACGCGTTACGTCAAAATCCCGGCACATGCGAAAAAAGAAACATGAAACGTCAAACGTGATATAATTTTTTTTAAATAGTATAATTTTAATTTCCATGTACAATATTTTTGAGGGTCTGAATTCAGCCCTGGCCTAATCTTGGTATAGTAACTAAACTAACTGTAAAATAAAACTTTAAAAATGCGTTTGTATAATAATTTAATGTAACAAAATTAATATAATCGATAATACGATATCCCATGATTTTTTAAAATATTTGTTACTTATTTTTTGCATTCTTTTAGCACGCAACTAGACATATTTATGACAGGCAAATCTGTCCTGCGCGCGCACTACTGTCGACCGATTCGCGTTGGCCCTAAACTGTAATTTTAGGGCCAGCGCACTGGTCCGTTTTAGTTCTTCGGTCGGCCCGGTCCTTACGCTAGTAATATATAAGTCAATGCACTTAAATTGAAAATTTTAAAAACCGACATAAAAAGGACTGATGATCTTCAAATGGCTGAAAAATTTTTCTTGAATCATATCTAAGAACACTCTCTGTCAAGTCACCTTTCAAACAAAAAAACAAAACTAAATCTAAATCGGTTCATCCTCTTGGGGGCTACGATGCTACAGAACATATATACACTAGGGAGGCGCGGGGGGAGCTACACTAGTTTTTTTTCTTTAAATAGGTACATTACCACCACATTTGGCTTTTCTGCCTGTATCATTGAGGTTGTTCAGATTCACAAATGCATCTCATTCCTAAAAAAGAGTTATGAGCTATTTGTTGACCGCTCTGCTTCAGTGAGCGCAGGCTTCTTGTTTTCGAAAAATATTTATTCCTCAGATATGAAGGTTTCCACAATGTTTTCTTTGACCTCCAAGTACCTGGTAAATCAACGCTTATTGGTATTTACCTAAATTATTCAAATATTACTTATGTGTGGCGTTACACAACCTAAAGCTTAAATATTACTATAGGTACTATTTCCAAATACGTTAAAATTTAAAATCATTTAAACTGTACCTGGTGGGTAAATGATTTCTAGCGCGTTTCCAATAATAAAGGAATGTTTAAATCCCGGAATTTTACGAAGTAATATAGCCTTCTCATTATAATTAAATAAGTAGTCAACTCCAATTAAAAATACCACTACTGCAATTAATAATAATTCGATCATTGTAACTAGTCGACGTTTCTATAGCAGGGCTCGAACTCGACTGATAATAACATTGGGCACGATATGAACAATATATCAAATTAATATCTTTATTTGAAACCTTTAACCTGATATCTATATTATTGCTTACATTTAATGTTTACCGTGGCATCATTAAATATCCTTGTAATAAAACTTAAACTTTGTATTTTCTATGGCAATTAGTGTATAAAATAATAAATCTCAAAGTGGTGGTGGCGGCAGCGCGGCGTATAATATGTTACGCGAGGTCTACACGCGACCATGATTGATTCGATATTCTTAAATATTAATATTATTTATTTGAGTCATCTTAGCAAGGTTCTAAAAGAAAAGTATAAACAGGTCTTTTAATATGTACGTATGTACTTGATGGTGCCGTGTGGTGAAATAGGAGATTCTAGCACTCTATTTCGCCCCGTGCCTAAGAGCCTACTATGGGAAAGGCTAGAAAGACCTCACAGCTTTCGATAGTTGATAGGCAGTAACCATCCCGCATTCTTCAGACAAATATACAGATGAGTCAGGAGCAGCGCCAAAGATGCAATATAATATCTAAAACTGCAATCGAAAATTCGCCTGCCAAGCGTCGCGATGCCAATGCCAAACACGATGACAGATGCGCACGTCCAGTAACTTTTAAGGGCTGATGAGGAGGAAAAATTGTGTTTAAAAACGATTTTAATGCACGTAGAAATTGTTTTCAGTTGTGTTACTTTTCCAAAGTTTATCGTTCCACCACAAAGCTGAGAGCAAGTACAAGCATTGCTACTTCTGCGCCTACTCGTAACGTTTTATACGTGGTAGAGCATGCTGCAGCTATATTATGGCTCGACTGGGGAAGTACCACGCTCTCACTTAATACCAGCGTAAAATAGCAGCTCAATGCTGATGTGATTCGTATGGTAAGTGTAGAGAACCGGAGACCCTTTTTACTGTAAACGAGACATTCCATGTTAGTCCTCAGGGGTGAAAACGCATCCGCATTTTAATTCTTAATCGAGAATACCTCGCGTCCGTAGGCTTCGACCACCTAATCATAGGCTCACCCTACACGTGCCCCCGAGTGGTGCTAAACGAGCGACAAGTCGAAAGTACAGACTCGGAAGTAGCGGCGTTAAATATTCCACCCCATAGTTTCGCACTATGAGGCATCAAAAAAATGGCCCTGAGTTCCCGACGCCCCTTTAAAGGGGCAGGAGTACGAAGAATCTCCGGGAGGAAAACCGGCGACGAAGTTCGCCATCCATCACGTTCAGTCTCCCGGAGGGGCGAAAAATGGATTGCAGAAGCCCGTCTGGCTAAGTTGAATGTATGTGGAGCAATGAGTGATAAGATGGATGAAGTATACAATATGATGTATGATAGAGGAATAGATGAGTTATATATAAATAAGACCAAACGGGAAGGAAAGAATATTATTACACATGGTATGTATACCGCATACTGGTCTGGTGTACGAAACCGAGCGGGCACGCCAGGGAGTAGGTTAGTAGAGTAGTCATTCTTTCGGAAATTTTGGGTCAATGTGTGAAAGAGTGAAAGAGGGTAAGCCCGAGACTGCTATGGATACGACTGAAAGTGGGCTTAAGTAAGTTGTGTTGTTGTGTTGTGTCTACGCCCCAGACATATCTAAGTCTACTTAAATCGGAGAGCAGTTTTGGGAGATGGTAAGGATAGTGTTAATGAAGTGTTAGGGATATGAAAATATTGTTATGCTAGGCGATTTTAATGGAAGGGTTGGGGTGAAGAGGCTTGGTTATGAAAGGATATTGGGGACGTTTGGTGATGAAAGTATAAATTAGAATGGTGAAAGTCTTCTCACCGTATGTGTGGAAAAGTATCTTTTTGTAACGAACACTTTTTTCGTCATAAAAAAATTCACATGTATACTTGGGAAAGAGGTAATGATAGCAGCATGATATATTTCATAATTGTGGATGAAAGATTGAGGAGCGCAGTGATAGATGCAAGGGCTTACCGGGGACCAACGTAGGGACGGATTATTATTTGGTTTTATGCCAAATTAGTGGTCTATTCAGACGTTGACGGCATCGGACACTGTATCTACCACTGCTTTAAAGCGTATTGTTACGAGCTTGAGGTTCGTGACAATAGAAATTGCCGATAGAATTACCTAAATTAACACTTTAATTTTATTTACACCAATTAAAACTTAAAACACTAACAATTAATCACACTGATTCACTTTATTCCGCTCCGAAGCTTCGCTTGTCTCGCCGAATTCAATACTTCCCCGATCGCACCTTGCAGCGCCTATAAATACACATTAGTACCGAATCATCCAGAACATTCAAGTAAATAGGCGCACCAATCGACAGAGCGACGAAAGTTCGAGAGTCAGCTTCCAGAAGCTTAGTTCTTCGTTTCGACAACAGATAGTGCTGTCGGTTGAAAGATTAGTGATGTCATTTTCTGGAAAGCTCTCCCCTCGCTCCGATACCCTACACTAGATGGCGCTAGTGCCAGATGTCAACTTAGCCGCGCAACAGTATTATATAGAGGTTACAAGATGAATATAAGAAAAACAAGTACAAATGTAGACTGAAAGAAAATATAAGTGGTTTGGATGAATTGTGTATGAATGAGTTAGACTTGGAGAATATATAGCAAAATGTTAAGAAAGGTTTAGTAGATGCAGCTACCGAAGTAAAGAGAATTAAAAAGAAAAATAATCCGTTATGGTGGGATGATGAGGTATGAGGTAGCCATGCTCCCGTCTTTGCTTCAACTTCCATGTAGAAGCAAAGACGGGAGCATGGCTAGATTTCACAGCACGGCACGACCCTCGCCCTCGATTTGACACACCACTCTCGCCTCCTCCACATTCATATACCTACGCATACATGCTCGTCGGTTAAGGTTACATCTCTCTAGCCTCCTTAGTAGTTAGGTTGTACCAGTTCTGGCGCACTGAGTCAGTACTACTATACTAGTAGTTAGGTTGTACCAGTTCTGGCGCACTGAGTCAGTACTACTATACTAGTAGTTAGGTTGTACCAGTTCTGGTGCACTGAATCGGTATTACTATACTAGTAGTTAGGTTGTACCAGTTCTGGCGCACTGAGTCAGTACTACTATACTAGTAGTTAGGTTGTACCAGTTCTGGCGCACTGAGTCAGTACTACTATACTAGTAGTTACGTTGTACCAGTTCTGGCGCACTGAGTCAGTACTACTATACTAGTAGTTACGTAGTACCAGTTCTGGCGCACTGAGTCAGAAGTTGTACCAGTTCTGGCGCACTGAGTCAGTACTACTATACTAGTAGTTACGTTGTACCAGTTCTGGCGCACTGAGTCAGAAGTGGTATATAAGTACGACGTTCGTCGACTCACGATCCTAAAAAAAAAAAAAAAAAAGGTTTTGGCATGCTCTGATCACGAATCTGCGGTCCATTTTTGCGTAGGATGCACGGTTCCGGAGATGTGCAGATCAATTAACTCTTATCTAATTGATATCCGGTGTAGGCCTCAACCGTCATTAGCGCTCCATTACTGTTATCTATTGTTCATTGAATACCGTCATTATCTATTATTCGTCGGCGTGTGCGTCGGATTATCAGTGCTATTATATTATACTCCTTTGTTCCTAACTGCAACGGTAATCTGAATCATCAATAAAATACATTACCTAATTTTGTTACAAATTTTATTTACGAAATACAAAATCTTATTACTTATTATCTATAAAATAGGAGCGAAACATCTCATCCACTAAAATATCGTTGTACAATGAATGTGTTCCCTGTAAATATACCCGTAAACCTATGCATTGAACATCCCTGAAACTTATATAGCAAATACATTAAGCAATATTCACCACAAACTGAAGTTCACTCATTTTGAATCCTATCAACATTCCAGTTCCATCTTTTACAATTTCATTTTAAAAACTCTAGATGATATCGTACAGGTGTCCGTCCATATGAATCAAAATATTGACCGACGTCATTTGTATCGATATACAAAGCTACCCAATGTGACCCTTGTTTATCATCTGTACCCAAATTGCATATTACCTAGTCAGGTCATAAATTCTATTACATGTTTAATATAAAATAAATGAAAAAGTTTATTCATTATGTAACCATTTATATACCAAAATGAACTTAACAAAACATAGATTCTTATGACACTATAGTTTATTCAAAATGACCTCCGTGAATATGAATACAGGCCTTCAATCTGCGCGGCCAGTCGTCTATCGCAGCACGAACGAGGTCCATGTCAATATCGGCGGCTGCCTTAATCAAGAATGTCTTGAGTGACTCCAAATTGGGATGAGGCTTTGAGCACTACTGTGTTCGCACACCTTATCATTTTGTTTGTTGTAGCTCTCTTCTACGGCAAAAATTTTTTCATCCGAAAAAAGAATTGCCGATATTTTTTCCCGCGTACCGCTTCAACAAAGCGCAGCATCTCTTCAGTCTCAGGTCTATTAGACGAGCATTCAAACGATGTTCTGTTTTTCTTCGATATGCCCGAAGCCCTAAGTCTTCATTTAACACCCTTTCCACCGTGGTTCTGCTTAACCCCATCTGAAGGGCCAACAGTTTCTGCTTACGTTTGGGATTTCTTTGAATTCGCGCCTTCACAGCTTTTATCACTGCTGGAGTCCTAACAGACCGCGGGCGACCACTTCATGACCTCGTTGGACACGCGGAATATGGTTGCTCGCTTCTTCGCTACTGTGTTCGTACACCTTATCATTTTGTTTGTTGTAGCTCTCTTCTACGGTAAAAATTTTTTCATCCGAAAAAAGAATTTCCCGATATTTTTTCCCGCGTACCGCTTCAACAAAGCGCGGCATCTCTTCAGTCTCAGGTCCATTAGACG
This sequence comes from Parnassius smintheus behrii, assembly GCA_036936625.1. Lineage (NCBI taxonomy): Eukaryota > Metazoa > Arthropoda > Insecta > Lepidoptera > Papilionidae > Parnassius > Parnassius smintheus. The sequence goes on from JAUPFT010000002.1 coordinate 37,074,341, forward strand.
AGCATTCAAACGATGTTCTGTTTTTCTTCGATATGCCCGAAGCCCTAAGTCTTCATTTAACACCCTTTTCACCGTGGATCTGCTTAACCCCATCTGAAGGGCCAACAGTTTCTGCTTACGTTTGGGATTTCTTTGAATTCGCGCCTTCACAGCTTTTATCACTGCTGGAGTCCTAACAGACGGCGGGCGACCACTTCATGACCTCGTTGGACACGCGGAATACGGTTGCTCGCTTCTTCACTACTGTGTTCGTACACCTTATCATTTTGTTTGTTGTAGCTCTCTTCTACGGCAAAAATTTTTTCATCCGAAAAAAGAATTTCCCGATATTTTTTCCCGCGTACCGCTTCAACAAAGTGCAGCATCTCTTCAGTCTCAGGTCCATTAGACGAGCATTCAAACAGTGTCCTGTTTTTCTTCGATATGCCCGAAGCCCTAAGTCTTCATTTAACACCCTTTTCACCGTGGTTCTGCTTAACCCCATCTGAAGGGCCAACAGTTTCTGCTTACGTTTGGGATTTCCTTGAATTCGCGCCTTCACAGCTTTTATCACTGCTGGAGTCCTAACAGGCCGACGGCGACCACTGCTTGACCCGTCATCTACACTATGATTTAGTGTTAACAAATTATATTTAAATATTGTGTGTGTATATGATTAAGCCGTGGTAGCTCAGATGGTTAGCGCAAGCTGTAAATTTCACAGTACGCGACCCGGGTTCGGCCCCCGCCGGCACCACTTAAATTGTTAATTGCAATTTTAGGTGTTTATTCTATTGACAAACTTACTTTTCTTTCTGTTATTATCTTACGTGTGTATGATTTAGTGTTAACAAATTATATTTAAATATTGTTTGTGTATATGATTAAGCCGTGGTAGCTCAGATGGTTAGCGCAAGCTGTAAATTTCACAGTACGCGACCCGGGTTCGACCCCCGCCGGCACTACTTAAATTGTTAATTGCAATTTTAAGTGCTGATTTACCACGTGCTCGGCGGTGAAGGAAAACATCGTGAGGAAACCTGCATGTCTGAGAAAATTTCGAAGGCATGTGAAGTTCGCCAACACGCATTGAGACCGCGCCGCGGACATTTCCTAGCCATAAATACAAAGACAATAGCAGAAAGTAAAAAGTTAAAAAATACTTTTTTAACAATGACAGTCATTAGTGATCATTAGTGAATGTGATTCTGTTTACTTAAATTACAGGAAGACAAGAGCAGAAGGAAGAAATGGGATGATGGGAAGTAATGAAGAATGAATTGTTATGTGAAGTTTGTTGGAACAAACATATTTTATTCGCGTGTAAATACTTTTAACATTTTGGTTCAAAATGACACAAAATCTAAAAAATATTAGATACATCATCGACATGGACGGATTTTACATTACATATCCTCATAAACATTTTCAATGTAGAGAAATGGCTATTCTAGACGTAAAACTATCCAATAAAAATGATGCGTTTATCGATCATTATTTGTTTCGGCCAAGTTATCCTTTCAATTATTTGTCGCCAAAAGACAAAAAAACTGTTCGTTATTGTGAAACACACGTGCACGGCTTCCATATTTTGATGTGACCGAAGAATTAAAATGTGCCCACAAACAAGAGAACATCATTCGCATATTAAATTGGTATATTAGAAATTTGTGCAAAGACGAAGTGATCGCATAAAAAGGTGGTTCAACAGAAAAACAATTTTTAAAAATGTTGACGACAAATGATAGAATATTTAATATTGAAGAATACAAATGTCCGAAATACAATAATTTGGTAAATGTCATAAATTTAAACAAACGTTATGTGTGTAATAATCATATATTTGCAAAAAATAATCACAAAATCTTACATTGTTCTTGTGACGAAGTGTGGGTTTCCTACAAGTGGTTATTGCTTGAAAATAAAATTTTAAATTAATCATAAATTTTGTTTGATTTCCAAAAAAATAATTTTGTTTGATTTCCAAAAAAATTTGTCATACTATACTATATAATACAAAGGTGGTTCAACAGAAAAACAATTTTTAAAAATGTTGACGACGAATGATAGAATTTTCAATATTGAAGAATACAAATGTCAAAAATACAATGATTTGGTAAATGTCATAAAGTTAAACAAACGTTATATGTGTAAGAATCATATATTTGCAAAAAATAATCACAAAATTTTACATTGTTCTTGTGACGAAGAGTGGGTTTCCTACAAGTGGTTATTGCCTGAAAATAAAATTTTAAATTAATCATAAATTTTGTTTGATTTCCAAAAAAAATTGTCATACTATACTATAAAATACAAAGGTGGTTCAACAGAAAAACAATTTTTAAAAATGTTGACGACGAATGATGGAATATTTAATATTGAAGAATACAAATGCCCAAAATACAATGATTTGGTAAATGTCATAAATTTAAACAAACGTTATGTGTGTAATAATCATATATTTGCAAAAAATAATCACAAAATTTTACATTGTTCTTGTGACGAAGTGTGGGTTTCCTACAAGTGGTTATTGCTTGAAAATAAAATTTTAAATTAATCATAAATTTTGTTTGATTTCCAAAAAAATTGTCATACTATACTAAATAATACAAAGATAGTTCAACAGAAAAACAATTTTTAAAAATGTTGACGACGAATGATAGAATTTTTAATATTGAAGAATACAAATGTCCAAAATACAATTATTTGGTAAATGTCATAAATTTAAACAAACGTTATGTGTGTAAGAATCATATATTTGCAAAAATTAATCACAAAATTTTACATTGTTCTTGTGTTGAAGTGTGGGTTTCCTACAAGTGGTTATTGCTTGAAAATAAAATTTTAAATTAATCATAAATTTTGTTTGATTTCCAAAAAAATTTGTCATACTATACTATATAATACAAAGGTGGTTCAACAGAAAAACAATTCTTAAAAATGTTGACGACGAATGATAGAATATTTAATATTGAAGAATACAAATGTCCGAAATAGAATGATTTGGTAAATGTCATAAATTTAAACAAACGTTATGTGTGTAATAATCATATATTTGCAAAAAATAATCACAAAATTTTACATTGTTCTTGTGACGAAGTGTGGGTTTCCTACAAGTGGTTATTGCTTGAAAATAAAATTTTAAATTAATCATAAATTTTGTTTGATTTCCAAAAAAATTTGTCATACTATACTATATAATACAAAGGTGGTTCAACAGAAAAACAATTTTTAAAAATGTTGACGACGAATGATAGAATTTTTAATATTGAAGAATACAAATGTCCAAAACACAATGATTTGGTAAATGTCATAAATTTAAACAAACGTTATGTGTTTAATAATCATATATTTACAAAAAATAATCACAAAATTTCACATTGTTCTTGTGACGAAGTGTGGGTTTCCTACAAGTGGTTATTGCTTGAAAATAAAATTTTAAATTAATCATAAATTTTGTTTGATTTCCCAAAAAACATTAATTATAGTATACTATATAATACAAAGGTGGTTCAACACAAAAACAATTTTTAAAAATGTTGACGACGAATGATAGAATTTTTAATATTGAAGAATACAAATGTCCAAAATACAATGATTTGGTAAATTTTTTAAAATTGTTTTTCTGTTGAACCACCTTTGTATTATATAGTATAGTATGACAAATTTTTTTGGAAATCAAACAAAATTTATGATTAATTTAAAATTTTATTTTCAAGCAATAACCACTTGTAGGAAACCCACACTTCGTCACAAGAACAATGTAAAATTTTGGTGATTATTTTTTGCAAATATATGATTATTACACACATAACGTTTGTTTAAATTTATGACATTTACCAAATCATTGTATTTCGGACATTTGTATTCTTCAATATTAAATATTCTATCATTCGTCGTCAACATTTTTAAAAATTGTTCTTCTGTTGAACCACCTTTGTATTATATAGTTTAGTATGTCAAATTTTTTTGGAAATCAAACAAAATTTATGATTAATTTAAAATTTTATTTTCAAGCAATAACCACTTGTAGGAAACCCACACTTCGTCACAAGAACAATGTAAAATTTTGTGATTATTTTTTGCAAATCTATGATTATTACACACATAACGTTTGTTTAAATTTATGACATTTACCAAATCATTGTATTTTGGACATTTGTATTCTTCAATATTAAATATTCTATCATTCGTCGTCAACATTTTTAAAAATTGTTTTTCTTTTGAACCACCTTTGTATTATATAGTATAGTACGACAAATTTTTTTGGAAATCAAACAAAATTTATGATTAATTTAAAATTTTATTTTCAAGCAATAACCACTTGTAGGAAACCCACATTTCGTCACAAGAACAATGTAAAATTTTGTGATTATTTTTTGCAAATATATGATTCTTACACATATAACGTTTGTTTAAATTTATGACATTTAGCAAATCATTGTATTTTGGATATTTGTATTCTTCAATATTAAAAATTCTATCATTCGTCGTCAACATTTTTAAAAATTGTTTTTCTGTTGAATCACCTTTGTATTATATAGTATAGTATGACAAATTTTTTTGGAAATCAAACAAAATTTATGATTAATTTAAAATTTTATTTTCAAGCAATAACCACTTGTAGGAAACCCACACTTCGTCACAAGAACAATGTAAAATTTTGTGATTATTTTTTGCAAACATATGATTATTACACACATAACGTTTGTTTAAATTTATGACATTTACCAAATCATTGTATTTTGGACATTTGTATTCTTCAATATTAAAAATTCTATCATTCGTCATCAACATTTTTAAAAATTGTTTTTCTGTTGAACCACCTTTGTATTATATAGTATAGTATGACAAATTTTTTTGGAAATCAAACAAAATTATTTTTTTGGAAATCAAACAAAATTTATGATTAATTTAAAAATTTTTTTCAAGCAATAACCACTTGTAGGAAACCCACACTTTGTCACAAGAACAATGTAAAATTTTGTGATTATTTTTTGCATATATATGATTATTACACACATAACGTTTGTTTAAATTTATGACATTTACCAAATTATTGTATTTCGGACATTTGTATTCTTCAATATTAAATATTCTATCATTCGTCGTCAACATTTTTAAAAATTGTTTTTCTGTTGAACCACCTTTGTATGCGATCACTTCGTCTTTGCACAAATTTCTTATATACCAATTTAATATGCGAATGATGTTCTCTTGTTTGTAGGCACATTTTAATTCTTCGGTCACATCAAAATATGGAATGCCGTGCACGTGTGTTTCGCAATAACGAACAGTTTTTTTGTCTTTTGGCGACAAATAATTGAAAGGATAACTTGGCCGAAACAAATAATGATCGATAAACGCATCATTTTTATTGGATAGTTTTACGTCTAGAATAGCCATTTCTCTACATTGAAAATGTTTATGAGGATATGTAACGTAAAATCAGTCTATGTCGATGATGTATCTAATATTTTTTAGATTTTGTGTCGTTTTGAACCAAAATGTTAAAAGTATTTACACGCGAATAAAATATGTTTGTTCCAACAAACTTCACCTAACAATTCATTCTTCATTACTTCCCATCATCCCATTTCTTCCTTCTGCTCTTGTCTTCCCGTAATTTAAGTAAACAGAATCACATTTACTAATGATCACTAATGACTGTCATTGTTAAAAAAGTATTTTTTAACTTTTTACTTTCTGCTATTGTCTTTGTATTTATGGCTAGGAAATGTCCGCGGCGCGGTCTCAATGCGTCACGGCTTAATCATATACACACACAATATTTAAATATAATTTGTTAACACTAAATCATAGTGTAGATGACGGGTCAAGAAGTGGTCGCCCGCGGTCTGTTAGGACTCCAGCAGTGATAAAAGCTGTGAAGGCGCGAATTCAAAGAAATCCCAAACGTAAGCAGAAACTGTTGGCCCTTCAGATGGGGTTAAGCAGAACCACGGTGAAAAGGGTGTTAAATGAAGACTTAGGGCTTCGGGCATATCGAAGAAAAACAGAACATCGTTTGAATGCTCGTCTAATAGACCTGAGACTGAAGAGATGCTGCGCTTTGTTGAAGCGGTACGCGGGAAAAAATATCAGGCAATTCTTTTTTCGGATGAAAAAATTTTTGCCGTAGAAGAGAGCTACAACAAACAAAATGATAAGGTGTGCGAACTCAGTAGTGAAGAAGCGAGCAACCGTATTCCGCGTGTCCAACGAGGTCATGAAGTGGTCGCCCGCGGTCTGTTAGGACTCCAGCAGTGATAAAAGCTGTGAAGACGCGAATTCAAAGAAATCCCATACGTAAGCAGAAACTGTTGGCCCTTCAGATGGGGTTAAGCAGAACCACGGTGAAAAAGGTGTTAAATGAAGACTTAGGGCTTCGGGCATATCGAAGAAAAACAGAACATCGTTTGAATGCTCGTCTAATGGACCTGAGACTGAAGAGATGCCGCGCTTTGTTGAAGCGGTACGCGGGAAAAAAATATCGGGAAATTCTTTTTTCGGATGAAAAAATTTTTACCGTAGAAGAGAGCTACAACAAACAAAATGATAAGGTGTACGCACACAGTAGCGAAGAAGCGAGCAACCGTATTCCGCGTGTCCAACGGGGTCATTTTCCATCCTCGCTCATGGTATGGTTGGGAGTTTCTTATTGGGGCTTAACAGAGGTACATTTTAGTTTTTTTTTTAAAAACGAATGCAGTAAAATACAGTCCTGACGAACCTTGTGTAACCTGTTTCTCATACCATGTTCAATAACAGACACTGGGTATTCCAACAAGATTCGGCGTCAGCTCATAGAGCGAAGAGCACATAAGACTGGCTGGCGGCGCGTGAAATCGACTTCATCCGACACAAAGACTGGCCCTCCTCCAGTCCAGATTTGAATCCGTTAGATTACAAGATATGGCAACACTTGGAGGAAAAGGCGTGCTCAAAGACTCATCCCAATTTGGAGTCACTCAAGACATCCTTGATTAAGGCAGCCGCCGATATTGACATGGACCTCGTTCGTGCTGCGATAGACGACAGGCCGCGCAGATTGAAGGCCTGTATTCAAAATCACGGAGGTCATTTTGAATAAACTATAGTGTCATAAGAATCTATGTTTTGTTAAGTTCATTTTGGTAGGTATATAAATGGTTACATAATGAATAAACTTTTTCATTTATTTTATATTAAACATGTAATAGAATTTATGACCTGACTAGGTAATATGCAATTTGGGTACAGATGATAAACCAGGGTCACATTGGGTAGCTTTGTATATCGATACGAATGACGTCGGTCAATATTTTTATTCATATGGACGGACACCTGTACGATATCATCTAGAGTTTTTAAAAAGAAATTGTAAAAGATGGAACTGGAATGTTGATAGGATTCAGAATGAGTGAACTTCAGTTTGTGGCGAATACTGCTTAATGTATTTGCTATATAAGTTTCAGGGATGTTCAATGCATAGGTTTACGAGTATATTTACAGGGAACACATTCATTGTACAACGATATTTTAGTGGATGAGATGTTTCGCTCCTATTTTATAGATAATAAGTAATAAGATTTTGTATTTCGTAAATAAAATTTGTAACAAAATTAGGTAATGTATTTTATTGATGATTCAGATTATCGTTGCTGTTAGGAACAAAGGAGTATAGTATAATAGCACTGATAATCCGACGCACACGCTGACGAATAATAGATAATGACGGTATTCAATGAACAATAGATAACAGTAATGGAGCGCTAATGACGGTTGAGGCCTACACCGGATATCAATTAGATAAGAGTTAATTGATCTGCACGTCTCCGGAACCGTGCATCTTACGCAAAAATGGACCCCAGATTTGTGATCAGAGCATGCCAAAACCTTTTTTTTTTTTTAGGATCGTGAGTCGACGAACGTCGTACTTGTACCACTTCTGACTCAGTGCGCCAGAACTGGTACAACGTAACTACTAGTATAGTAGTACTGACTCAGTGCGCCAGAACTGGTACAACGTAACTACTAGTATAGTAGTACTGACTCAGTGCGCCAGAACTGGTACAACGTAACTACTAGTATAGTAGTACTGACTCAGTGCGCCAGAACTGGTACAACCTAACTACTAGTATAGTAGTACTGACTCAGTGCGCCAGAACTGGTACAACCTAACTACTAGTATAGTAGTACTGACTCAGTGCGCCAGAACTGGTACAACCTAACAACTAGTATAGTAGTACTGATTCAGTGCGCCAGAACTGGTACAACCTAACTACTCTCCTTAATGTATGTATTTACTCGTTGGAGAAGGTTCTCTTAATTTGGCCCATTTTTAATATTTCGCAAGTTTTACTTTTGGGTAAAAATTTCTATGTTATCAATTGAATCGAAAAGACCTGTTCCGTACACCCCACCGCCTTTCTAAATCCGACTTGCACACCCCAAATTTTTCAATCTTAGCTTACGGTTTTCCCACGATAATAAGCAGGTTGATTCGACGGTAGTTTTTACAGTCACGCTGTGACCTTTTTCTCTTATATAGTGGGACGTTCACGGCTTTGCACCAATCTCTCAGTACTACTCGCTTTAATTCCCAGCATAAATTAAATAAAGTGAACTGGCCTGATACTCTATCATACCCAGGTACCATATCTGTTTCATGCTTTCATTATTTCACTTATATTTACTTCACTACCTTTTTTCTCTTTTTTTTTCAGAATTTCTAATTTATTTAATTCATATCTCTCCTCCCATTCAAACATGCTTTCAAAATATTGCTGCCATTTGTTTTAACTCAAAACTTCGTCATTCAAAATACAGCTATTTTCGTTTTGTATAGCATCCATTGTAAACTGTTCTAAGTTTCCCCTAGCAGTTCTTACGAGTTTAAATAGGTGCTATACCTATAATATATATACGAGATGCAATTCATAGGTTCATTTCGTAAGATGATGGAATTTTATTTTTTATTATTATATTTTTATGACCATTTATTTTATTTTCAGAAGTATTTAATAACCCGAAATATCAGCTATTATTGTTGATAAACTAACAGTATGTTAATTGATGCAGAAATTGAAATCTTAGGGAATCTGAGGAATCTTAAGCTTAAGAGGATTTTAAGTTTCCCGTGTAGACTATTTATTCAAAGTTAAAAAGAAAACAATGGCAGCGAAGTCTATCGAGTATGATGAATGATGAAAGAGTTTCCTTTCAAAGCTCACAAATCAAGCACACAAATCCTCCATTTACAAAAATTACAACACCACAACTTTACAAGCAATTTCATTGATTCAATTTTATAACGAAGTACTCGTACCAGTCCATTGACTTGCGCCCAAGCAACCGACAGAAGGGAGCAGTATCATGACGGGGAGCATGACGTGCGGCATGACGAGTATTGTGGCCACAATACGTTTCTGCCTCCTTTCCTTACTACTTCCCATGCCACTCACACGTTCCAGCTGGGTACTGATACAGGAGCTGAATCAATGCGATACCCTGTGATGCCGAAGAATACAAACCACATTTTTAATTTTTGAATAAAAGTTTTAACGCATACGTTTACATATTTTATTTATTTGAACAATAATTTAATATTACATAAACTTGATTGCATAAAGTCACTCCTGCTTATTTATTATATCATCATTTCATTGCAGTAACCATAGTGATAGAGATATCTATCCCTTGCCTATCATTTTTAATGATGTCAAGTAAAGTGCATACTAAAAATAAATCTATACAGTTATATTTTATACGTGGTAGAGCCATGCTGCAGTCATATTAGTAATACACCAATAAGGTAAAGTAATAAAGTAATGCACCAATGGGTCGGCTCGACTGAAGAAGGACCACGCTCCCACAGAATACCAGCGTAAAATAGTAGCTTAATGCTGCTGTGTTTCGTATGGTGTGTAGAGAACTGGAGACCCTTTTTACTGGAAATGAGGCATTCCATGTTTGACCTCACAGGTGACAACGCATCTGCATTTTGATGTGTAATCGAGGATAAATGTAGGTGTCTATGGGCCACAGCAACCACTTACCATCGGGTGGACTGTGTACTCGTGTGTCATCTTATCATATAAAAAAATATCTAAGCATATTAACAATAACTAAATAAGTAGTAGACGATGCATGCTCCGATTACAAGCCCATTAACGCTGATGTTCCACAAGACTGCGTGCTACGCTACCAACGCTATTTCTTCTGCATATCAAAGACATGTTGCAAATCGGTAAAATTCATTGCTATGCAGACGACGGCACTGGTGATGCTTTATACACCGGCAGTGCCAATATTTAAAGGGAAACCGTGACCGGGTACCGGGACAAACTTGAGTCTGAAGTCGACACTTTGTTGAACAAAGTTTCAGACGGGGGGTGACTAAATCTAGTCCAGTTTAATCTCAAGAAGACACAAGCTTGCGTGTTTACAGCTAAAAAAACCCTTCGTCGTATCTCCTCAGTTTTAAGTTACTCCCGTTGTTGCCTCAGCCAGTATCGGAATCCTCGGCGTCGACATATCGAGGGACGTGCAGTTTCGTGGTCACTTGGAAGAGAAGGCCAAATTGGCCTTTAAAAAGCTTGGCATGCTCAGGGGAGCGGGAGAGTATTTCATGCAAGTTAGCCTTCAGCAACTTTACAAGGCACAAGTTCGGCCGCACATGGAATATTGTTCCCATCTTTATGCTGGTGCTCCCCAGTGTCAGCTCCTTCCATTTGATCGCGTCCAGCACAGAACTGTTTGAATCGTCGGCGACTGAGCTGTTTCCGATCTGCTTGAGTCACTGACACTGCGAAGATAGGTTGCATCTCTTTGCGTATTTTATCGCATCTACCACGGGGAGTGCTATGAGAAATTGTTCGGACTAATTCCAGCCACACAATTTCACGATCGCGCATCGCGACAAAACTCGCGATTCTATTCATATCATCTGCACGACTGGCGGTTCACCACTCAAAAATCAAATTGAAAAAAAATTACCAATGTGATTGTTTTCTTCCTCGCACAACTTCCTTGTGGAATCGACCACCACCAGAGATTTTTCCGGACCGATACGACTTAGAGACCTTCAAGAAAAGAGCCTATTCCTTTCTCAAAGACTGGTAACGCATCTGCAATTCCCCCGGTGTTGTACTTGTTCATGTAATCGCTTACCATTAGGCGAGCCGTATGCTCGTTTGCCCCTCTCCTTTAAAAAAACCGGTGATTAAGATAATATTGAGAAAATATGGGGTTGAAAATGAGATTTTAATGCAAATGACATTTTATTTGTTATTCTTGTAGGATATGATAATAATAAAGCTTAAATAAATTTTCGATGAGACAAAGCATGCCACAAGAATGGAAGACTTAATCGCAATGCGATACTTAGATCGTTGTATCAAGGAATCTCTTCATCTATATCCTCCTGTACCTTCATTGGTCGTCATATAAATAAAAAAAGATCAATTAAGTAAGTTTCATCTAGGGTTTGGGTCCCGGGACGTCTCGTGTCTCGAAGTCCCGGGACTTTTTGTAATTTTAGCTCGAGTCCCGTGACTTTCGGGTCGAGACTCGAGACGAGACAAGATTGTCGAAATTGCTGGGTAATCATTTTTATTTTCAATAATTGAAGGAGGCTAGAGCCATCTGTTAGTTTAATGAATAATTACTTGGTCTACTACATAACTACTGAGCACGCAACACAATGCATGCATTTGCCGCGCTGCCATCATGCTGCCATATTAGTTGTTCTGTGACGTTTGGATTATGATCGTGTCTGTATCAATTGAGTCAGTTAATTGTCAATTTCATTTATGATGTGAGTGTGGTGTGGTGCTTCTTTTGAACTCAGTTTACTACTGGATTTTAAAACAAGGTGGAATTACATCGTTGTGATGGCGGAAAGGTTTTTGAATCTGAAAAATAGCGAAAAAAAAGCGTTTATTGATTTAAACATGTAAATACTGGATTTTAAAACAAGGTGGAATTACATCGTTGTTTATAGTTTTTTTTTATAGTATGGGCCGCGTTGTGATGGCGGAACGGTTTTTGAATCTGAAAAATTGCGAAAAAAAAGCGTTTATTGATTTAAACATGTAAAGAAATTGGAATGAAGACAATATGCTTTGTAAAACATAAATTTTGTAAATCAAATGGAACAAGCAATAAAAAATATTCAAGAAAATATACCCGAAATTTTGGAAAAAAATCAGCAACATTAAAAAAGGAGTTTCAGTTGTTTAAAACAACAGAAAACGTACCGAAAACTTGAAACGATGTACTGTATAAAGTCTTAACTCTTAAACACAATTAAACCGACATCTGTTGAAAACGAGAGGGTGTCTTCCTTGTCCAGTGACATTATTACAAAAATCTGAAACAGATTGTCGGATAAAGCTATTGCCGTTCAGATTTTTTTTAAATCTTATTTTATTAAATCAGCAAAGAAGTCTAATTAATGTGTTGGTTGATTATTTAAATACTGATTTATAAGTGTGGTTTATTCTAGATAAAAGTAAAGTTATTAAGAATTGGTATGATTTTTAACTAAGTTCATTTTATAATTTTTAGATTTAACTGCTTAAAAGTGAATGTATGTGTGATTAAAAGAAATAAACAAATAAATTATACTGAAGTTAACGTTAAAGTTAATCGGATTTCATTTTCTGTTTAATAAAATATTGATTTTTGAAAAAAAAAATGCTTTTTTACTACGTTTTACAAGAAATTAACTCAATTAAAATTCTTCAAAAAAGGCTAACCCTTCTTTAAAAAAAAATTGATCTTAAAAGTCTCGAGTCTCGGGAATTCCCGGGACTTTGATTGTAGGTTGTCTCATGTACCGGGACTTTGAAATTGTCAGGAATCCCCAAACCCTAGTTTCATCATAAATTTAAAATTCAATTTGATTAATTTTTGTTGATTCGATTTGAATCCGTGTCGGTCAGTATCTTAGCGCATAACATTGCCAAAGCAAAAGTTTTTTTGGGATTATCTATAGTATACAATCAAGTGCTCAATCAATTGCCAGTGATGACTTACGGATCTGAGACGTGGTCCTTCACTGCTGGCCGTATGAGGACGCTCAAGGTCGGTCAGTGAGCTATGGAGAGGGCTATGCTCGGAGTTTGTCTGCGTGATAGACTCAGAAATGAGGATATCCGCAGTAAAACCAGAGTGACTGACATAGCCCAACGGATTAGTAAGCTGAAGTGGCAATGGGCCGGCCATATAGCTCGAAGAACCGATAACCGATGGGAAAGAAAGGTTCTTGAGTGGCAGCCTCGTACCGGTAGGCGTAGTGTAGGGCGACCCCCCACTAGATGGAGTGACGACCTGGTAAGATATGCAGGAAGTCGATGGATGCAGGTGGCTCAGGACCGTGCTTTGTGGCATTACTTGGGGGAGGCCTATGTTCAACAGTGGACTTGTGAAGGGCTGTAATGATGATGATGATGATGATGATGATGATGTTCTATAGTGTAACAAAGTAATTTTGATTCAAAAAACTAACAAGTAGTATTTTTACAATGTTATAAAAGTACCAAGTTTTTTTACGTGGTAGAGCCATGCTGCTGTTATATTAGTAGTATAGTTATAGCACGAGTGGGTCGGCTCGACCGGGGAGGGACCACGCTCTCACAGAATACCAGCGTCAAATAGTAGCTTAGTGCTGTTAATGTGTTTCGTATGGTGAGTCTAGAGAACCGAAGACCCTTTTTACTGGATACGAGGCATTCCATCTTAGTCCTCATGGGTGACAACGCATCTGCGCCTTGATTCGTAATCGAGGACAGATGTAGATGTCTACGGGCCACAGCAACCACTTACCATCAGGTGGACTGTGTGCTCGTTTGTCACCCTATACTATAAAATAAATAAATAAATAAATAATAAATAAGTAAAAATGGACTTATAATGTCAAATGTGTACGCATTGCAATATCTATTAAATAGTAGTTTTTTTTAATTGTATCGGGAATGCCTTGTTCCTGGAAATTGTGTTTTTAATTGAATCGTGAAAGATTTATCTAGGAAGCTAATTTTAAACTTAGAAAAAAATGTGCCAAATTTAGGTACGTAAATGCCTTTTTTCTGCACTAAAAGATACCTATGTCGAAAGATAAAATCCTATTTAATAAAATATGCCTGTAATAAATCATTCTCATTTTATATTGAACACCCCAAAATGAAGCTATACCCAAACCCCATAATACATAGAAGCCAACATTAATACAACATTATAATATAGACCAGAAGTTGTCTCTTCATATAAAGTACCTATTTACGACATATATTTTTATGAACGTTTTGCGGGCACTTTTATTGCGAAGATTAACATTCACTTGTTAACATATTCATATACATATTTAAAAAAAAATTATTTATTTACAATCTACATCGCAGCGAAAAATTATTCCCAAATCCTTCGGTGTTTGACCCAGATAGATTTTAACCAGTCGAATATGAGTAAGCGTCCCACTTACGCTTAACATACCTTTTAGCGCAGGACCGAGAAATTGTATCGGTAGGCACATTTGTTTATTATTTCACAGCAATTTTTTTATTTTATTTTGAGGTGCTTTGCTTTTGTCACTATAAAATTGCGGTAGCCGCTATTTGAAGGAAGTAATACTCCCAAGAGATACCCATACCTAAAATACCCAAACCAGCTTATATTTGTGAGTGCGCGCGTGTATGAGTTGCTGCTCACTAATCCGCCTGTCGATAATAACACGGAAAATTGTACTGATTAGAACTGCACCAATGACTAGCAGTTGACTTATATTATATGGCTTATATTATATCATATTATAGATCATATGATATTAGCTGTACTAAGCAACAGTATGGCACAGTTTAATGGTTAAAGGTACGGACAGCCAAACGCTAATGTCGCATTTGCACTTTGTCTTTCTATCATATCTTACTACATTTCATGTTGGGGTGGTGCCGCAAAAACTATCTTGAAACCTTTAGAAATCGCACACAGATCAATTTTAAAGATTATGGCCTTCCGACCCATATTATATACGACAATTCAGCTCTACAAAGATCAAAACGTTCTTAATGTAAGACAATTATTTATACTACATACAGTGATGTTACAACATCGTAAGGTTCCATATATCGAAATTACCAAGAGGCGTAAGGACAAAATCTGCAGTATTCCGATAGTCTACTCTCATTTTGCTAAAAGGTTTTTCTCATATGTCGGTCCCTTTCTTTATAATAAAATCAATTTTAATATTCCTATTTATGAACCATCTAATTACAAATGTAAGAAAGCCGTGTGCACTAAACAAGAGTTATGAAGAGACAGGACAGTACTTATTAACTAACTAATTTATATTATACTAAGAGGTCACAAGTACTAAAAAGTTAAGAGCAATTTTTGCTTTCCGATCACTTTTGTAAGGGGGTAAGGGACTGAATCTCCTTAATACAGGCTATTTCTTAGTCTAGCAAGGAGAACAGAACGTCACCATAACTAGTATTTTTGTAATGTATCTCATGTAAGACTTTTTTTATGTGTACTACAAGTTGAAGTTTTAAATAAATTATTATTATTATTATTATTAAATCTTAGGGAGTATAAACACAGTATTAGCTAGTATTCCCTTCTTACTCGTAAAATAATAATTATTTAATAATACATAATCACCGTGTAGTGGCGGTTGAGAATATCCACTACCCCGTATCCTCCCGTGCGTGTCGTAAGAGGCGACAGAGGGAGACAGGCAGGAGATGGGCAGAAGCATTTCTTGATTCCTGATAACAACAATAACATCATGAAAACCGCGGTTGCGAACCCGCTCCCCAAGCGTGGCAACTATGGCAAACATCCCCCCATGAACAACGAGCGTGGCGACCACTTTAACGGCGGGACAGGGGTGCTAAGAATCTCCGGTGGAGGTTCGGTTGCCACCTACGACAACTCGACCTGGCAACATATGATCACGCACCCTCATGACTGACGAGAATATACTGGAGCTGGAAGAAGAGGTAGACAAGTTGCGCCAGCGTTATTTCTCAGAAATTTAGAGTTGCGCAATTTTAATTCTAAAATTGTCGGATTTTCAGGAAAAACTAAGAAAATGCCGTATTGTACAAAATATTTATTCAGAAGGTTAAAATTAAAAAAAAAGTGAAATACGTGATGTTTACATAATAAATAAGTGTCACGAATCATTTCGTTTGGCACTTGAATTTTTTTACAATTACCGTGATTACGGATTGCTTGTCTGGCTAGAAGATTTCCATTAATAGTTGAAGTTATTAATTTATTTCGAAGTTTCGTTTTCATATAATTTACTTCACTAAAGATACGCTCGCAGTCTGCGTTCGAGCGTGGCAGACATAGAACATTTAAAGCAAAGGATGATAATGTTTTTAGTTTTGTTTCATCAAGGATTTTAATCCAAAACTCTTTGGTTTTCTGTGAGCTAATTTCATATAATGGTAATTTATTTACCACTGGTAGTATTCTCCATTCATCATCAATTTTTTGGATATCGTCGGCATTATTGACGATTCGTGGCAACTTTTGCATAAGCGGTAAAACGGATGGACAAATATTTCTTGTTTGATTACTAGCTACTTCTTCAGGTAATAAACGTTTTAAAAGTTGAAGTAAATCGTCCGAGAAGTCGTACCTTTTTTAAATTTCTTTGCAGCCTGTGATAAGGAAATCTCTGCAGCGAGAGTAAAACTCATTTAATTCTTGTTCCTTTGTTGATATATCTGGTCTTTGTGTTTCTATCATAATTTTTACCCCCAAATACAATTGTGGGAGGAAATATCGTGTATCTTCTGGTACGATTGAACTGATATCATTTTGTTGAACATAATCCCTTTGCATGTAACACATTAATAATTCTTTGTACTCTTATGTGTTATCCAGTTCCACCAATTCTGAGTTTGCGCTTTGAAAGTACTCGTTGAGTTTAATAAATTTTGGTAATATCCATTGCAGAAACAATAAGTAAAGGTTAATGAAATAGTTATGCAACTCACGGTAAACTAATTCTGCAACTACAGTTTTTTTTCGAGCCATTTCTGCGTAAAAAACAATTTAAGGCTGTTCCACTGTTCAAGCAGCCTGTTCACAACTGTTCACTTTCCCTGCTATCGAAGCAGGGAAAGCCACCGAGTTTGCGATGGATGTAAAATCTTGTGGATCTTTGTGTTAGTGAAAGCTTGAAATTCCAAATATTGGGCTTTGTGTTTTGAACTCAGTTAAAACCGTAAATGTTTCGCGCTAAATCTTCGCATCGTCCTTGTAATTTTTTGCATGGCTTACTGGCACACAAATGCATAAAATGGCATATACATTTAAAAATAAATATACCCGGCAGATTTTCTCGCAAACGGCTGGCTACTGAATTTTGTGATGCCATCTTAACGTAGCAGCCGTCTGACGCGAATCCTATAATATTTTCTAACGGAATCCCTCTATCAGTAAATTTCTTTATAATGAGATCATACATGGCTTCTGCTGTAGCTCCCTCTGCTGCCATCGTAATATCACCTGTCTCAAATAAAGGTGCCAATTCTCGTAGTGAGGATATGACCCTTTCTTGCTGCTCATCAAAATAACGGATAATAATGCACATGGTTTTTGTGGCTGAAATATCCTTTGATTTATCGACCAGTACGCTGAATATTTTTTTTTTAATAATATTGTCCAAACAATCTTTTAGGAAATTACCAATAACATTTTTTACGATAGATGTGCCTTTTTTTCGTTTTATGGCAATCTCAAAAGTAATTCTGGAGTCTGGAAAACAAGATTTTAGCAACTTTGATAAATGATCCATAGCCATAAATGATATGTTCTGCTCTACAACGAACGCACTAAGTTTTATTTCGGCTTCCAATACTATTCGATTGTGATCGGTTTGTCGATTCTGAAAATAAGTACTAACGTCTCTTGTAGAAGAGCTCGCTGATGCTTTTTTTACGTGTTGGGTGTTTGAAACATGACGTTTGAAAGTTGAAATTTCGCAAGAAAGTTTGTCATCGCACATTGTACATTTTGCCCTGTAGGGATCCTCATTGACAGTGATAATCCAATCCTTAAACGTTTCATCACTTTCCCACCGCTTCTGTACTTCTGTTTTTGTGATGTGATTACTTTTTACGTTTTTTTTTCGGAGTAGTTGGCCCATCGTCATTGTCACACCCATTACCACTCATTTTCAATTAAAAATTAAAAAAAAATCGTAAAATAGCTTTCACTGATAGATCGTATATAAAGCAAAACAAAGCATTAAATGACAGAATCACAATACCTACATAATTATTCCGGGGATTCTCCACATATCCTAAAACTTACCCGAGTAAAGGTGAAGAACCTACTAAAATGAGGAACTAATGATTTTAGAAATTTATTTCTCAGAGATAAGGCTGAATCTAGTTGTGAATACTGTTAACGTTTGACGTTTCTGGTCGTGGCGCTTCTACTTTATCTGTAACTAAAGTAATTTGTGGTCTATGGTTCACAATTTGGTGCATTCCATTACACGAAATATTTTTTTGTTTACTTTAGACAATTACCGTATATTTTAATACGGTATCTAATCAAATAGCTGCCGTATACCGTATTTTTGTAACCTGAATGTCGTATATTACGGCAATTGTCGTATCAAGAACAACGCTGAGTTGCGCTGGCATATTATAGGATTATCCGAGGTCCGAAGAGAGGGGGAGGACACGGTAATTCTCTAGTCCGGCAACTTGTTCTATCACCGGGAGTGCGACCATCTAAAATCAAAATTCAAAATATTAACATATATATATGTGTATATATATATATATATATATATATATATATATATATGTGTATATATATATATATATGTATATATATATATATATATATATATATATATATATATATATATATAATGTATATAATATAATATATAATAAATCTGTAGGAAAGTCGTGACTGTAATTATAATATCTCCTGGAAAAAACAAGTCCAGGGGACTAAATAAAGGGCACTGAAGCCATAGTGGTTTTTAGATTTTTTTCTGTCTGTCTGTCTGTGTATTAATGATTCACGCAAAAACTACTGGACAGATCTCCATGAAATGTTGTATACATACAGTTAATGAACCGGGGCTACTTATAGGCTACTTTTTATCCGATTACGGAACTTCTAAAAAGGAAGGTTAAATAATTTCCTTCTTTTAGAAGTTAATTTTCTATTATGATTTTATCTGTTCGTATATATGGAGGATGACTGGTATTTTTTCAAACTAATAACATATTTATAAATAAAGTTTCAAATTAGTTGTATTTGAAACTACGCCAACGATCTACATTTTAGTTTTCAAAAAGCGCCATCTATTATCAATTAGAAAAGGTACAGTTTGCCTCAGTAACTAATTAAATAATGTAAGATATAATTAAATAAATTACATTTATACGTTAAAATAATAAGATAAATAAAATTATTTAAACATCCTAACGTTTCTTTTAACATTTTCGTTATATCATTTTAAAAGTGTAATATGAAAATCTTTATGGTTTTTAGTTTAATTACTAATGTACTGTAAACTGTAATACACTGCAATTATTGCGAAATTCTCCTTATCCTTATAGTTCAATTAAAGAGATCTTTATAAGTATATGTCGTGGCCAAATCGTAGACTGATCATATCTTAAAGTAATACATTTCGTAAAATAGTAGTAGTCATTTAACACGGTTTGTTGACCAGGTTATAATAAAGTTGTCCGAATTAATAAATACGGGACACGGACTCTCCGTATGACGATATTAAGCTCAAATAACAAAACAATATTGCTATTTCATGATATTATGATCATATCATCAAATAGTTTTTCACCGCTAGCGGCGCTGATAACATATTTTTAACACAGAGTTTTTAGCAGAATCAACGTTACTTTATACCTTATTTATGAAATAAATAAATGTTCGCGGCTTTCCAGGTGCACCCCAACCTTCCATAGCTGATATTACTAAATAACATAGTTTTGCCTTTCATTATTTCATCTAATAACAGCGCCATCTACTCACTGATAAATAAACTAATGATGTCACTGATAAAATTAAATAATAGAGGCTACTTAATACTCATTCTTTTAGAACTTTAAAATCAAAACTTTAAATACCCAGACCGATGGTAATCATTAACTGCAATTACCACGTTTGGCAAAATGACTAACGATACTGTTATATTTACTATCGTTTACAGAAAACTGTTATTATGAGGGAAGCTCTTTAGTGGAATATATTGGCATAATAGTGTTCTGTGATATTGGCTGTCTATCGGCATAGATTTATATTTCACCAACTTCGAAAATTAAATGCAACGTTTAACTCTATTTGTTGGAATAGTTCATGGCGTCGTTCGATATCTAATTACTATGTAGATATGGTCAATAATCGTGCAAAAGCTTTGTTTCAGTTTTTATGAATTTTATTTAAATAAACACAAGAGCCGTGTAGCAGGCCGTGGTATGAAATTTTACATGCTGACTTATCACGTGTCCGTTTAAGTGGTGAACAATAACTTCGTGGGGAAACCTAGATGTCTGAGTAGTTAAAAAGTATTTTTATTATAATTGGAAGTATGTAGCTATTTGAATTTACCACGTTCGTGAGGAAAACATCACGAGGAAACCTGCATATTTGGTTCTCCAGTTGAGGTCATACCGTGTTGGGGTCAGCGCAGCGAAAACTTTTTTGACCAAAATTCGTCTGCAGCCTGTGTCCTTGAGATGTAGGCTGCTACTTTTTTACTTGTGGCCGTGGAAGGAAAAGGGGAGATCTCCCGCCGGGCAAGGTGTTCTGCCCGGGGAGCGGCCAACACTCCGTGTGATATTTCGGAGATGTTCTATATATACTGTTTATGATTCGGAATGTTGATAGCGTGATTGAAGCTTCGGTGTGTTTCGGTTGCGGCGCGACGACAGCGCCGCCATATACTTTTAATGGGGCAATTATCTATGCGTAGGTCTCATCATCGTCATCATTACAGCCTATCAAATGTCCACATAGGCCTCCCCCTTAAATTGTCAAATAGGCTGGATACTTTTTCGATGCCACAACAAGGCGAACATTTTTCTACTCCCCTTCATGAGTACCAGTAGTAGTAGGCAGAGGAGTAGCAGAAGGCCCACCTTCCACTCTTTCACTATGAATAGATCTTCATTTGGAATTAAAATAATTCCAAGAATTTTATCGCGTTTAATTTTAACTTTTTTAATACTTTACAGCACCCATGGTCACGGGGACTGTGCTGTTTGACGTTCTGATATCATAGTTAACGAAGGCTATAAGTCTTGCAGTATTTGGCTTGGATTTGAATTAAAATTTTATTAATTGTGGCACCCCAAGCAGATGGTAGCACCCTGACATGTTCTCTATTGAAATTAGGATTTTTTTTAATTTCAATAGCCTTGCAAATCATCCTTGGTAGAAGTCGCAGTTATTTGGCGAGGTTTAATGTTTTATCAGATCTGATATAATTGTTGGGACGATACTGAACAGACCTCCCGGACCGTCGGTGCGTCACTTCAGCGATATGTTCTTTTACGCGGGTTTTTATGGATCTTTCACCCAAAGAGGAGTAAAACATCCACGTAAAAATTAAAAGCGATAAAATTCGTTAATTGCATTCTATTCGATGTGTAGTATTTGCGTAAATATAAGAAATCATTATAGAACTTCATTTAAGAAATTTTAGAGTCTACTCAAACGTAAAAATAATATCAGCATTTATTTTATGATGCCAATCAATATTAAATGGGACCAATGATACGAATCAAGTATAGCAAATAAACATTATGCCGTAAATTTGATAATGAAATTCATTATTGTTTTGCAACTAATTTAACTGTAGTGATAAAAGAATGTAAAGTGTAAAACATCTACGTTTTACGCTTTACATTCTTTGATCACATTGAAATTTTGATTCTAAGACAATTGACCTTTCTTATATATATATATATATATATATATATATATATATATATATATATATATATATATATATATATATATATGATATATACTGGAAGATACACCTGATGTAAAAAATAATAGTTGAATACAGACATAACATATTAATGCAAAAATGAAAAACTTACTTATTCACGTGTTCCTGTAACATATTATATATATGCCAAATATCAATCATCTACGTCCAATGGTTCTTGAGAATTCAAAAAAATTCTTTAACAATCAGATATAGAGACACAGACGCAGAGGTGACTCTGATAGTGATCGAATTTTGTTATTATATGGCACGGAACAACATTTATTAATGATGCTCATTAAAGCCCACGTGAGCGAAGCCGTGGGTAAAAAGCTAGTCAAAATATAATAACTAACGTAACTTTAATATATATTGAAGTAACCGAGTATAGTGCGGCGCTAACGCCGCAGTTGAATGGTACAGCGTAACTAAATGCAGTGTCGCCTTTAGTACGTAGTGCATAATAGCTCAATGATCCGATCCGTATTCTTTGTGTTATGCATGCTGTGTGTCACATACATCTTTCTTACAACAGGAGATGCCTACGTCCAGCTGAGCAGTGGATCTTAACGACTGGTGAAGAAGAAGATACTCGTACATGTGGTGATGCGTACGTACTATAGTGTTGTCTCTGTAGTCAAGTGGTCGTAAGTGCCCAATCATGTCGTCCCGAGTTCTATTCTAGGTCAGGTTTAATAAATAAGTGAGTTTATGTCTTCAGAAAAGTTTAAATCTCCAGTAAAGCCGTTTATCCAGCGCTGTGTCTCGCCGGTTGTATCAAATTGTGGTCCCAACGGACTATGGGCAAGAAAGAATATAAATAGATAGTAAATCTGTGCTTCCGCAGACAATAGTGCAAATAACTTACTAGTCTTGAGTTTGGAGGATATTATTATAATAAAGCCAACAGTACAAATGTTGTGCCGCAGGAAGGTCGAAAATGCCTAGAAATTTTTACCTACTTGTTTAGTAAGGCGGCCTAAAACAAATGTTCTTTGGTAACGGAGCGGATGGGAGTAAAGTTTTCTTTTAATAAATAAGCCAATTGTTTTTCATCATTTTGTACAAATTTTATTGCTTCATCTACTTGAAAGCGTCGGTTTCATCTAGACTACCAGAAATATGTTTTAACATTGTACCAATACCTTCACACCAAGCGCTACGCTTGGTTCGGTAATTACTGATTAACCTAATTTTTAATAACTATATTTTGTATATTAACATTTTTTTTTTCAGATGACGAGACTACGCTTATTAGTATTATTAACTTTCCAAACGCTAGTCATTTTCTAAGTTTTATTTTATTTACAGGTTACTTCCGACTTCTGATGCAGGTTTCATCTGATCGAAGTGATGTGTGACGTGGCATCGATTGATTAGTAAGGTAAGTTTATTATTACTATTTACCTTAACCATTTTATAGGGAACTTTTTAGAGAGGGGAGAGCGCTTTCCGTAATCTCAAATTATTCTTTATGTAGACATTCTCACTGACTTTTTATTTAACTGGTCGAGTATGTGTGTCATAGTATGATTTTGAGAATTACTTAGACTTTCTTCTAAAATCTAAAGCCTTTTCTTTGGGATATTTCATCTGGTTTTGCAACATGCGGACATAATCAGGGTATGCCCAGGGTAGCCCCTAGAGATTCATTATAAATAGAATTAGGAGTAAATAGCTCACTCCCAAACATAAGCTCCTGAGGTGTGTAATGTGTAGTAGAATACGGATGTGCTATTGGCAAGTACGGCGGTGTAAACATAACGAGGCCAGTTGTACTGTTCTTCAGTACAACTGGCCTCGTTAAACTTGTAAGATTTCAGAGATCAAGTATTCTTTTAAAGTTGAATGGCCCCGCCCTAAGGAGCCTTGGGCTTATGAATGGTATGGTGAAGACCATAAGTTTTATTTTATTTTAAGGTTTATTATAAAAGGTTTTTCTAAATGCGTCTGAAGTAAAATTAGTCCCCTGGTCGGTAAGGATCATCTTATGAATACCAAAGATTGATATATGATGCAGTAAGCTTTCACCAGCATGGGAAATGCACAGGAGAACTACGGTGACATCGTTTTGTATTGTGAGAATGAAACGTAATTTCGCTTATACATTCTTACAGAGCCTAAATCAGTGGCAATCAGGATATCATGATTTTCGAAAAGAATTTTTTGAATTTCTGTCGGAGCTGGATATATAATACTGTTACGCGCTCAAGTCGACGGCACTAGCGCCATCTAGTCTCGAACCGAAGAACTAAACTTTTTGAAGTCGAAACACGAACTCTCGGTACCTTGCGCGTGTTTACTTGAATATTCTGGATATTTCGCTAATAATTTATATAAATAGGCGCTGCAAGATGCGATCGGGGAAGTAGGTATTGGAGTTGGCGACACAAGCGAAGCTTCGGAGCGGAATAAAGTGAATCAGTGTGATTAATTATTAGTGTTTTTAACTTTAATTAGTGTAAAGTGAATTAAAGTGTTAATTTAGGTAATTCTATCGGCAATTTTTATTGTCACGAACCTCAAGCTCGTAACAATACTGTTATGGTATATATTAATTTTAATTCAAGTATCATGAAAGAGATAGCGTAGAACATTACATATTTCAATAAATGAATGTTTTTCGAATGGATTTTTCAGATCTGATTACCGAGTTCTTTAATTCCCTCAGAAGTTACCAATCCATTTCTGATTGTTTTTAACGTTTGAAAGATTTTTTGATATGAGGCCTAATCAAAATAATGTACCGTCGTGAATAAATAATAGCATTTATTATTTCCTTCTATCTTTCTAAAGAAGAGTTCTTTTTCGGACTCATGTATGTCGGCGATAATTTCAGTGTCGGTTAATATTTTGATTATTTTTAGATATTTATATTATACATATATCTATATTTATATATATATATATATAAATATAGATATAATGAATATGCTAGGGTTGAATCTGAATGACAGGGTGAGAAATTGCGTGATAAGAGATAAATGTGGTATGCAAGATGATGTTGTGACCAGGATTAAGAAAGGAATGCTTCGGTGGTTTGGTCATGTGGAAAGAATGAATGAGGAAAGAGTGACAAAGCAAATTTATATGGCAGATGTGAACGGCCGAGTCGGGAAGGGACGCCCTAGGAAAAAGTTTATCGACCAAATTGGCGATATTTTGAAAATGGGCCACGTTAGAAGTACCCTTAACCGACGAGCATGTATGCGTAGATATATGGATGTAAAAGAGGCGAAAGAGGTATGTCAGGATCGTGCCAAATGGAAGTCCGTAGTCTCTGCCTACCCCTCTGGGTGACAGGCGTGAGTGTTTATAATAATAATAATAATATAATATATATATATATATATATATATATATATATATATATATGTGTGTGTGTGTGTGTATGTGTGTATTAGATTTTTTGTTGTGTGGACAGTTTCTACGAGCATTCATATCGTCCACTGTATTGCAGTCAACTAGGCACTGAAAGCGGTTTTGTAACTCGAGCTGAAAGGTTTCGGGATTCTGAATTAGAGAACAAGGGGGATGGAGCGTTGACTTCATTAGACGAGACCTCTTCAACTTAAAGTTTAGGTTCAGTGTGCTTCTAACCATTTGGAGATCGCTGCCAGTTTACACCCTCACGATCACTGAGGCATCACTGAACAGTTGGCGTCTGGTCGTCATAATTCCTGTGGGGCCGCTTCTGGAAGAAAGAGTTCATCATAAAGAGTCCCTTTTTCCATGATGTCGGCTAGCTGCTGGCCCCTTGGGTTCCATTGCCCTATTCCAAATTTCTCTAACTTCAGCTCACCGCTTTCTCTCGTGACTAGTTTTGCGTTAAAGTCTCCCATCAAGACCATATAGTGGGTTTTGGAGGAATGCATGGCTTTAGAGATATCCTCATACATTTCCTCCACCTCCTCTTCGGGATGTGCCAAGGTTGCTGCGTAAGCCTGTACGACCTTCAGCGAATACCGTTTGGTGATTCTGAGTACCAGGTACGCAACCCTCGTCGACACACTCTCAATCTTTCCAACGTTTTTGACGAGAGACCTGTGGACAATAAATTCAACACCTCCTTGGGACAGATGGTCCTTCCGGTGACAGAACAAGTTGCGGGACTGGAGGATTACTGTGTCCTCCCCCTCTCTTCGGACCTCGGACAAACCTATAATATGCCAGCGCAACTTGTCTACCCCTTCTTCCAGCTGCAGTATCTCCTCGTCAATCCTCAGGGTGCGTGCGTTATATGTTGCCAGGTCGAGTCGTCGTAGGTGGCAACCGAAGCTCCACCGGAAATTTTTAGCACCCCCTGCCCCGCCGTTACCATGGTCGCCACCGTAGCCTGGAATAGCGGGGCCGCCAGGGACTGGGAGCCGTTTGTTTGTGTAGTTAGTCATGAGAGGATGTTTGCCATAGTTGCCATGCTTAGCGAGCGGGTCGGCAACCGCAGATATTTATTGTGTAATGGTTGTTATCAGGAAGATGCTGCTGCCCATCTCCTGCCTGTCTCCCTCTGTCGCCTCTTACGACACCCACGGGAAGACATGGGGTAGTGGATATTCTCAATCGCCACTACACCGCCCATGGTAAGAATAATGTAATGGTAAGAATTTCACATAATTTCACTAACCACAATGGAGAATTCTTAACGGTAGGAGATGAATAAAACATTGGAATTACAATTATTTTAATTCATTTCATATCACGATTTCTCTTTTTACAAATTTTATATAAACCGGTTCTGAGTTTCTCAAAATTAAATCTGCCTGGAATTTTAGATCCGAACAACTGGTGACGGGAAGTAACCTGAAATTCCGTAAGATTTCTGATACAACTAATTTCATCTGCATCATTGCAAATTTTTGACCTGAAAAGTAAATGAGATCCATTACGTAATCTAATACACCAATATGTAATAAAGAGCCGTCAGCAGGAAATAGAGAGCGCTACGATAGGTAAAATATATATGTATTATATTGCTTTGCGAATAGCGTTTATTCGTAGTATTATAGTAAATATTGCTTAAATATTGCAAAATCAGCATTACATATTAATTATAATGTGTAATGCTGTTGTGTGTATGTATTATTAAATAATTATTTTTTTAGAGTAAGATAAGAATACTAAGTAATACTGTGCTTATACTCCCTAAAGTTTGCAAATACGTGTACTAGAAATAATTCACGAATGGCGAATTCGAACATGACATGACATTAGCGTTTCGCGGTCCGTTTCTTTAACCATTTAGTTAGACTGTGCCGTATTATTGTTTTTTACAACTATTATGTGCTCTACAAGTAGGCAACCGCTAGTCATTGGTGCAGTTCTAATCGGTACAATTTGCCGTGTTATTATCGACAGGCGGGTTGGTGACCAGCAACTCATACACGCGCACACACACAAATACAAGCCGGTTTGGGTATTTTAGGTCTGGGTATCTCTTAGGGGTATCACAGTCTTCAAATAGCGGCTATTGGTTATTGCTTACCGCAATTTCATAGTGACAAAAGTAATTTCTTTAAGTATTTTACTGCACAATAACTTATACATAATATACACATTTTTATAGAATAGGGTGATAAACAACTACTGTGTACAAGTGACAAACTGTGTACTCAGTCCACCTGATGGTAAGTGGTTACGGTGGCCCATAGACATCTATCCTCAATTACGAATCAAAATGCAGATGCGTTGTCACCCGTGAGGACTAAGATGGAATGCCTCGTTTCCAGTAAAAAGGGTCTCCGGTTCTCTACACTCACCATACGAAACACAGAAACATTAAGCTACTATTTGACGCTGGTATTCAGTGGGAGCGTGATCCTTCCCCGGTCGGGCCGACCCATTCGTGCTACAACTATACTATGTACTAATTAATATGACTGTAGCATGGCTCTACCATGTAAAATTTTTTGTTATTATATAATAAAATGTGGCTCATGTAGTAGCGGCGTAAAAGAGTTCACCACCTCATGTCATCCTGTGGCCTGTGGGTGTCGTAAGAGGTCACAAAGACAAATGGAACAGGTTATGAGGAGCAGCAGATTGCTAATAATATCTCAAAATAAAATAAGAAGATAGCTGTGAAATAATAAACAAATGTGCCTACCGATACAATTCCTCGGTCCTGCGCTAAAAGGTATGTAAGCGTAACTGTGACGCTTACCCACGTTTTCTGGTAAAAATCTATCTGGGTCAAACACAGAAGGATTTGGGAATAATTTTTCGCTGCGATGTAGATCGTAAATATGAATGTGACAATAAGTTCCCGCTGGGACTGTGTAATTACCTGGAATGTAAATATATATAGTGTTGCGCGCCATCGTTGATGCCTGGTACATGGCACTAGCGTCATCTAGTATCGAATAGCAGAACTAAGCGTTCTAGAAAACTCTGTCCTAGAAATTTCAACACCTAGTTGGTTGGGACCGGTATGTGCTTAAACATTTTAGATGTTCCAGTGGAAAAAGACTTGTATAAGGCCAGTAAAGACCGCGACTGAGTCAGTATTGAATTGGCAAAACAAGCGAATACTTCGAAGCGATGTAATTGCGAACTAAGTGTTAAGTGTGATTAATTATTAGTGTTTTTTAAGTTGTATTTGGTGTTCGATAACTAAAGTGTCAGTTTTGGTAATTCAATCAGCAGTTTTTACTGTCACGAACCCTAAGCTCGTAACAATATGTATATATTAATAAGTGAATTTTAATCTTCGCAAAAAGTGCCCGTAAAACGTTCATAAAAATTTATCGCCCAAATAGGTATTTTATGAAGAGACACAACTTCTGGTCTATATTATATTATTGTATTAATGTTGTTTTCTTAAACTTATAAATGGGTTCCTCTCGAGGTGCTTAATATAAAATGAGAATGAATTTATTAAAGGCATCTTTTAGTAAATGATATTTAATTTTTTTTTTATATAGAATAGGGTGACAAACGAGCACACAGTCCACCTGATGGTAAGTGGTTGCTGCGGCCCATAGACATCTACATCTATCTTCCATTACAAATCAAAATGCAGATGCGTTGTCACCCGTGAGGACTGAGATGGAATGCCTCATTTCCAGTAAAAAGGGTCTCCGGTTCTCTACACTCACCATACGAAATACAGCAGCATTAAGCCACTATTTCACTCTGGTATTCTGTGAGAGCGTGGTCCTTCCCCGGTCGAGCCGACCCATTCGTGCTACAACTATACTACTAATATAATTGCAGCATGGCTCTACCACGCATATGTTCTCTATAACACTCTGTCTCTCTGTATGTGTTCGAAAACCATTTAATTTTTTCAGATAATCACCTTTCAGTGCAGAAAAAAATTTCAAGTACCTATAACTTGTTATATATTTTCTCCAAGTTTAAAATTACCTTCCTAAAAATTCTTCCAAGATTTAATTAAAAATACAATTTCCAAGGACATGATTCCCGATACAATAAAAAAAATTACTATTTAAAAGATGTTACAATGCGTAGACATTTGACATTATAAATCCATTTTTACATTACACTTTATAACATTAAACTATAGTTATAGTTTAATGTTATAAAGTTGGGAGAGAAAAAAAGTACTTATCGCTTTCTTGATTCAAATTGACTTTGATTATTATAGCTGTTATAGCATTAGTACGTTAGGTGCACAATAGATAAACCCAAAAAATACTTTTGCTTTTGCGATGTGATGCGCTAAGATTCTGACCTACACGGATTCAATCAATCGAATCAACAATAATCAATCATATCGAAATTTAAATGTATGATACTTACTTAATTGAACTTCTTCATTTATTTGACGACTAATGAAGGGTACGGGAGGATATAGACGGAGGGATTCCTTGATACAACGATCTAAATAGCGCATTGCATTTAGGTCTTCCATTCTTGTGGCACGCTTTGTCTTACCGAAGATTCCTTTAAGCTCTATTACTATCCTTTCCTACAAGAATAACAATTAAAATGTTATTTGTATTAAAATCTAATTTTCAATACTATATTTTCTCAATATATCTTAATCGTCGGTTATTGTTTATATACAGTTTATTTGCACGTCCCGAAACCTTTCAGCTCAAGTCAAAAAACCGTTTTCAATGCTAGAAGACTGATATGCAGTGGACGATATGAATGACAAGCTCGTGGGAACTATCCATGCGGTCGGAGCTAAGTTCTGCAATACCCGCCGCAGAAGAACACAAAAACTCAGCGATCACACTCTTAATCTCATGGCTGTTAGACGGGAAATTAAGCTGCAGTCATTCAATAGATTTGTCAGCATAAAGGCAACTGAACAGACAGATCTCCAAATGCATGTGGCGGGACTTGCCGAACTTTAATACTGCTCGTATAGAAGAAGCGACACGTTCTTCAAGAAAGACGACAACGATCTCTTGAAGAACAACAGACCGATTTCCCTTCTGAGCCGCGTTTACGTACTGCTTTCGGGAGTCATTACGAATCGTCTCCCACACAAACTCGATAACTTCCAGCCTCCGAAACAAGCTGGTTTCCAAAAAGGCTTTAGTGTTATAGACCACATACACATCCTTCGACAAATTGTATAGAGTACCGAAGAGTACAATCAGCCACTTTGCCTTGCATTTGTGGATTATGAGAAAACCTTCAATTCCATCGAATTTTGGACAGTGCTACCGGTCCCTGCTGCGGTGCCAAATTGACTATTGGTATATCAAAGTGCTGATATGTTTGTACAGTAGGGCTACGATGGCTATCCGAGTACAGAATCGGAGTACAATACTTATCCAACTGCAGAGAGGTGTTAAACAGGGTGACGTTATATCCCCGAAACTGTCCACCGCTGCATTGTAAGACGTTTTCAAGCTACTGAACTGGAAATGATACGTTATTAACATCAATGGCGAGTACATCACTCACCTTCGATTTGTCGACGATATAGTTATGGCAAAATCGCTTAAGGTCCTATTAACTATGCTCAGTGACTTCAATAGTGTTTCCCAACGGATAGTCTCATCATCAAGATCAACATGGACCAAAACAAAGATCATGTGTAATGTCCATGATACACCTATGCCGGGGTCAATCGACGGATTCAACTCGGCTGGGCAGCGTTCGAGAAACCACGACATATCTTCTCGTCAGGTATACCTCAATAACTGAAAACGAGATTTTACCACCAGTGCGTGTTTCCAGTGATAACTTATGAATTTGAGATTATTAGTATTCCTTCACTGCTGGTCATATGAGGATACTAGAGGGCGCTCAGCGAGCTAATAATCTTAGAAATAAGGGTATCCGCAGTAGAAGTAGAGTGACCGACATAGCCCAACGGATTAGTAAGCTGAAGTGGCAATGAGCAGGCCACATTGCTCAAAGAACCGACAATCGATGGGGAAAAAAGGTTCTCGAGTGGCATTGACAGTATACTGGTAGGCGAAGTGCAGAGTAACCCCTACTAGATGGAGTGACGACCTGGTAAAACATGCAGGAAGTCGATGGCTCGGAATTGTGCTTTGGGGCATTCCTTGGGGGAGGTCTATGTTCAGCAGTGGACTTGTGAAGGGCTGCAATGATGATATTTGCCTCTTACCTATCCACGTAAATGGGTAGGCCCTACGGGACGGAAAGGGTTAATGGAGTTTCTGAAGCCAGCACCTGTTTTAATTACCTCTGTAAATGCGATAATTCTAGAAATAAAATAATAATGATATTCTTACCTGTATTTCTGAATAGTTGGCAAGCAACATCAGGCAGAAGATCAGTCCTGATGCAGTAGTATCATGACCCTGATAGAAAAAGAAAAAAATATTTTTTTATAAAATAAGGGTGTCAAACGAGCACACATTGTAACTGTTGGTAAGCGGATGCTATGGCCCAAAGATCACAATTCTCGGCTAAGAATCAAAATGCAGATGCGTTATCACCCCTGAGTACCTGAGTACTGAGTAAGACGGAATACCTCGTCCAACAAAAGTGTTTCCGGTTGTCTACGCTCATCATACGAAACACGTCAGCATTAAACTGCTATTTTGACTAGTTTGCTAGGCGTATAGAGCAGTCGTGTTTTCCAATTTTTAAATAAATTCAATTACGCTTAACAATCTAATTTAATACCTAATTACTTAAGGTTAAGTTATAAAGTTAATTAAGTTACCAGTGCATCGGTTAAGCGATAAAGTGCGGATATTTACTTCTACCTCGGCGCATAGGCAAGTTAACTGCTCACCCCCTCGGGGAAAAGAGACGAATTATATTTATTGACCTTTTTCTCCGTAGGGACCGCTGAGCTTAAGCGTGATATACTACGTTAGTACGAGTACTCTTATTACTTTGTCGTGATATACGCTGTGCCACAGATATATGATGAACGTACTAAACTCTCATACTGGAAGTGGCCTAAATGGGGAACCAAATTTGTCCACAACACCTGAGTCTACAGACAAATCAAAGGTTACCAAGCACAAAAAGAGAAAGCGTTTAGATGATTGCGAAGATATCATGGAAGAATTAAGTGAGATTCGTAAACAAATGTCACAAATGATGGCGATGATCACAAATTTGAGCATTAGTCAGCAAGAATTTAACAATAAAATGAATGATGATGTTGAGAGTCTATCGTATCTGAAATTACGGGACGAAATTTTAGACGCGAAAACATAATCATAGATGGACCGGAATACCGGAAATACCGGAACCCGTAACAGACATAAAACAAGTGACTAAAATAGTAAAGACGATAGATAAGAGCTTCCAGCCCAAAGTAGCCTACCATCTTGGAAGATATAGCCCCGGCAAAAATCATCCTATAAAAGTATGTTTTTCATCTTCAGAGACTCTGAGAGTGCTCTTAAGAGCACCGGTAAAGGAGGGCTTAACCCCAGACTTACCTTTCGTTGTACCGCTCCTACCTCCTCTCCCCACACTCCTGGACGACACCAGCGGAGGCCGTCGCCTGAGGTGAGATCAACACCTTGGGTCTTCGTCACTCTCACTGATGGCGTCCAGTCTCACCTCGAGAGGTGGAGGACTGGGGGAATCGGAGTTGTGGCGGTTCAGGCTACATTGCCACGTTAGAGCCTCCCCTGACTTTAAAAGTTATCATTTTAAAGCCAAGGACGACTCTCCCGCCTGCCTTCCGAGGAGCTCCCACCGATTGGTCGTCCAGAGAAAAGGTTACTAGGAACCCATTCTCCTCGTACCTATGATGGAGGATTCTCCAGAGCTCGGTATGGAGCCCTTCATTTTGTGCCCTCAACAGCACAGCCGCCTCCTCCGGAGAGTCAGCTTCGCTGCGGGGCAAATACTTAATGCCCAGCTGAGGCTTAGGCAATTCGCTCTCGGGTGATATCGAGAGCTTTGTCATATCTATCGGCCAGGGTTTCAGTTTTCCGATATCACCCACAATCCAGTCCTGGCTTGCCTTATTCAGGCACGTTACCAGAATCCAACTTAGCTTGTGAGTGAAACCCTAAAATTTTGGTCCCATTCCCGGCTGCGCCCCACAGGCTGTCTTAACGATGGCCCGTGTTAGTGCCCGGTGGACCAGCCGCATCTGGTCCACACTCATGGGATTCGAATTGCGAGGTTTGGGCAGAGGAATTTCGTCCCAGAGCTTCTAGCAGAGAGAGAGTGCCTCTTCGGCTCCTATCTCAGCTGCTATCAGCCGTCGGTACCTCTTCCTTGCTGCCCCACTAAGCCTACCAAGCCTAGCGAACTTTTTCTTTTCCCTTCCTTGGTTCTTTTCCGATTGTGGTTCGGGTACAGATGTGCCCTCCACTTCACGGCTCGTCCCAGGTTGAGGCGTAGTGTTGCAAGATTATTGGTGAGGCTAAAAGAGCCTCTTCCAAACCTAGGGAAATATTCGGTCACTCCCGGCAGAGCCCTGCATGCCGAGGGAAGGGCTAAAATACTACACGAATCGCCCTGGTCTCGAGTAGGCACCGTTTGCGACTGAACTCCCTCCAGCCACGCATCAAGAATTTTTGTTTTGCGAAAACATTTTTAATTATTACATTTACCCCTTATAAGCAGTAAAGGCAGACATCGTGAAGAAACCGCAAATGTGATGTTGGCCAAAATTCATTGGGTAGCGCGGTGTACTAATCTAAGAAATTAATCTGTGTCCAGCAATAGGAGCGGTATTCGTATCTGCAATGTTACAAAAATTTAGATTTTTGCTTAACTTAGATTAAGAATAAAGATTTAGCACGATTTGGTACGATTTATTACGTGGTATCTAAAGTTCGTGCCAAATCGATTGAGAAAAACGGACGATGACCTCAGATATGAGCCGAGTGTCAAAAGGCGTAACTTACAAAACCTCAATTTAGATGTGATAACAATATTTAAATATTGATTTTATTCACACTTCTAGGTCAACACATATGATTTGTTTTTTTGTTTCTTAAATAATATTGTCTGTAGTTTCTATAAACATCGTAAAATCTTACGGTACATCGCGAAAAATGTGTTATATTTTATATTTCAATTTATGGTAAATAACGCAGCAATTCATTTAATAACAGTTTCATATTAAAAAAAGTATTTGAAGCAATATAATCACCATATTGAGCTTTTGCAAATTCATCCCTTTAAAATAAACAAAACGCGTGTTACGTCAGTTCGTTCTAAAAGAAATGTGACAATTGTAGCCGAAGATGCGTCACTTTTTTTTGGGCCGGCTCGCATCCACCGAATAAAAATAAAGTTCTTATATAATATTAAAAATTATTAATGTTAATTTTTAATTGTTAAATGAATAAAGTACTTTATAAGAATAGATGATTTTTCTTCTACAGCGATCTTTTACATAACTTTTTAATAATAGTTAATAAATATATATTATACCAATCATTATAAAAAAATTATAAAAAATTATTAAAAATAAAGAAAGTACTACATAGCATGAATATTTTATTGCAATTACTAAGTAAAGCTCATAATCAGGGAATCCGAACACTGCGTCAAATGGTTGTAGGATATATAGTATAGTATACTATGGTGTATATATTATAGAATAACAAACTGTTATCGTTTTTTGAAGAGGTATAGTTTTTATTCAAATTATTTATTTTCCTAGATTTATTGTACAACTTGTATTCGTGCCAAAATTCGGGATCATTTCGTTGTTTATCAGGGTGGCTGCCTGCCTTTCTGTCTGTCACAAAAGCTGTTCTTAGAGATTTTGATATTTTTTTTATATAATAGTACGTTCATTTCCTAATTTTTTGAAGAGTAAATATATAAGTAAAAATTTGTTAATAACGTGCCTATAGCGCTATCGCCATATAGAATCCGTTAGGAAACATAATATGAACCATCGTCAGTATCATTACAACCTTTCACAAGTTCACTGCTGAACAAAGGCCTCCCCTAAAGAACGTCACAAAGCACGGTCCTGGGCCACCTGCATTCATCGTCTTCCTGTATGTCTTATCAGGACGTCACTTCATCTAGTGGGGGGGGGGGGTCACCCTACACTTCACCTGCAGGTACGAGGCTGCCACTCGAGATCCTTTTTTCCAATCGGTTGTCGATTCCTCGAGCTATATGGGCGGCCCAATGCCAGTTCAGCTAACTAATAAGTTGGGTTTATGTCGGTTACTCTAGTTCTACTGCGGATATCCTCATTTCTAAGTTTATCACTAGGAGAAACCCTCATCGATTCTAACAATATATTATGTGGATATCTACCTTCATTGGCTAAGTCTTTCAGGAGTTACACAATCACTAACATACGCAATGAAGATTAATGAAAGTACCGTCCAATATTTTCAATGCACTTTTGCCATTTTGATAAAAGTTAATTTAAGACGCTATTTTAGTAATACTGAAGAGGTAATCTATGAATTCTTTTAAATATTGTCAAACGGCGGGAAAGTAACATTACGTATTTTATCGCATGAAAATATCTTTCTACTTCATTTGCCCTTTAAAGCCCATAGCTGGGGCTCTTCCTCTGTACGTAGAGTACCTGTCATTTAGCACACCAATATGGCTTATGAAATAAAGACCTTCAAGAAAAGAGCATCCTCCTTTTTAAAAGACCGGCGACACACCTGCAAATTCACAGGTGTTGCAGCATCTGTCCATGGACGGTGATCGACCATACCGTACCATCGGGTGTACCGCATACTCGTTTGGTCTCTCTTCTAATAAACCAATGGCGTGACAGATCTACATGCTTTACTTTATCTCGGAGTAAATGAATCCAAATGTTGTGTAATTGTTGTCAATTGTTGCGTGCTCACTGCACAACTTACTTCGATCAACAATGTTGATCGAAGTTGTATTAGATAGTTTTTAGTTGTCTTATATTTGAAATTAAGTGATTTATTTAGACAATAAATTTTATTAAACTCGAATCTAATTATGAATTTTATAAGCTAAAAATGACTTCCAAGAAAAACTAACTAATTAAAAATTATTATCACAAATATATATATAATCCTTATATTAATAATTGATATTTAATAGACTTACGCGAGTCTCTCAAGGTAAACGTAAACAAATGTTTACGTTTACATCGTTTGTTCTTCGGTCGACCAAGGCGTTTATTGAACTAAAATAGCTTTTTTTTTTATAGGATATGGTGACAAACGAGCACACAGTCCACCTGATGGTAGGTGGTTACCATCAGGTAACCACTTACCATCAGGTTAATTGGTTACCATCAGGTAATATGTGGTGGCCCATAGACATCTACATCT
This sequence comes from Parnassius smintheus behrii, assembly GCA_036936625.1. NCBI lineage: Eukaryota > Metazoa > Arthropoda > Insecta > Lepidoptera > Papilionidae > Parnassius > Parnassius smintheus. The sequence continues at coordinate 37,110,986 of JAUPFT010000002.1, forward strand.
ATCCTCGATTACGAATCAAAATGCAGATACGTTGTCACCCGTGAGGACTAAGATGGAATGCCTCGTTTCCAGTAAAAAGGGTCTCCGGTTCTCTACACTCACCATACGAAATACAGCAGCATTAAGCTACTATTTCACGCTGGTATTCTGTGAGAGCGTGGTCCTTCCCCGGTCGAGCCGACCCATTCGTGCTACAACTATACTACTAATATAACTGTAGCATGGCTCTACCACGTACAAAATTAAAAATATATCGCTTGAAAATATATCACAAATTCAAAAATACAACGTGCAGTACCGTTTTGTATACATGTAGTTGATCAAATTGAATTATAAAAAACAACACGATTTTTCAAAGTTCTTACACACAGCTATTTCAAAGATTAACAAACAGCATTAAAACAAATGAATTTTTTTTGTCTTTGACCCTTGAAAGGTAAAGCAGTACACGCGAATGACATAGATACAGAGTTGATTGATTGAAAAACAGTGATAAAATGGCTACAGTTCATGTTATTTCACGCTGGTATACTTAAAAGCGTAGTGTCCCCTGGGTCAAGCCGATCCATTCGTGCTATATAGCTACTTATATAGCTACTTTATGTATATAATAATCTTTACTCTACAATGTGATTCTACCACTCAGAATCAGACCACTAGCTTTGAAATGTCATTAATTTTAATATGTAATTGAAAGTTGATTGCAATATATGTAATTTCAATCTAAGAGATCTAATACTTACCACATATACTATTGAGAGTACACTCAGACATTACTGGTATTAGATCTATTTCAGTGTTCAAAGTCTTGTCAAGTGTTTCTACTAGTCGGTTTGTATTTTCCTGTAGATTGACGTAATATCTACGTAATATATTAAAATGGAAAGCTGGCGTTAGAATCTTCCGACGATCCTGCCATTTTTCTCCTGTAATTACAGAATATAACTAAGTTTATAGATATGTTTTTAAGTAATTGTACTTGTGTAAGCATATTATTTTTTGTTCTTATTTCACTTAATTAGAGATCAATAATAATATAAGTAAACTATGAGTATTTTGTATTTTGTAGACATCTCATACCATAGCTCAATAACAATCCGTCTTGCAACCATGGTTTCAAAAAAGAATAAACCTGACTCTTTTGATGATATTTCATATCAGAAAGGATTACCTGAAAATTTTAATAGTTACCTATAATTTGATAAAGATGTGACACAAGGGACAATGTATACAAAACTTTGCACTTACCTCAATATCTTCAGGATTATAAATATTAATCGCTCCGAGGGGGAAGCTCCAGAATCTGTATATGCCATTATTTTCCTTTGCTATTTTTCTTACTACTTCAAAAAGTTTAACTGAAAGTGAAAAGTGAAAATTGTAGTTTAATTGTACCTATCCGTGGACCGCTCTGCTCCAGTGCGTGTTGAAGGGTTTCTTGTCTTCAAAAACATTTTATTCTTTAGATATGTAGATTTCCACAATGTTTTCTTTTACCGCCAAGCACCTGGTACATTAGCGCTTAAAATTACAAGACGTGTGAACCCGGTATTTTCGGGTACAGTGAAATTACGGCGAACGCTTAGCCCCTAAACTATCATGATTATAATATGTTTGTGTATTTTTTTATAATATTGATATTTACCTAAATTATTTAAATATTACCTATATGTAGTGTAATACAATCTAAAGCTTAAACATTACTTTGCTATTTCCAAATACGTTAAAATTTCAAAGCATTTAAACCTTACCTGGTGGGTAAACGATTTCTAACGCGTTTCCAATAATAAAGAAATTTTTAAATCCTGGAATTTTACGAAGCATTACAGCCTTCTCATTATAATTAAATAAGTAGTCAACTCCAATTAAAAATACCACCACTGCAATTAGTAATAAATAGATCATTGTAACTAGTCAACGTTTCTATAGCACGGCTCGAACTCGACTGATATTAATGAGCTCGATATAAATAATTAAGTAATGAAATGAATATCTTACTCTGAAACCTTTAACCTCATATCTATATTATTGCTTACGTTTTGTGTTTACCATGACTTCCCGTAACTCAGAAATGATAAGACTAACACTGTTCTAATTTTATTATCCAATAAGGACCCCTTGAATATCTAGAATCTCAAATTTCATAAATAATCACACTATAGGAGTACTAGTGCAACGAATTTTTAATACAGTGCTAAAAATCAAACAAACTTTAAGTATACCTATACGTAAGATTAATTTAAAAAAAAATTAAACGTTTTTTTCAAAGATCATTGATACCCAGAAGTCTGTTGGATACGACGGTCGGGTAGGTACATGAACAACACGAGATTGCCGGCCCCGCCGATTTAGGGGTTCAGAAACGGGCGCCAAGCTCTATAGCAGATACACCTGTACCTCTTTAGTTCTGATCAAATTTACACAGATTTTTCTTTTATTAGTTTTTGCATATTAATAATGCATAAACATATAAAAACACCCACGCCTGTCACCCAGAGCGGTAGGTGGAGATTACGGACTTACATTTGGCACGATTCTGGCACACTTCTCTAGCCTTCTTGACGTTCATACGTGCTCGTTGAATAAGGGTACTCTTAATTTGGCCCATCTATACATATAAAATGCTTTGTCCTGAAGGACTGACTGACGGATCAACGCCTAAGCCGCTGATCGTAGAGACCTGGAACTAGGGAGGGTGTGTTCTTTGGATGACGTAGGCATCTGATAAGAAAGAATTTTCTCAAATTCTACACCTAACGGGGTGAAAACGAAAAATTTGTATAGGACAACGTGTTTCCTTCATCTAATCTACTTCAAATTTTGCATAAACATTCTTTAACAGAATTGATGGAAGACGTATTTCGTATTTTATTGAAACTCACTGCCTAACGGGATTAAAAAGGGGTAGAAATTTAATTTTGGTGGTGATTTGCATCGAAGTTGACATCAAGATTCTTAGTGCGTTTGATTTAAAGTACATTTTATTTTGACACATGTTTGAAAACTCAAAACGTTGAATTCACATAAAAGCTTGGTGTAATGCAATAAATACTCTTTAAAATTGGAATGTCAAATATATAAGAATTAGAATTCAAAATTTCAATTTTATTTGTTCTTGAATAAGAGTCTACTGCTAAACTTCGGGGCCCCCTCCATTGTTTATTTCATAGGAAGGATTTTGCCATAGCGGCAACGTTCGGCAGGTGGGTCGCAACTGCAGCTTTTATTATTTTGTGTTGTTATCAGGAAGATGCTGCTGCCCATCTCCTGTTGCAGTTTATCTCTGTCGTCTCTTACAATACCCACAAGATGTGAGTGTAGTGGATATTCTTAGTTCTTACACCGCTATAATACAGCCGTTCTTTTTTTTCACAAAAATATTTTTTGAAAAAAAATTTCTATACGCTTGGATCCTGATTCTGATAACGCAGTTAACAGGAAACAGGGTTTTTGTTACATGTTATATACACACACACACACACACACATATATATATATATATATATATATATATATATATATATATATATATATATATATATATATATATATATATAAAAGTAAAGTAAAGTTACAGCCTATATACGTCCCACTGCTGAGCTCAGGCCTCCCCTCATTTCTGAGAGGGTTTAGGGCAAGAAAGTGTCCGCCGCGCTGCCCAAATGCGTTTTGACGAACTTCACATGATGTCTTCGAAATATTTTTTTTCTTATTCCTCAGATATGCAGGTTTCCTCACGATGTTTTCCTTCACAGCCGAGCACGTGGTAAATCAGCACTTAAAATTGCAATTAACAATTTCATTGGTGCCGGCGGGGCACCAATGAAATTATATATATATATATATATATATATATATATATATATATATATATATATATATATATATATACTCATAAACGTAAAAATTTGGATAACCACGACATTTATTTTCAAACTTGAATATTTAACGATCAAGTCAACCAATTTTAATGTGATTTACGGTAATCGACGCAATTTTTTCAGCTCAACAAAAAGATTGTTACAATAAAATTGTTTTCTTGGAAACTTTTCAAGGAATTTTGAAAAACCATTTATCCGAGATTGCTTTCGTCAACAATATTTCTCTAACGAATCAACCGATTTTGATGCGGTTTTGATTGATGCGGTGTGAAGTTCAGCAAGGTTCTTTCAGATGGTGAAAACCATTTTTCGATCGGGCACTCCGTTACAAAGTTATGTGATGTTTACGTGGTTACATACACAGAATAGCTTCCTAGGAACTCGAAACGTCTCAGATCTCACTCAATCTGATGAGAACTCGATTTTCAAAAACCGGAGTGAAAACAACAACTTCCCTATTTTTCTTCTGCGCGGTCTTGTTAGTTTTACTCAAGAAGTATAATTGACAATCAGTATTCGTTTTTGATTGCGATATGAATTTTCCTTATAAGATTTTTGCATTATGAAAAGTAAAATGTTGTGGATAATATTGTACCCAGTCGTGACGGTGAAGTTTGTAATTATTAAAAAACATGAGTATCACTGATTCTAGTGACATAAAACGTTAATATAATTTATAAGACAATGCCTTAGTTTTAGAAGCTATGAACTGCTAGCATACGATCTCAATGTAACATGTTTTACTGAAATGTGTTTAGTTATCTCGTTCAAACGAAGTCTAAATTTGTAACAAAATAGTAGGTATAGTTAATAATACCGTTAAAGATAACTAAAGTCCATTGCTGAAAATAGGCCTCACCCATAGATCACATCATGAGGTGATATTTGCTGTAACTACCACGCTTGGCAAGCAGGTTGGGAATCAATTTTTTTTATTTTTAATCGTCATATGAAAGACGCTACTGCCTATCTTCTGATTTGTTGCCCTCTGTCACCTTTTACGGAACCCATCTCTTACAACCCAACAAAGATCATTGACATGTTTATTTTGGTTAAACTGCGATAAGATTAACATAATTATTCAAAGTAAATCAGTACGACCATACTATAATCTTACAGTACGAACATTATTGTAGCCGAAGATGTGACTAAGTCATTTAAATAAGTTTTTGTAAACAGATAAAACAGACTTAATTTTGTTAATATCGATTATTTTGTCAGTTGACAAAGGTGTAAAATATCAGTTTAACATTTTGACTTTGTGATTTCTTTTTCTGAGAGATGGGACAAATTCAACAAACCTTTAAGCTGATGTACCTAAAAATTCTATTTTAACCCTAGATCCTCTAGCATTGAAAGCCGACCTATGGATTATGGTTGATAGTATTTTTCTAAGTCTCGTTAAGGTGCGATCTTAATGGCCGAGAACTACATTATATTAAAATTTGTTATAAAAACATTAAGAAACAGCATGGTAGCGACCACCTCATTCCCAGAGGTTATTATGAATCATGTACTCTTTAGTAGTATAATAACCTTTAATAAACATTTTTTGCTGAATAAATATTTAAAACCTTTTGATAGAAAAGGTCTGCACTTTTTCTAGGACTTTAGACTAGGACCCATGAAAGAATTACTGACTCCTTGGATTCGAGTAACTGGTTTAACTAACTTGTGCTTGTTCCTAGTATTTACATCAGAAGATAAGACATAGAATGTACATCACTATTTTTAATAAAACGGTTTTTGTTTTTGTGTACATTCATTAAATTTTCGTAAATATATTGGGAAGCCAAAGTTAATATATTTCTTTAAATTGCTCTCTAAGAGATTCTTTCGGACGTAAGTTTTAAATTGCTCTTATGGCTCTCTTCTGTTAAACAAAAACCGGCCAAGAGCGTGTCGGGCCATGCTCAGTTTAGGGTTCCGTAGTTTCCCGTCCGTCACAATGAGTGTTCCCTTACGTACTTATGAGTTTGTACAAAAACTGTTGTTTCCATCCAAGTTCAAAATGATTTTCCTAGAAAGTCCTTATAAAGTTCTACTTTTCAGATTTTTTTCATATTTTCTAAACTTATGGTTGAAAAGTTAGAGGGTCCCCCACACGTGTCCCCCACACATTGTTTTTTACTTTTGGAGCGATTATTTCTGAAATTATTGACATTATCAAAAATGATTCTAGTAAACCCTATTCATTTTTAAATACCTTTCCAACAATATATCACACGTTAGGGTTGAAATAAAAAAAAATCACTTCCCACTTTACATATAGGGAGGCTACCCTAATAAAACATTTTTTTCCAATTTTTATTTTACCACTTCGTCGGCGTGATTGATACACATATTGAGTCACAGAGATTAAGCGAGGACGACTAGTTAACTAGTTAGTACTAAACTTAAATCAGTGTGCTACTTTTGGTATAACATTATTCACTTCGGATTCTTCCGACTCCGAAGGAACCATAACCGAATCAGCCCAATTCACGCTAGTGAAATCAAAGCGCGGCCCGAAACGCGCTGCCACTTCTCGCACTCCCCCCGCCTCAGCGGCCGCCGCCGCCGCCGCCCGCACACCCTCCGCCGCTGCCTCTACCTCCGCAGCTCCCATCGTTGCCCCTACTTCCGCAGCCCCAAACGCTGCCGCCTCACAGTCGAAAGACAACACCGTCAAGCCAGCAACCCGCTGCGCTCCCAAATTGGCCAAAAACCAAGTCCCGCCCCTGTCTTTCTCAGAGACAAGGCCAAATTCACTCAAATGTCCAAAACCCTTTACGATAAGGGTTTTAAATATGACCAAGCCACCAATGTCGGCGAGGCCATTAAAATAGTGCCGGCGTCTATAGAAGACTTCCCAAATATAACCCGCCTATTCACGGCCGAGCGTGTGTCCTACCACACATACGCCCTCGCCGAAGAAAGGAAAGTCAAGGCAGTCCTCCGCGGAGTTCCCTATGAACTCGCAAACGAGGACATTCTGGAAGACCTTAAATCCCAAGGCTTCCCCATAGAAGCTGTGCATAAAATGCACAGCAGCAGGGGCGAAAGGTTCAACCTCGCCCTCCTCGTTCTCACCAATGTGCCGGAGGCGAAGGCCATCTTCGGCGAGGTACGCACTGTGTGCGGCCTATCGCGTGTTAAGGTCGAAGCCCCACACCGTCGCGGTTACCCAGCGCAGTGCCACCGCTGCCAACACTATGGACACGCGGCAGCCAACTGCTCAGCTCCACCCAGGTGCATTAAGTGCCTAGAAAACCATCACTCGAAACAGTGCCCACGGCCCAAAAACGCCGAATCCCCACCCTCATGTGTCCTTTGCGGACAAACAGGCCATCCGGCCAATTTTAGAGGTTGCCCTCGCGCACCTCGCCCACCTCCGAGCCGCAAAGCTCCACCCCAGGTCAATGACCGAACCTTCCCGGCTCTTGTAAGCCGCAAGCCCAGCCAGGGCCAGCCCCTACCTCAGCCCCCTCAGGGCTCATCTCAGCCCACACAGGGCATCTACCGGCCCCCACAGGGGCATCTATCGGCCACCTCAGGGCCCTCCTCGGCCCTTTATGAGCCTTCCGCTCTCTCAGCCTGCGCCGCTTCCAATAAACCCCTGGTTCCAAAAGGAATCAAATATCCCGCGGCCCTCCGCCGACCCACAAAAACAGACATACTCTGTAGTAGAATCTCTAAACCTAGTGTATAACACTCTCAATAGGATCAATTTAGATGAAATCCTTATCCTTGCGCGTAAACGGCGCACAGCTCAGTCCCCTCAGGACCGTCTCCTTGCTCTTACTGAGCACATCAACCTTCTAAGGTCTTTGTAATTAAACTATGCCGGAGCCCTCTGCTCCCGCAATATCTCACGTATCAAACCAAAGGGTTTGTCGCTTGTTTCATTCAATATCCGCGGTCTGCGAAATAACCTCCCAGAGCTTAGGCTATTTCTTCGAGATCGCGAAGCCGATCTCCTCCTCCTACAGGAGACCCATCTCAGCCCCAAGGTCTCTAAAGGCCTTACTATTAAAAATTATTCACTTCTACGTAACGATAGACTCGACCGCAAAGGCGGCGGTACTGCCATCTATTACAAAAAGTCCCTTCATTGCTCCCACATATCTACTCCGTCGCTTACCAGTATGGAAGCCACTATCACTAGATTAGCTATGACTGGACACAAGTCAATCATTATAGCCTCTTGCTATATCCCTAGCGGAACCCTCCCCGTTAAGAGTGATTTCGAAGCCATCCTTGCATTAGGCGACTCAGTCATTATGTTTGGAGACTTTAACTCCAAGCATACTGAATGGACCTGCCGCACTACTACCAGTAGTGGCAGGGTGCTGCTCAATATCACTCAGTCTCTCGACCTGACTGTCTACAGCCCCCTCACTCCCACCCACTATCCCGACATTGTTACCTACGCTCCTGATGTGCTAGATTTTGCTCTAGTTAAAGGAGTTTCCCTTAACCTTAGAGCAATCGAGTCTCTCGATGATCTAGGATCCGACCACCGTCCTGTATCCCTCCTTCTTGGCCATCAGCCATCTCCAACTCCCACTTCCAAAACCTACACCAACTGGAAGGGCTTCAAGATTTCTCTAGCCTCGGCTGTAGACTCTCCGGACCCTCCCATAACCCTTTCTTCCGACGCCCTCGACAGTACGGGGAAAATAGACACCGCGGTCGAAAATTTCACCTCACTTATAACATCCTCTCTTAAAGAGAATGAAAAAGTTGTTCCGGTTGCTAAAACTAGTCTTCCCCTAGATATTAGCAACCTGTTAAAAGCCAAAAAAGCTGCCCTCCGTAGAGCTGCACGCGATCCCACTCCCGAATATAGATTCGCGGCCCACCGCCTTCAACGCAAACTGCGTTACCGCCTCCAAGATTACAGAGACCACGAAAAGGGCAATCTCATGGAGAAAATCTCTCCCTTCCACACAGCGTACTACCGGATGGCGAGAGTCCTCCGGATAGACGCTATAACCCATACTCCCCCTCTGTCTCGTCCCGACGGCTCCATTGCCTTCGAAGACGAAGAAAAGGCTGAGTGCTTCGCTGACAGCGTCGCCGCTCAATGCTCTCCTAGCTCACAATCCACTGACCCCTTACACATCCAACTAGTGGAGGACGAGGTCCGACGCAGGAACTCGCCCCCTACCGCCTCTGACCCTATCACTGTGTCCAAAGATGAGATTTCATCTACCATCAAAGGACTTAAGCCCAAAAAAGCACCGGGTGTGGATGGTATCTCCAACCAAGCCCTCAAACACTTCCCGGAGCAGGTAATCGCCTTACTGGCCATTATCTTTAACGCCTGCTTCGAATTCAGTTACTTTCCCACCTCTTGGAAAGAGGCAACTGTCATTGGCATTCCCAAGCCAGGCAAACCTAACCACCTCCCCACCAATCACCGTCCCATCAGCCTCCTCAAGTTCATGTGCAAACTTTTCGAACGAGTCATCGCAGCCGGCTGCGTGGTATGCTATGAGCATTCCCAACCTCCCTCCCCCGCTTTCCGGAGGGTTGCCCATATTTGCTTCAGGCGCAAAAAAAACCGCGACCAGGGTCAGTATTGAATTGGCGATTCAAGCGAATAATTCGAAACGATATAACAGCGAACTAATCGTCTTAGTCACACGAATTAACCGCTGTCAGCGGACGTCCTTTTACATTCTCGGCCGTCAACACTTACATATAAAATTGGACACAAAAATGACGCCACATATCTCAGCCCCCCCCCCCCTCCTCAATGCGTGCGGAAGGTTAACGGATGGTATGGGAAAATGTACTGGCTAATTACCAGCTAACTTAACCAAAAAAGCCAGGGTATTCGTTTTCCACGCTACCATTCCCCCTCCCCCCGGCTTGAAGGGCTCCCTTCAAACCAAATAAAGTCAATACTAACACCTAACCTTAATTACTAACCTAACCTAGAAATACGGTAATTATTGGTTAGGTAAATGACAGACACGGACAACAGGATGCATAATGATCCGGTTACGGTCTTAACACGAGCTATCCTCGTAACTCCGTCGGATCCAGGAAAAATCTTTTTAATGATGCCTAATGTACCAATGCAGAGGCCGCGCGTTCTCTTTGGTGAGAATAACTACAATTCCAACAGTTAATGGTTTAGTTGCCATGTTCCATTTCTGTCGAAATTGCAACGTATGCAGATATTCTGTTCTCTATTGCTTCTAAAATGACTGTAATAACCTGTCCAACAAGTTGTGACGTGAAAGAACATGGAGTTTATCATCGTCTGTATCTATAACGGGTAAATACTTCAAAAGATTCAAAAAATGGCTTTACGGACTGTGTTACACGACAAGACCAAAGGTCCGCACATTTTCGGGAATGACGGCTTAGGACGAACTCGAAAACAAGCGATACATCTGTGCTCCCGATTGAGAATTAAGTTGAGTGCAGAAAGAATCCAATAATTCTGACGCAAAATGGACATCAACAATTTGGGGCCAGCGTGACAATTAAATGAATGGTGGTAATCAACTAATAAATTCAAAACGCGGTAAAACTATAGGGTGTCGTTGATCGAAACTTAAATGTGATTTGGATACGCGCATACTCACTCTAATAATCCCATTCTGAAAAAATGGCTTTAGACGTTGAAAGGCACGACCACAAATCTTGCCTGATTGTAACCTTGTAATATCATCGGCAAAATCCACGAAGCTCACGAAATATTAATAGCTCATCATAACTATAGTTGGCTGCAATGATATACGGACATCGCGGCAAAAGCTTTACAAATCGGCAAGTGTAAATTACTCTACACAATACAAACTATACACAAATTATTGTACTATAAACACGAACAAAATATTAAGCAAACACTCCCAACAAAAACACTACAAAAACTTTATATTGTAACGATAAAATGATTCAAATACCACACAGCATCTACGTACTGCTGTTGCGTAACTAAACCTAGACATTTTATACGAAACACTAATAAGCTAAATAAACACTAATAAGCTAAATATTAATTTATAATCCTACTAGATTTAAAGCCTTATATTCAAATCACACAAAACTATATAATCATAAGTATACAATATCTAAAGGGAATTGAAATTATTAATAATTATAAGCGGTGAAGTTATGCGACGAACTGTTTGGAATAACAGTGCTGGTGGCACAGAACACTTAATATAGCTATATTAGGTGTTCTGTGGCTGGTGGCTTGTTGCTCGCGAAGCTTCCTCACTTCTCTCGATAAAGCGGATTGGTCTGCTTGCAGCTTGACCTCCCTCTCTCGTAGGTATTTTACTTCTCTCCACCAAGCAATATTGGCCTCTGCGGGTCCACCCCGTCGCTCCCAAGGCGGATATGTTCGGCCTATTTTTTTGCTTTCTGTTTGGCATTTGGTGAACGCCGCATTACCTTAACTTGGTCTCGAATAAAGGAAGAGAAAACTTCAAACGATGGTAGGTTACAGGTACGATTCTCCATTTCGAACGAACGTACGGTGTCCATGTCTAGCTTTCTTAACGCAATATGTAAAACATAAAGTTCACAAGGTCATCCAATTTAAGATTTTTGAGAGTAGCTACCGTCACGAATTTATCGAAAAATTGTTCGGGGCTATTGATATTCGCGGACTACATAGCTTTAAGATCGAATATTTGATATGCAAAAGCCAACATTCGCTTATCTTCATATTTATTTCGCAGTCCAAGACTATTAATTTTGTCCAACACTTTTTCATAATCTAATCTCAATGAATCCACTGTTTCGATTTCTCACAAAAATGTTTTCCGAACTGATTCTACATTAATATTTTTTATATGATCACTGATGTGTTTTATTACGAGAAAACAACATGTCTCCTTAAGCGTAAAGGGTTTTAAGTCGCATTTCGTTTGCACTTACTGTCATCTTGCAGTAAAATAATTAAATTAAGTAAACCAAAACACAAAACAAATCGCGTAATCACGGAAAACGGAAGTTCCACAGCGTACGAGAGGTTAACTATTAAAATCAGGTAATGTTTTGCTAGTGACGCATCATTTTTCCACGAAATGACATTAACGGCGACTCTACACGTTGGCCAACACAGTGGCGAATGTAGTGGCCAATAGCATTGGCCAACGTGTAGACGGGGTGTTTGGGCTTCATTGGTATGTATTGGAACGTTGGCCCGCAAGTTGGCGCGAAATCCGTGTTGTGTCGGTTTTTTACGAAAGATCAAAGGATTGTTGGCAGAGTTTGGTCGCCGCGTCCACACGTTGGCCGCGCGTTTAGTTTGCTATAAGCTCCCAGAGTGATTACACGCATCCGATTTAAATTTTATATTCAAGCTTTGTAGGGTGGAGGTCCTAATTACCAGCCTTTTAGTGGCAATTTCAACTTTAAACATTTCAACTACCTTAATTAGCGCGATTTAATTATTATTGAACATTTGTTTTAATCAATAAGCTATTTATCAAAAAAATAACGATTTTTTACAATCAGATTATTACGAGATCAATTTTAAAATGAAAAAAATGAAGCACGTCGCTTATTCGTGGTAGAACCATGCAATTATATTAGAAGTATAGTTGCAGCACGGAGGTCGGCTCGACCGGGGAAGGACAACGCTCTCACAGAATATCAGAAAATAGTAGCTTAATGATGCTGTGTTTCATATAGTGAGTGTAGAGAACCAGAGACCCTTTTTAAAGGAAACGAGACATTTCATCTTAGTCCTCACGGGTGACAACGCATCTGCATTTTGATTCGTAATCGAGGATAGATGTGGATGTCTGTAGGCCACAGCAACCACTTACCATTAGGTGAACTGTGTGCTCTTTTGTCACCCTATCCTATAAAAAAACGTCGATTTCTTATAATTTAATCGTGCTAGTTTTCGAATCATCATCATCATTACAACTGGTCACAAGTCCACTACTGAACATCCTCCTCCACAGACTGCCGCAAAGCACTGGTCCTGAGCCACTTTGCTCGTCATGAGTTTTTCATTTATGTTCTAAGTTATAATTAGTACCTATTATTAAGTTAGTGTTAATTATACTTATTGCTATTGTTTTTGTCTTTCTCAAAAAATAATTAAATTATCAAATAAATTATAAGGTGTTTTTTTATATACATCAAATGTCTGATAGAAATGCAAGTACATATTTTGCTAAACTTTAAAATCAAAACCCAATTTTAAAACATAGACTAATCGATTATAACTCCCTTAACTTTGAAATAAGTTAAGTTCATATTAATGGTATTTATTCCAGTTTATTATGCATGTAAAGAATAAATAAAGCTAATCGTATATCGTATACCTATTTACAGCCCCATTAATATCCACTATTATTTTATAATTCTTTTATAAAAACATTACCCCCACACTAGGATTTCTCCCGTATCGCGCAGGCAGTTTACAAACATAAATTGCACTAGGACACACATCCAGACCCGAAACAATTATTTGTAGGACATACAAATACTTGTTCCGTGCGGGATCAAACCCGCGGCGCCCGGCGCAGCCGCTCATTGCTGAGCCACTGCGCCATGGTGCTTATAAATTCGTCCGCACATTGGCCCGAACCGAAGTAAACTGAACGACCTTCCAACGTGTGGACACCGTCACCAACTCTCGGCCAATGGTTGCGCGGAAAAAACCATTGGATTATTATATTTGACGGTAGAGGTGCCAAGCCGCTTGTTCCTTTCCGACAAAACGATATCATTCATACCCTCCTCTATCCTCCATCGACACATCGGGGTGGTGGGGTGGGAGGGGGCAAGAAGATGATTCTAGAATGTCACGTAATCATCGGGGCCGAGGACATATAAGGCACGCGCGACCGTTGCGCGGCCTCTTTCCACCGCAGTCGTCGCTGAAACCACAACGCTTCTCTCCCGACGCACCCCTGGGGCCCCAGAGTGTCTGTCTAGAAGAAGTTCCCTCACCTCGGGTGAGATATAGTCGCGCACCGCCTCTCTCCGGAGTGTTCCAGAAGAAGTTCCAGAAGTTGCAGCTATAGTGCTCAACAGGATAGAAGAAACCCCGGTGAGTCAACACTCCTTTATTTACTGCCTTATAGTTTAACCCGCTCCAATTTTGTTGTTCTCCTAATAAGGCAGGATTCCCTTTCAGCGATTTGGCACCGTAGTAGTTTAGTTTTTAGGGAAGAGCAAGTGCATTATACCGCATTCTATAGTAGTCGCTTTTACGTAAGCGTAGAAGCAACCGCATATACAGTCCACTTTAGTTAATATCTCGCGTAGTAGGTTTAAGGTTCGACCGGGGAACTAGACTTCGGCAGCCTTAAACACGTGGCTCCACCATTTTATGGTCACTTCGGCAGGATTTTGGTCGAATTGTTGAATTAATTAATTAGATAATGCACTCCAATTTATAGAATAGACTTAAATAGTGTTCGTTTAAATTTAAATTTTGATTAGGTACTCGCAAACAGAATTATTCGTTTTATAGCGCTCGTATTTGATTAAATTTAAAGCCTATTAAATAATTGAAACAGTGTAATAGGAACCGTTTGATACGCTTACCCACAATCTTGATAAAATTATTGAGTCTAGCAAATGACGCGTCACCTCGACTCGCTGCGCAGGTGTTCGATTTAATTACGTAATACGGCATACCGAGTGTGTCCATCCTTTATTGTTTGTGCGTTGTGAGATTAATTGTGATTGATATAACTTTATTATAATAGTTTAAAATGGCAGTTAGTGGAAGTGAAATCAAAATTAAAACGCTTTATGCTAAGAGGGACATACTCTTTTCGCGTATGCAGAATATAAGTGATTATATAAAGAACATTCATATAGAAGCAGTGCGGGAAACTTTTTTGACCGAAATCGAAACGATAGATTCTCTACGAATAGATTACGAAAAAATATTAGACCAAATTAATCATTTGGAATTACAAATCGACCCGAAATACATAGTGAACTACCAACCGCTGCTGGCATTCGAAGATATGTTGTGTCGCGTGAAGAGAATTGCGAGATCCCTATCTCAAAACGAAGCAAAGCCGGAAAAACAGGTACGTTCAAGCGACTCGATTAGGTTGCCGCCAATAGATATTCCGGTATTTAATGGTGATATTAAGACGTGGCCCTTCTTCTACAGTAGTTTTCAAAACAATATACACAATAACCCATCGTTATCGGACGCCGAAAAATTATATTACTTAATCAGTAAACTTAGTGGCAGGGCACAGTCGATCTGCTCTGGTTTTACACCTACAGCAAACAATTACCTATTAATATTCGAAACGCTTAAAACTAAATATGAAGATAGGAGAATGTTAGCTTCCGAATATTTGAACCAGATATTCGATCTTAAACCTATATCATCCGCGAACATCAACGGCTTAGAGCAATTTCTAGATAAATTTGTGGCATCGGTGGCTGCACTTAAGAATTTGAAATTTAATGATCTTATGGATGTGGTGTTTCTCCATATTGCACTGAAGAAGTTGGACCCCGACACCGTGCGTGCGTTTGAAACGGAGCATCGTAGCTCGGAGATGCCTTCCTTTCATTCATTAGCATCGTTCGTGCGAGATCAAATAAAGGTAATGCAGCGCTCTCCGAACGTTAAACAGGACAATAAAAGGTGCGTCGACCGTAGACAGACTCAACCATCTAAAATAGCAGGGTCGTTAACTTACGTAACCGCTACGCCAACATCACTCCAGCATACTTGTTTAGTATGTAAAGATAAACACGGTAATTTATATAACTGTGCGACTTTTCGTAAATATTCACCAAGCGAACGTTATAAGTTAGTAAAGACAAACAACCTATGTTTGAACTGCTTAAGCGATAAGCATTTAGTTGCAAAATGCAATTCGAATTCCGTATGTAGCAAGTGCGCCAGGAAACATCACACGCTATTACATTTTGAAAATAGCAACATAGCGGCGTCAAGTAAGGCGGATAAGGAATTCACCCCTACTAAGGTCAACGATTCTAGCGGTCGACCTGGTGATGTCGCTCTGTGCTCATTGGCAAATATGGGAGCACAACCTCCTTCAACCGTGTTACTGGGTACGGCGCGTATTTTGGTTAGGGATTCGCGTGGAAACGAACAAAGCGTCCGTGCAATGCTGGACAGCGGAGCCCAAAATAGCTTTATAACGCGACAATGTTGTCAGCGCTTAGGCTTAGTAATAAATAGGTCACTTTCATGTCCTGTAGTTAAAGGCATCGGAGGTACTAGTAAAGCGACACAGGGATATATAAATTTAAAATTTTATTCTCGGATAGATCGTAATGTTAACTTTGATATAAATGCACTAGTAGTAGATAGGGTCACTGAACGGTTGCCAACCGTTTCGGTTGACACCTCGGCAATGATTGAATTTAAAAATTTGACTCTAGCAGACGACACTTACGCCGTTCCTGGAAACATAGACATGCTCATTGGGGCATCGCTTTTCCCTCATCTTTTGTTAAACAATAAGGTCAGGGGCAACTCCTCGCATACCGCGCCTTACGCACTGGAAACCGTATTGGGCTATGTGATCCTTGGCTCCGCCCCCATCCTAGATAGTATTTCGGCAACCTCTTATTGTGGTATGGCTGTCGAACCGCTCGAGTCGTTAGTCCGCAAATTTTGGGAGATGGAGGAGGTGAACGTCCCACCCATAGCTAGTTCAGATGACAGGTTATGCGAGGAAATTTACGTCCGCACGACCGTTCGTGATCGCGACGGTAGATATAGTGTAGCGCTACCCTTTAAAGGAGATGTTTTATCTCTCGGCGATTCGCGTCAAATGGCGGAAAAACGTTTCTACAGCTTGGAGCGTAGGATGCTCGCTTCGCCCCAGTTAAAGGAAGCTTACGACGGCGTCATTAACGAATATATTAGAGAAGGTTACATATCACTTGTGGCTTCGAAATTAGATAACTACGAAGACACACCGTCGTATTTTATACCACACCACGGAGTCATTAGAGAGGACAAACTTACATCTAGATTACGTGTAGTGCTCGACGCTAGTGCTAAAACTAGCACTCACCTGTCGCTTAACGATATCCTCTATAGTGGGCAAAATTTACAGGGCAGTTTATTTAATATAATAGTCAATTTTCGTTTGTTTAGTATAGCACTATCCGCCGATATTCGTCAAATGTTTCTTTGCATAGGGGTCCGTGAATGCGACCGTAGATTCCAACGCATTTTATATCGTTTCAACCCAAAGGAACCTCTAATGGTGTTTGAATTTAACCGCGTTTGTTTTGGTTTGAAGTCGAGCCCATTTCATGCGTTACGCACGGTGAGACAGCTCGCTCACGATGAAGGTCCCTCTTATCCTAAAGCTAAGAGGGCAATTGAAAGCGGATTATATATGGATGATTTTGTGTACTCGGTCGATAGCGTGGAGGAGGCAACCCTAACCACCGCCGAGGTTATAAGGCTCATGAAATCGGGTCAATTCGATCTTGTGAAGTGGACTAGTAATTCGCGTCCGGTTTTGGATACAATCCCACTATCACACCGTCTTTCGGCGATAAAGGAATTCGACGATTCTGATACACACAAGGTGCTCGGTCTATGTTGGTCACCAGAGTCCGACGTGTTTAGCCTTAAGGTAAATCCGCCCGTAGAGAAATGCACAAAGCGCACAATACTGTCATGCGTTGCTAGATTATGGGACGTCATGGGTTTCGTAGCTCCAGTGGTATTATACGCTAAGCTTTTAATTAAACAACTTTGGTTATTGGAATGCGACTGGGATGACTCGCCGCCTGACAGCATTGTTCGGTTGTGGCAGCGCTTTAGAGAGGAACTTCCTTTATTAAGAGAAATTAAAATACCGCGTCATATAAACGTAGATAGGAATAGCGCCATAAAGGTCGTTGGGTTTGCAGACGCCAGCGAGAAGGCTTACGGGGGCGTTGTATATTTCCACGTCCAGAATAATGGTAGAAATTCGATTAGCCTCATTAGTTCTAAGTCGAGAGTCTCCCCCCGTAAGGTTGTCTCTCTGGCGCGCTTAGAGCTTTGCGCAATATTAGTACTCGCCAAGCTTATTACCGCAGTTATCAGCGCATGTAGGGATAGAGTTCACATAGAAAGGATATTTGCCTTTTCCGACTCCACCATCGCCTTATGCTGGGTTCATTCTTCACCCCACCGTTGGGATGCGTTTGTTGCGAACCGAGTGGCCAAGATACAAGACGAGTTAGAAACGCGGAACTTTTATCACGTGTCCGGTACGGAAAACCCCGCCGATTGTCTATCCCGTGGACTCACCCCGATGCAAATAATGGACCACCCGCTTTGGTTCCACGGACCTGCTTGGGTTCACTTGGATCCCTCGCAATGGCCAATAACCGATTTCGAACCTTCGTCAGTGTCACAACCGCCGGAAGAGAAGAGACACGCTCTAGTGGCGAACGTTTCGAGCGAGGTTTCTCCAATAATTGCTTTGGCGAACCGCTTGTCCTCTTGGTCGAAATTATTGCGTAGCGTAATTTACGTTTGTCGATTCGCGAAGCTGTTACCGCGACATTCGTATGTCTTAGCATCCGATTACAACTATGCCGAGTCGCTGGTATTGCGTGAACTTCAACGTGCGCACTTCTCTGAAGAAATTAGAAGATTACAATCGAATAGAGCTTGTAGTCGCGCCTTTCAACGCCTTAAGCCATTTTTACAGGATGGGATTGTAAGGGTAGGTGGACGCTTGTCCAACTCGCAATTGAGTTTCGACCAACGGCACCCTATTGTTTTACCGCGTAAAGACCATATCATGAACTTATTAGTCGACTACCATCATAAATTGAACTCTCACGCTGGCCCCGACTTGTTGATGTCGATTTTGCGTCAGAATTATTGGATTCTTTCTGCACGTAGTTTAATACGCAATCGGGTGCACAGATGTATAGCTTGCTTTCGGGCACGCCCCAAGCCGTCATTTCCGGAAATGGCGGAACTTAGATCTTGTAGAGTAATACAATCAGTAAAGCCCTTCACGCACACCGGGTCTGATTTCGCTGGTCCGTTTAAGGTCACGCTCACTCGCGGGCGTGGTATAAGATCCACAAAGGCTTACGTCTGCATTTTCGTATGTCTAACTACTCGAGCGGTGCATATAGAACTCGTTGGTGATCTAAGCACAGCAGGCTTTATGGGTGCATTTAAAAGATTTCTTTCCCGCCGTGGCCCTGTAAGTAGATTGTATTCGGATAACGGTACGAACTACGTCGGTGCAAAACGTATTCTATCGGAACTACATGAGCTCTTAGCTAGCAAGTACTATAATTCGGAGTTCGCTCACATTCTAGCCGAGAACCGCATTGAGTGGTCTCTGAACGTCCCAGCCGCGAGCCATTTTGGGGGCAATTGGGAGACTAATATCAAGAGTCTAAAGAGTCATTTATACCGAGTAATAGGAGATCAAATTTTGTCCTTCGAAGAGCTAAGTACGGTGCTCGCTCAAATTGAATGCGTAATGAATAGTCGCCCACTTTGTCGTACGTTGTCTAGTGACCCCTCGGAACCGCTGGCTCTAACTCCAGCACATTTTTTGAATTTAACGCCTTTAAAGTATTTGCCAGCCGCAGATATGGATGAGAACAGACTTAGCATTTCCGCACGCCACAAATTATTAGATCGGTTAGTGCAATCGTTTTGGAAACGATGGAGGATGGAATACTTGCATACTTTGCAGTACTTACTTACTTACTTATCGTCACGCACAATCCTTAACGGGGTAGCCAGAGAGAACAGATCGCCAAGTGTCACGATCCTTACATACCTCTTTCGCTTCTTTCAGGTTCATTAACTTCTTCATACATGCACGTCTAGGTATCCGAGTACTCTTGACCCTCCCCTCTTCGAGCAATTTGCTCACATGGTCTTCGAAAGTTAGTCTCGGTCTACCTCGACACCTTTTAATATTTACTTTCGCTCTATATATTTTCTTCACCATTCGGTCTTCACTCATTCGTTCAACGTGTCCAAACCATTGGAGTACGCCCCTATCAATTTTTGTGATAAGGTCATCTTTCAATCCTGCCATATTGCGAATCTCTTCGTTTCGCTTTCGGTCGGCTATGGTAACGCCACACATTTTACGAAGAGATCGCATCTCCACTGCATTCAACTTGCTTTTATGCTTCTTCTGGCATACCCAGGTTTCGCTGCCATATAACAAAGTCGGTACCAACACTGCGTTATGTATTGCAAGGCGTGCACTCTTCACCACGCCTTGCCTTTTTATTAATGCATTCAGGGCACCATTGACTTTGTTTCCGGCAGCGACACGCCTATCCACATCTAAATCACATCTTCCATCCCGGCTGAAAGCACTCCCCAAGTATACAATTTCATTTACCTGTTCTAGACATTCCTGATTTACCCATATTTCACATTTCGTTCTCTCTTCGTCCTTTTCAAATACCAGAACCTTAGTTTTATTAGCATTCAAACGGAGACCTTTAATTTCACATTCCTCTTTCATACACGTGACTAATGCCTGCAGTTCTGCTTCTGATGGTGCAATAAGCACTGCATCATCAGCATACAGCAGACAATTAACTTTTATGTCACCCAATTTCACACCCAAACAGCTATCTTTCAGCTTCTGTAAACAGCTGTCGAGATACAGTATGAACAGCCAGGAAGACATGACACAACCCTGTTTTACGCCCGCTTGGACGCTAAACATGGGTGACAGGTCATGCCCTACCCGCACACAGGCTTTACAGTCATAGTAGAGTGACTGCACAGCCCTTAACAATCGACCATCCACACCATATCCCGGCAACAGTTCCCACATTTTCTTCCTTATAACCTTATCAAATGCTTTCTCCAGATCCACAAAAGCACAGAAAATCCTCTGGTTAACACTCAGAAGCTTCTCCGTGATCATGCGGAGAGAAAACATTTGATCCGTGCATCCTCTTCCAGGTCTAAATCCGCACAACTGCAAATACTTTGCAGTCTCGGCAAAAATGGAACACAGCAACTGAGCCTTTAGCTGTAGGAACTGTAGTTGTGCTCACCAAAGAGAATACGCCGCCTCTCCACTGGCCGTTAGGAATTGTCGAAGAGGTCTTTCCCGGTTCCGACGGAGTAGTTAGGATAGCTCGCGTTAAGACCACGGTTGGGTCTTACTTGCGTCCGGTTGTCCGTTTGTGCCCCCTGCCTCTTCCATAATTTAAATTAGCTTTCTAGATTAAATTGTAGTTGAATTTAAGTAATCTTAGCGTTAGTTAGTTATTTTGTTAGTTGATCTTAGCTCTAGTTGTGTTAGTTAATTTGAAGGAAATCCTTCAAGGGCGGGGGAGATGGTTGCGCGGAAAAAACCATTGGATTATTATATTTGACGGTAGAGGTGCCAAGCCGCTTGTTCCTTTCCGACAAAACGATATCATTCATACCCTCCTCTATCCTCCATCGACACATCGGGGTGGTGGGGTGGGAGGGGGCAAGAAGATGATTCTAGAATGTCACGTAATCATCGGGGCCGAGGACATATAAGGCACGCGCGACCGTTGCGCGGCCTCTTTCCACCGCAGTCGTCGCTGAAACCACAACGCTTCTCTCCCGACGCACCCCTGGGGCCCCAGAGTGTCTGTCTAGAAGAAGTTCCCTCACCTCGGGTGAGATATAGTCGCGCACCGCCTCTCTCCGGAGTGTTCCAGAAGAAGTTCCAGAAGTTGCAGCTATAGTGCTCAACAGGATAGAAGAAACCCCGGTGAGTCAACACTCCTTTATTTACTGCCTTATAGTTTAACCCGCTCCAATTTTGTTGTTCTCCTAATAAGGCAGGATTCCCTTTCAGCGATTTGGCACCGTAGTAGTTTAGTTTTTAGGGAAGAGCAAGTGCATTATACCGCATTCTATAGTAGTCGCTTTTACGTAAGCGTAGAAGCAACCGCATATACAGTCCACTTTAGTTAATATCTCGCGTAGTAGGTTTAAGGTTCGACCGGGGAACTAGACTTCGGCAGCCTTAAACACGTGGCTCCACCAGCCAATATATTCGCCACTCCATTCGCCACTGTGTTGGCCAGCGTGTAGAGGCGACATAAATCAAACGCTTTGTCACGATTAAATTTACTAAGCGGGCAGGTTACAACGAGATGTAACAATTTATGACCTACGTTACGGAAACAGAATAGTTTTCTGTTTGCCTAATTCGTAGCAGGTCAAACTTAATAAAATAAGCGGTCATATACCTATAGTATATGCGAGTGTAGCTACGATGGTCGAAATTTTAACTATTTGCAATTTTAAATTCAACAATACGGCATGCAGTACCCCAGTAGTGCTAAGCGAAACTAAATCAATATAGGAACCTAGGTGCAAACAAACTAGAGTATATTGTCCAAATTGGTTTAGCAGTTCCACTCGATCAGGCCACAGGACGCCAGTTCCAAATCCACGGCGAATGGACCACAAAATGGTGACGCTACAGATTGCCCTTCGAATCCGGCCCGGAGGAACCACAAAATATTATAGCGGTAGGGTTGCCAATTTTAAATCCGGGGCGAATGACCACAAAATGGTGACGCTAATGGTTCCTGGGTTCAAATCCGTAAACGGGTAATCATTAAATAGTTAGGGTGACTAGGTACCTTCGTATCCGGAGCGAAGGAACCACAAAATGGTTGGCAATAGGGTCCGGAGTTCCGTTCCGGGAATAATGACACCGAGATTTGTATGTGAAATTGACGATAGGTGTTCTAGATTTAACCAAACGGTGGACTATATATGCGTAGTTAGTTATAACTAAAACAAAATGGCGAACGTTGCACGCGGCACTTTTTGAATTTACTCTATTTAGCAGGTACCTTTATACAGTAACAAAACATGAGCTGCCAGGAAAAAGACTCAATAAAAGACACACACAGATATAAGAAAAGCTACTTACCGGGGTCGGCCTTCTGACTGTTTTTAGTCTTAGGCTTCGAGGTTGATGACACTGCGTTACAATTGCGTTACAAGTGGCCGAGCGCGTTGTACGCAAAAATTACGCCATCAAAGCCCATTAGCCCCCCCCCCCCCTCAGTGCGTGCAGAAGGGAACGGATGAGATGGGAGAATGTACCGGCTAATTACTAGCTAACTAACAAAAAAAAATGCGAGGGTATTCGTTTTCCGCGCAACCATGAATAAATAAAACATATTTTCTTTTCTCAAAATCAACTTTACTAAGGATTACAGTCAAATTTGAGGAAAAATTGTTTATAAATGTTACAATAAATTTATAATAAGTGGACTAATTGGTATAATATAATAACTTTAACAGATAAATATTTAAAAAAAAAGATTTAAAATGAAATTAAAATCTGAAATGGTGTATGAGTTTTTAATATAAAAGGTTTATGGACAAAAGGATTATATACTCTTTTTATAAAAAAATCTCTGTGACGTAGCAATGACACCATGACACATATCATTACGATAACAACAGTAAATGTAAGCACATACGTAATAAAAATTAAAAAATACTTCAAAAAATGGGTTACAAATAATTTTAACAGTGCACAAAAGTTAAAACACAAAACCAAGCACGGGATGAAGGGTCGTCATGAAGCCATACCGTCGCGCCAACAAAGCTTTTATGGTTGAAGTAAGATACTTTCTTCAAGCTTCAAAAATCTGAAAATCTTTAGTACAAGACATTAGGTCTTCTCTCTGCAAATAAAATGATGTGAAATTCGCGATTCCATCTGAAATTCTTATAAACTCTGTCGTACTATAGGCATTAAAGTGTTATGTACTTATGTGCTTGGTACTTACATATTACTTCAATTAGGTACTATATGTACCTATACACTAATATATACACTTAGGCAATTTTTTTTTACTGTGATTATATTATATTACACAAATTTTGTGCTGTGTATAATATTGTATAACCGTATGTAATTATAATTATTAGTCCGCTTATTTTTATCATATCGCCATTACACCCATCTAAACCCTTATAGCTTAACCTTTATACATCGCACTGCTGGCCGCAGGCCTTCTCTCATTTCTGAGAGGGTGCACCTATCTAGTAGTACAAAACTTCGTGCAAATCCGTTTCCGAGAAACATACAAATTATACTTAATATTATAATTGTCAACTTTTTTAATTATTGTAAAGGTATTAAATATATTGTAAAATTATTTAAGTGTATATCGAAAAAAACAATGATTTTCTTTAAAAATACTGTATCATACATTTTTCACTGAAGCTTTGACTTCACGTGACTTCACGGCTTACAAAAAAAATTATAATAGATTTTTAATACGATTTATGTTACAATATTTACAATTAATATCCATTACACAATATAAAATATAGAAATACTAAAAGTAAAAATTTAAATTGTCATAAAGTCCCGCTCTCCGTGATATCGTTCCAAAGAACGCTGGCTGCGTTTCCTCGCTAAATAGCTGTAATGCCTTTGAGCGAGAAAAGAACCAGCCCTCTTATCGCCAGCAGCGACGACCAGTCGTGGATACAGTTCCTTTAGGAACTTCACTGCACGTGGTCCCCATGCACCGATAGACTATATAGCAAATGGCACAAATATGTGGTGATTTCTCAAGATTCAGCTGATTCTGATGCCGGCCTGGCTCTAAAAGAGGTACCCTTGAGATGAGATGCCGTAAAAGTGTCACCGCAAGTAGCTTATATATTTTTAGGAGCTTATATATTTATTATAATTATAATTGGCATATATATATTATAATTCTATAATAATTTATTTTCCCCCAGATGTGGGGCTATGTGTTTTAATACTTAACAAGTATTTCGACTAGCTTACGGCAACCGCTGCTTTGATTTGAATACGTTTGCGCGTCTTCTTTCTAAATGCTTAAATTTAAAATTTCTTTAAATGTTATATTAATCAGTGGTTATCAATGTCCAAAGCGTTTGAGAAACTTACATGCTCACCGCTGCATGTCTGCCCAAAACCATTCTTCCCACGTGGGCCGCAGAGTTGTAGACTGCTAATGACAATACTGGTGTGGAATCTATATAAGGCCACTAATTATTAAGCCATTGTGGTGGGCAATAATAAAATAGGAAGCTGTAGGCGGGATGGTAGGGAGTTAGACATTAACATCGGTTGCCTATATAGTTAATAATGGAGGTATCCACCTTTATGTTTGTAAATATATCTGTTAAACACCAGATGGAATACCGTCGCCCGTTCAGACCACGTCGACGGGGCAGTGGATTATCTTACGCCGCAACCA
Organism: Parnassius smintheus behrii; assembly: GCA_036936625.1. NCBI lineage: Eukaryota > Metazoa > Arthropoda > Insecta > Lepidoptera > Papilionidae > Parnassius > Parnassius smintheus. Next base: position 37,136,059 of record JAUPFT010000002.1, read on the forward strand.
CTTGTTCGGCACTATATCATAAATGTATAATATCACAGTACTCGAGCAGCACAGATTCGACTCTCGCCGGCGTCGACGAAATTGTTAATTGCAGTTTTAATTACTTTACCTTATGTACAGCAATATAATATGACTAATATAAAGTATCCAATATTTATGGGAGCACCGTTAAAGTTACGATACCTCTGGAGCTACGATTGTGTCAATCCGCCTGTCGAGCTTGTGATTCTTTATGGTTCCGATAAGGTAAAAAACTACGTACCTAAAAGGAGGATAAATACGAAATGAGTATTTCCAGTTAGTGACCATTGACAACGCATCTTTAGCTAGTCTGTAAAACATGAGAAAACTTAATAATAATTGTTCTTTTTCTTTCTGCAGTATCGTTTGGCCACACGTTTCGGTCGCTTCAAAGTTCTTGTGAAAGAATTCGCGAGCGACATTCGTGCTCTTTGGCATTACGGTGCACCATTTCCAACCTTCCTCAAACTTATTGGTTCACTACTTCTCTTTTTACTTGTTCTAATGCCATTGATATATCCCATATTCGTGATTTTTGCAACATATTATGTTTACGAAGGCATTTTTTTAAGGTAAATACTTTTTTATAACATAATACTTTTATGTACAAGCCGTGAATATATAGGTAAAATACAGAAGGACTACTCAAATTTCGTAAGATTGTATTAAGAATAAAAACTGCTTTATGAAAAGGGATTGCGATGGCCGTATATAGTTAGCTTCTTAAACTACTCTGAGGAATGAAATATTTCTAGGACATTGGCTATTAGTGGAGGCCTGTACACAGCTACAGGGTGTAAATAGGCTGTAACTTTGCTTTGTTAACTTTTACTCAAAACTAAACATTTATTTGATGAACTATGTCACCGTTATAGTTATAGCCTTTGAAAGTCCACTGCTGAACATAGGCCCTCCTCATAAGGGGTGGGGAGATATTTGCCATAGTTGCCACGCTTGGCAGGCGGGTTGGCAACTGCCCATGTCCTGTTTGGTTTTCTTCTGTCCCTCTTGTGACAACCACGTCTCCTCTTACAATTAACTATGTATATCGTAACAATTATTATGGGGTAGAGTAAGAGAACCAGTCACCACATTTCATCTCGTGATTGTGGTAAGAAAAAAATGTCAAATGCATCAGTATAGCAATCATCAATCCCCTCCCTCTAAGCTTAGGTAACGTTTAACGCAAATCTTCCGAACATAGAGACCTATTACCAGCTATAATCTTACAAATTGATGAAGAAGATGCTAAGTATACTTTTCCATTCATGGCATCTTTAGTCTTGCGCAGAAAAAAAACAAGAATTAGCATTAATTTTCAAAACATTGTCTGCCACTTCTGTTCTGTATTCAAGTCTGAGCTGGAACTAGTGGAATGTTCAAACAGAAAACAACTTAAAAATCACTATTTTAGAATTTTATGGAATAATCATTGCTACACAGAAACAAATAATTTAGCAGATAATCCACCCTCATTATACGTGGTAGAGCCATGCTGCAGTTATATTAGTAGTATAGTTGTAGCACGAATGGGTCGGCTCGAACGGGGAAGGACCACGCTCTCACAGAATACCAGCGTAAAATAGTAGGTTACTGCTGCTCTGTGTTTCGTATGGTGAGTGTAAAGAACCGGAGACCATTTTTACTGGAAACGAGGCATTCCATCTTAGTCCTCACGGGTGACAACGCATATGGATTTTGATTCGTAAGCGAGGATAGATGTAGATGTCTATGGGCCACAGCAACCACTTACCATCAGGTGGACCCTGTGCACTTTTGTTAACCTGTCCTATAAAAATATATATAAAGCAAAAAAAGACCAGCAGAGTTTCACCACTGCTACAAATTAATAGTACTGCAGGTTACAATGAAACTTTAATTCCATCTTGTTAAGTCTCACCAAAAAAAATCATAAGGGTTTCATCAATATCATTGATTACAGTTGGTGGTTGGACGAACCTTATCGATTTCACCCTGTTGCCATCACAAAACGAGCACTCTCAACTGTGTTCCGATCTCACCCCGCTAGCGACATGTGGAAGGTACGGGAGGTGCTTACGCGCGGTATTTTGCTAGCGCACGCAATAATATAGCTGAAGCGTGGCTCTACCACGTATAAATGTATCAAACAAACAAAACCTTTCACATATCTATTCATGTAGCCAAATTTATAATGAATGTTCGTGTGTAGCCTTTATGTTGATGCAATTAATTATTATCAATATAAAGCAATAATATTATGTACATACAACTATCGACTAGTGTGGTCTAAGTGAAAACTCGGTCTCGCTCTTTATCACAACAGACAGTATAGGTGACGACGATAGTAATATTGAAAGTGTTATTTGTACCGATGACACAATCCAATGAGAACCATCTGTGTCCACAAGACTTGATAATGTGCCGTGCAACGAACAAAGACCTACCCTTGAAGGTAGGCTGGTGTTTTATTAGTGTAAAAAAAGTCTCTAGACTTATATGCATTTGTTGGCCAGCAAAAGAATTTTAATTGACTCAACGACATTGTTTATAACCTTACTTGAAATATTAAGTGTTTGATAGGTTAAAAAGAAATTTCTGAAGTTATGGGAACGTTTTTGTGACGTTCTTTGGCGAAGACCTATGTTTAGCATTGGAATTGCGCAGGGATGTAATGATGATGATGACAATGATGATGATGATTGATAATGCAATAGATTTTAGAATTATTGGAAAGCTTAAATTACTTGTACGCTAGTTATTCATAGCAGTGGTACTTATAATTTGATTGAGTTCAAAATTTAGTTTTTAGTTTGTTCGCGACACAGATCGACTATCTTCTGTTAAGACGGAACCAAATCAAGAGTGTAAAAAACTGCAAAGTGCTTCCAGGTGAAGACTTAGTATCCTAGCACCGAATTCTGCTGGCTGACATCTGCTTAACTGTTCGCCTCAACAAACATAAGGATCGTCCCCCACCCAAAATAAAGTGGCATTTGTTGCATAAGGAGGAGTATGCAAGTGAATTTAGAGAGCTAGTTGTAAACAAGATGATAGAGATGGGTGATATGGAAGGAATGAGTGTGAATGAGTGCTGGAAGGAAATGGCTGATTGTATCCGAAGTGTGGCAAGGAAGGTGTTAGGAGAAACAAAAGGGAAGCGTATGATAGATAAGGATGGGTGGTGGTGGAGTGAAAGTATTAGAGAAGTTTTGAGAGAAAAGAAAAATGCCTTTAAAGAATGGCAGAGCGTAGAAGACCAGAATGAATCCATAAAAGAAAGTAAGAGAGAGGCGTATAAAGAATGTAAGAAGAGAGCGAAGAAGGAAGTTGCTATTTGTAGGGCAGAGGCGCAAGATAAATTATATCGGTCCCTTGAAAGCCCCGAAGGTCAAAAACGACTTTTTCAAATTGCAAGAGCGAGAGAAAGGAATGGAAGAGATGTTTCACATGTAAAATGTATAAAAGATGATTCTGGAAGGATTTTGACTGACGATGAAAGTATAAAGAAGCGATGGAAGGAGTATTTTGAGAAATTGATGAATGAGGAGAATGAATGGAATGGTATGCTTGAAAACCCACCAGTGAATATGGGCTTAGTGAGAGAAATTAGTGTGGAAGAAGTAAAAATGGCTGTTAGGAATATGAAGAATGGGAAGGCAGTCGGCCCAGATGGAATACCAGTAGAAGTGTGGAAGTTGCTGAGTGCGGATGGATGGAAGTGGTTGAGTTTATTTTTCGGTAAATTGTTGCAGGAAGAACAAATACCTGAGGAATGGTGCAGTAGTATACTGGTCCCCATTTTTAAAAACAAAGGAGACGTTCAAAACTGCAGCAGTTACCGGGGAATAAAACTCATGTCACATACTATGAAAGTCTGGGAAAGAATAATAGAGAGAAGAATGAGAGAAGAGTGTGAGATAACACAAAACCAGTTCGGATTCATGCCCGGTCGAGGTACGACAGATGCCATTTTCGCATTACGCCAATTGTGCGAAAAGTACAAGCGCGTGCATAAAAATCTGCACATGGTTTTTGTCGACCTTGAAAAGGCGTACGATCGGGTTCCCCGTGAGGTTTTGTGGTGGGCGTTAAAGATGAAAGGTATGCCTGGGAAGTATGTGAGGTTAGTCCGTGCTATGTACAGAGCATCCCGTACATGTGTACGATCTGCCGCGGGAACTACGGGCAGTATCGATGTGGCGGTAGGGCTGCACCAAGGGTCGGCATTGAGCCCTTACCTCTTCCTACTGATTATGGACGCTTTGACGTCGGACCTGCAGGATGAGGCACCCTGGTGCATGCTCTTTGCCGATGACATCGTGCTTGTCGGGGAAGAAGGCATCGAGGTACAGAGCAGACTGACGGGGTGGCAACAGAGGCTGGAAAGTGTTGGCTTGAAGATCAGCAGATCCAAAACCGAATATCTGTGCTGTGATTTCGGCGGTCTTTCCAGTCCTGTACCCATGTCGTTGGATGGCGCTATACTGCCTACCTGCTCAGATTTCAAGTACCTCGGTTCCCTCATTCAAGGCGACGGCGGAATAGATAGAGCTGTGCAGCATAGGATTAACGCAGGGTGGATGAAATGGCGACAGGTCACAGCCACAACGTGCGATCCCCGAATGCCAATAAGGCTGAAGGGGAAAATTTACAAATCGATCATCCGACCTGTCGTCATGTATGGAAGTGAATGCTGGGCCGTCAAGAAGAAGGATGAAAATAGACTGCATGCGAATGAAATGAGAATGTTACGATGGATGTGTGGTGTGACAAGGATGGATAAGATAAGGAATGAGTATATAAGAGGAAGCCTGAAAGTAGCGCCAGTGGTAGAAAAGGTGAGAGGAAGCAGATTGGCATGGTTTGGGCATGTGATGCGGAGGAATGAAAGTCATGTCACAATACGAGTGTTGAATATGAATGTGGAGGGACACACGGGCAGAGGAAGGCCGAATAAAAGATGGATCGATTGTGTGAAGAGTGATATGAGAATGAAAGGAGTAAGTATTGAAATGACGGCTGATAAAGAGGAATGGAACAAGAAGGTTTACTGCGCCGACCCCAGATAATGGGAAATGGTTTAGAGAATGATGAGTTTGTTAAAACACAACATGGATATAAGTTTTTCGATGTAACCAACTTTTCTATTGATGCTAAGAAGTTTGTGAAGTGCAGAATACGCGGTACGAGTAGGTACCTATTTTCATAAATGCTATCTGTTTAAATACCGCTCGCTCCGTATCGCCGTAATGTGCGACAGAGAGAGTTGCAAGTTTTGAAAGCAATTGTCTACATTTTCTTATTGAAATATTATTTCGGCTGATAACGTTTTCACATAGCTTTCGCCCCACTAAACGTTTACGAAATGAGACAATTTTGGACTCATTAGATTCAATACACCTTATTCTAGGTCTGTATGTTTTTATTTTTTTAGTAGGTAGGTAATTCAGTTTAGTTTATTTTTAACAGGAAGTTTTTAAGTCAAAAATATAGATATTTAGATGCTAATAACATATATCGTTGTATGCTATATCGTTAACTATATTTCTTCAAAATAAAAACGTACGGAGTTAGTTTTTCATTATTTCTACATTTCCAAAAAAAACATAAACATACATAAACACTCACGCCTGTCACCCAGAGGGGTAGGCAGAGACTACGGACTTCCATTTGGCACGATCCTGACATACCTCTTTCGCCTCCTTTACATCCATATATCTACGCATACATGCTCGTCTGTTAAGGGTACTTCTAACGTGGCCCATTTTCAAAATATCGCCAATTTGGTCGATAAACTTTTTCCTAGGGCGTTCCTTCCCGACTCGGCCGTTTACATCTGCCATATAAATTTGCTTTGTCACTCTTTCCTCATTCATTCTTTCCACATAACCAAACCACCGAAGCATCCCTTTCTTAATCCTGGTCACAACATCATCTTGCATACCACATTTATCTCTTATCACGCAATTTCTCACCCTGTCATTCAGATTCAACCCTAGCATATTTCTTAAAGACCGCATTTTTACAGCATTTATTCTACTTTCATGCTTCTTCTGCCACACCCAGCTTTCACTACCATATATTAAAGTAGGGACTAACACAGCATTATGAATTACCATACGTGCCTGCTTTGACACATTCTGGTTCTTCATAATAGAGTGTAGTGCCCCATTCACTCTATTCCCTGCATTTACTCGTCGTTCTATATCCCTATCATATCTACCATCCCTGCTAAATACACATCCCAAATACACAAACTCATCCACTTGCTCAATTAACTCTCCTTCTATTCTTATTTCACATACCGTTTTGCTTTCTTCTCTTTCAAAAACCATCACTTTCGTCTTACATGCGTTCACTTTCATTCCCCTTTCTTTTAATTCCCAGTTCATTAATGTAACCATCAATTGTAACTCAGCCGCCGATGACGCAAATATGACTTGATCATCGGTATACAAAAGGCATTTGACGGTTAACTCGCCCATTCTTAACCCACATTCTTCATCTTTCAAAGTTTGCAAACACCGGTCCATAAATAGATTGAACAGCCAAGGGGAAGCTACACAGCCCTGTCTGACACCTTTTTGGATGCCAAACCAGTCCGAGTAGACCCCATTGATCCTGACACAAGCACTAGAGTCCCTATAAAGAGACCTTAATGCCTGTATCAAACCAGCGCTCAACCCATATGAGTTCAGTGTTTGCCATAACACATTCCTGTCCACTCTGTCAAAAGCCTTTTCCAAGTCCATGAATGCACAAAAAACTTTCTGGTTTTTAGCCAAAAACTTCTCCGCAATCATGCGCATGGAAAAGACTTGATCTGTACACCCCATTCCCTTTCTAAAACCCGCTTGCACATCCCAAATTTTTCCATCAGTTTCTTTCATAACTCTTTCAATTAACACCTTAGCATACAGTTTACCCACAATACCTACTAAGCAAGCTGATACCGCGGTAGTTTTTGCAGTCCTGCTGTGACCCTTTTCCTTTATATATTGGTACTATAACTGCTTTACACCAGTCATCCGGTACCCGTTTTAATTCCCAACATAAATTAAACAAGGTGTACAGCAGGCCTGCCACCACTACCTCTCCAGCCCTCAGCATCTCGAGTGATACTCTATCATATCCAGCTGCCTTACCTGCTTTCATGCTTTTCATTGCTTTCATTATTTCATCTACACTTATCTCCATACCCCTTTCCACTTCTTTCGGAATTTCTAGTACATTTAGTTCAGACGACTCTTCACTCATAAATACGCTTTCAAAGTATTCCTTCCATCTGTTTAAATTCGAAACTTCATCATTCAGAACACATCCATTCTCGTCTCTTATAGCATTTATTATAGGCTGTTTTGTATTTCCCCTGGTAGTTCTTACGAGTTTTCAGAACATTTTTATGTTAGCCTAGAAATTATCAAATATCCTTCTAGCATTCTTATCCGTTCTTTCTTTCTTTTTCCTTTCAACTACTTCTTTTACTCTCTTATTTAGACGTCTAAATTCTGCCTTTTTTCTTTCAATCTCATCATTCATACCAGAAGAATTACCAGCTTTGGTTGCTAGTAAACCTAACCATGCTTTCTTCTTTGATTCAACTTCCACCCGTACCTCATCATCCCACCATAACGTATTACTTTTCCTTTCATTTGTTGTCTTACTTACACCACATACTTCGGTGGCGGTATCCACCAAACCTTACTTAATATTATCCCACACAGTATTCAAGTCTGAATCATTCATACACAACTCATTCAAACATCTAATATTTTCTCTCAGTCTACATTTATACTTCTCTTTCACATCTTCATCTTGTAACTTCTCTATTCTTATACGCTATAACGCAGTGGTAGACACATATGGATTTTGATTCGTAAGCGAGGATAGATGTAGATGTCTATGGGCCACAGCAACCACTTACCATCAGGTGGACCCTGTGCACTTTTGTTAACCTGTCCTATAAAAATATATATAAAGCAAAAAAAAGACCAGCAGAGTTTCACCACTGCTACAAATTAATAGTACTGCAGGTTACAATGAAACTTTAATTCCATCTTGTTAAGTCTCACCAAAAAAAAATCATAAGGGTTTCATCAATATCATTGATTACAGTTGGTGGTTGGACGAACCTTATCGATTTCACCCTGTTGCCATCACAAAACGAGCACTCTCAACTGTGTTCCGATCTCACCCCGCTAGCGACATGTGGAAGGTACGGGAAGTGCTTACGCGCGGTATTTTGCTAGCGCACTCCATGGCAACATCTGTGGATTACCTCTGCGTTATGCAGGGGCTTCTTGACGAATCTTAACATACTGTATTTGATTGTATACACAAGACACTATTCCAATAAAATATAAAAAATGTGATTGTTGTTTAATATTTTAAATAACAAATCTGCTTTTATCATTATTTATTATAATTTACCTGGGTATTTCTGCCATCGACATTTATTTTATATCTTTCGCTTTATCAAAAAAAAAATCTCCAAATTATTTGGTTAAAATATATTGACTGTTTTTTTTTTTGCAAAATCGCAAAATCCCAATTCTTTTATTTTATCTACAGAATACTTTCAGTAAGTTTTGAGTCATTCACCCCGTAAAATAAGGAGTTTCACACAAACTACTACTACAGCTAATATGAAATATAACTAAAATTTCAGAAAGAAACATCAATATCTATATTTTTTTTAACAAATTAACTTCCTGCGCTTTGAAAGCTGTCTAAAATTTCACCTCATTCAGAAGTGGTGCAGCCCTGGTGGCTGAAATTTCACTTTCAACTCATTGTAGCGGGTCAGGAAAATAAATAACTGTCCTAAATAAGCAAGCACCATCACCAGGTATTACGGTATGAGGCACCACATTGTCTTTAATATTAAAAATATCTATCACAGCTTTCAGTAACAGGTATGTATTGGGTTTTCTGTCAAGAAATTCTAATTTAGATCCTTTTGGTCTTGTTTCTCAGCTCTATAAAAATAGCAGTGAAAAGGCAGCAGAAACCTTAAAATTGTATCCAGAAATTTGTTGCTAATTAGTTGCCAAAGTTGAAATTTTGTTGCCCCAACCGGTTTTGACCACAACGTTTTACTGCTATCTTTAAGTAAAAAGTTTTAATCAACCTCACCGTAGCGGATAAAACGGGATAATTTGTCGCTAATTAGTTGCTGAAATAAAAATTAAAAAATAATACTAGATATCAAGCTGTACTTTAATACTGGTTCTAAAGTTCCAAATGAATTAGTATTTTGCTGCTGATAATAGATCAATAACTCCTAGAGAACCTACAACAACATAAAATCGGTCGATAAGCTGCACCAAGTAATAAGTTCGCAGTTATTACATACTATATTCACAGGAGATTCTTTTTTAAGTTGTAGATAATTTGTGACTGGTCAGTAACGGAAACAGCAAGTCATAAAGAGCCACCAATAAAATAAAATCGATCAATAAGTTTAATTGTATAAATTATTTGTATACATGCTCCCTTTACAGGAGGTTTATAGAAAAAACCGGCCAGGAGCGAGCGTCGGGCCACGCTCAGTGTAGGGTTCCGTAGTTTCCCGTCCGTCACAATAAGTGTTCCCACTTATGAGTTTAAAGGTGGGTATCCATTATGTTCGCGCTCCAGCAGCGCTCCGCGCTCCTGCAACTGCTCCCGGTATTGGGTACTGTTGTTTCCATCCAAGTTCAAAATAATTTTCCTAGAAAGTCCTTATAAAGTTCTACTTTTCAGATTTTTTTCATATTTTCTAAACTTATGGTTCAAAAGTTAGAGGACACATTGTTTTTTACTTTTGGAGCGATTATTTCCGAAATTATTGACATTATAAAAAAATTATTTTAGTAAACCCCTATTCATTTTTAAATAACTTTCCAACAATATATCACACGTTAGGGTTGAAATTAAAAAAAAATCACTTCCCACTTTACATGTAGGAGGGCTACCCTAGTAAAACATTTTTTTTTTCAATTTTTATTTTACCACTTTGCCGGCGTGATTGATACACATATTGGTACCAAATTTCAGCTTTCTAGTGCTAACGGTCACAGAGATTAAGCGAGGACGGACAGACAGACATGGCGAAACTATAAGGGTTCCTAGTTGACTACGGAACCCTAAAAAGAGACGGCTGGTATGTTGTTGCTAGTCAGTAATAGAAGCAGAAAGTCATAAAGAGCCAGCAACAAAATAAAATCGATCAATGAGCTGCACCAAGTAATTAGTTAGTAATTATTTGTTTACATGCTAAATTTACAGATTATTTCTAGAAAAAAAAGTAGCAGATATTTTGTTGCTGGTCAGTTATGAAAGCAGCAAGTCACAAAGAGCCATTAACAAAATAAAACCGATTGATAAGCTGCTGGGTCTCCAGGGTTCAGCCATTGCGAAAAGCGCTTCCGATTATCGTACAGTATCCAAAGTGGATATATCATCACAAGTAATGATTCGATTTAAAATCCCTTCATTTTTGTGTCGGTTGAGCAAAGTAACACAGCAGTCGACGCGTTTTTGCAAGTTCGATTCACTCAATTCATGAGATACCCATCGTTCAAGTTTTTTTTTTACTTTCTCGATTTGCTTCAGGATAGAAGGGGAATACAGTTTTATCACTTATCCCGAAGCCTTCAACTATCTCTGAATTGCTTTGTGATGGATCCGCTTCCACAATAGCCTTTAATTCTTCATTTTCCACTTTGGTTTCCGGCAGTCCACGGCGTTGGTTTTGAAGGTCGAAATTTTCAGAACGAAAACGTTGAAATCAAAAACGTACCGTGCTTTCTTTTGCGACACCAGCGCCATACACATCATTAATTCTTGGAGCTGTTTCTGCAACACTGGTGCCACGGTAGAACTCGTAATAAGCGACGCCAAAGAAAATAATAATGAGGGAAAAAACAAATGAATAACTGTTTCCAAAACTGAAATGTACCAGCTAAATGAATTTATAAATTTGAATTTGGAATTCTTAACCAAACAGGAAATATTTCAGATCAAAGTCGTCAGTACGACAAAATGCTAATTTCATATGTAAGGACCCGATATTTAAAAAGAATCATAAATAAAATCATAAAACACTGCGACATGGCGACACTGAAAGTTTTTAGAACCGGCCAAGTGGCCAGTTCTAAAAACAATCGTTAAGGTGGGTAGGAAATTGCACGTGCTCAGTGAAAGATCAGTAAAGAAATTAATTAAAGAGTGTTTCCATCGTACCGTTTCATCGCACAGTGGTCCCGTTTTGGAGTCAAAAGTCAAAGTGTCAGTTTTCTAAATTTATTTTATATTCTTATTTGGAGGCCTCTTTTAACATCACATATTTATCGGGGTGCCAGCGGAACGATAAAACATACAAAAATTAAAAACGAATTTTTTCAATGTATGGAAAAAATATTCAAACCCGATTTGCTCCAATATAAGAAAAAATGAGACCGTGAAAAATCCTACTTCTAATAACTTATTTTTTAATTTCATACATGTAATACATGTAATACATGTAAGGCACTTAATTTTAATTAAAATAAATAGCGAGAACTGGTGTATTGGTCACGCTGTGTATAGGAAAAAGACCCATACTAGCCGATATGATATAAATGGTGAATTAACCATCATCCTTCACAGTTGCCACCGTGGGTAAATCTTTGTTTCAGACAGCACAAGGGAGCTATGACAGAAAATATCTGTTCGCAGAGCTTCAGTACGTCAAGTAAGTATTGCAAGACAACAATCTTCGGATCCAGCGCCTACGTCACAATGATTGAGTGAAAGCGGCCAGAGTCGATGGATGGGTGCTGCCATCTGCTTGGGATACCAACAAAATTAAAGCCGAACCCAAGCATACCACTGCTTCTAGATACTGTAAGCTCGTTCTGTGTAGATCAGACCAAAAACTGAAGATAGCCGGGCTAACTATGAAATTGGACGTCAAACATCTCAGTCCGCCCTGTGACCATGGGTGCTGTAAAACACCCGAAACGTCGGGAATTAAAAATAAGTTAAAATAAGTTAATTAAACGCGATAAAGTCCATAATATATAGTTTTATTCAATCTACTAATCATTGAATTACATGTACAAAATTTGTACACGTAATTTATATACGAGGTGTGTTCAAAAAGTAAGGTGACTTTATATTTTTATGAAAAACTATTTATTTATTCATCAATATTTATATTGTCCCCTTCAAAGTAATCCTCCTCAGATATAATACACTTGTGCCAACGCTTTTTCCAATCGTCAAAGCATTTCTGATAATCACTTTCTGGTATAGCCTTCAGCTCTTTCAGCGATGCAGTTTTTATCTCTTCAATCGTTGCAAATCTTCGTCCTTTCATAGGTCTCTTCAGTTTTGGGAACAGGAAAAAGTCACATGGGGCCAAATCCGGTGAATATGGTGGCTGAGGCATGATTGTAGTGTTGTTTTTGGTCAAAAAACCTCTCACAAGCAACGATGAGTGAGCAGGTGCATTATCGTGATGCAAAAACCATGAATTGTTTACCCACAATTCGGGACGTTTCTTACGTATTGCTTCTCATGCAAGAACTCATGATGCACCACACCCCTACAGTCGAAGAAAACTCGATCGAACTTGGCGTGCTTTTTTTGGTCTTGGTGATTCAGTGTGCTTCCACTGGGACGATTGAGTCTTAGTTTCGACGTCATAACCGTATACCCATGTTTCGTCACCTGTTATGGCCCTTTTGAGCAAATCTGGGTCGTTGTTGATATCATCCAATAGTTCTTGAGCGATTGTCATGCGACGGTTCTTTTGGTCGAAATTGAGCAATTTTGGAACAAATTTCGCTGACACACGTTTCATGCCCAAAATATCCGAAAAAATTTCATGGCAAGAGCCAACCGATATGCCAACATCCTCCGCAACTTCTCTGATAGTGATTCGACGATTTTCCAAAACAATTTTCTTCACTATTTCAACGTTTTCATCGGTTGTTGACGTGCTGGGGCGTCCAGAGCGAGGTTCGTCATTGGCATCTTCTCGGCCATCTTGAAAGAGCTTGTACCACTTATAAACGTTTTTTTTACTAAGAGTAGACTCATCGTATGCCACTGTCAACATTTCAAGTGTTTTGGAGCACGTAATTCCATTTTTTACACAAAATTTGATGCAAATTCTTTGATCCATTTTCTTTGATAGAAGAAAATCGCCGAGCACACCAAAGTACGTCTGACCTTTGTAACTGTCAAAAATAAACTAAACATGCTATACACTTCAAACTTGAAAAATATGCTCAGGACATGTGTACCAACGCAACAAAATACAAAAATCGAAAATCGAATGTGCGTTGCCCACGAAATTCAAAAAGTCACCTTACTTTTTGAACACACCTCGTATGTATGTTATGAAGAGTAGAACTAAGGAGTATGTTCGCTCAAGGAGTACAGACTGTGTATTAAAAAGTGTCCATAGAAAACCGTTAAATAAGGGTGGCGCCACTATAGCTACGGGCTAAATTTTAAAGAACGTGCCGAAAAATATTAGTAGGATAGACGACTTTTTCGAGGTTATATTTACTAAATAAAATTATTTTAGATTTAAGAGCTACTGAGCAGTTTAGCAGCACTCTTCAAACCGTCGACAACTGCTAAGTTCATTTCATCCCAGTAGCTACTCCAGTGCTGTTGTGGAGAGTTTTTGAACTGTTATATATACTGCTTACTGATGGCCACTTTTTCTACTATTCTACAATGGGAGTTGGTACTGGTAAAATTGATCAATTTATTTATTTATCTATCGGATAGAAGGAAGAAACATATTTGCTGGTCCAATACAAACACTGCTTTGAAAAAAGCAAGCAATAGCAAAGTATCCACTTATTATGTGTCCTTCATATCTCGTTTATAATTAAACTTCATGGTGCTTGAAAGTATTTATAGCGCCATCTATATAAAATTATAGTAGCTAATTTATTATTACAGTAAAATAAAAATTATATGATACTTAGAAAAGAAGGAATAATATAAAAAAACTCAAAATTGGGTAACTTTTCAATTTAACGACAATGTAAATTTTAAAACTTTTGGAAGTGCAAAAGGAAAATATTAATGTTTACTGGCAAGCTTCTATACGATTGATATGATCCTTGCCGAAACCAAAAAAAATGGCTCATTCAAAGTTAGATTTAACATGTTTTTAGGTACTCAGCGGTAAAGAAAAAATTATAAGCACACCTTAAAATTTAATAAATAATTTGCACAACACCATCTATCAATGACATTGGTTAACTATTGTACTTTTTAGGGTTCCGTAGTCAACTAGGAACCCTTATAGTTTCGCCATGTCTGTCTGTCCGTCTGTTCGTCCTCGCTTAATCTCTGTGACCGTTAGCACTAGAAAGCTGAAATTTGGTACCAATATGTGTATCAATCACGCCGACAAAGTGGTAAAATAAAAATTGGAAAAAAATGTTTTATTAGGGTAGCCCCCCTATATGTAAAGTGGGAAGTGATTTTTTTTTTAATTTCAACCCTTACGTGTGATATATTGTTGGAAAGGTATTTAAAAATGAATAGGGGTTTACTAAAATCATTTTTTGATAATGTCAATAATTTCAGAAATAATCGCTCCAAAAGTAAAAAACAATGTGTCCCCCCCCCTCTAACTTTTGAACCATAGGTTTAGAAAATATGAAAAAAATCTGAAAGGTAGAACTTTATAAGGACTTTCTAGGAAAATTATTTTGAACCTGGATGGAAACAGTTTTTGTACAAAAAAGACAAAAAGTTGTACAAAATAATTTCTTTACTAAGTTTGTAGTATAATCGTTTAAGCAGGCATTTTTTTTAACTTCGTTTACATATTTTATTATCCTGAACGTATCTTTTTTCAAACAAAAAAAGAATTATTAAAATCGGTTCTCGCAATCCAAAATTACCATCGAAAACTTCTGGCACGTCTATGTATTAATTAGTAACCCAATTCCCCGAGGGATGGCGCTGTAGGTACTTATTACATTGGGTCGGGTATTATCGAATTGTTCGGTTGGTCTCTCCTTGGCATCGCATGTCGCGGAGCGTGCAATGTTGCACGCTCCATGTTCGCGCACGTACCCACTACCGGGAGCAGTTGCAGGAGCACGGAGCGCTGCTGGAGCGCGAACATAATGGATACCCACCTTTAAACTCATAAGTGGGAACACTTATTGTGACGGACGGGAAACTACGGAACCCTACACTGAGCGTGGCCCGACACGCTCTTGGCTGGTTTTATTTAAGTAAGATATTAGGATTAAATTATTAGGGAGAAATATTTACTACATTATTTTTTATTATTTTTGTTTACTGCGCTTAGATACAAATACATCATTATAGAACACTATTTTACATTATTTAATTACAAAAATGTCCTTGATTAGAGTAATCAATGATCACTCAACGCTACCATTGAACAAATTGGTACCTATATTTCGTACACATACTTCAAAATACTAATCATAACTTAGGATAAACCGATTTTTATAAAACAAAGACTAAATTTAAAACGAGATGAGATATGCTTCACAATTTTCCAAACGATTATTTTGGTATAAATCAGTACTTTATACATGATACGTTAACAAACAGACAGACAGACAGACAATTCTAAAAACGATAGAAATGTATTTAGTTACTTATTTTTAGTCGCACTCAATCAATTTTGTACAAAAATATAAAATGTACAGACATCTGCAATTTACATTTTTATTATAAGTATAGATATTCCCTGTAACCACAGCTTAAGATGCTTGTGTTAGGAGTGGTTCACGACGATACTCGAATGGCGGATTCGAACCCACGACCTTTTGAGTTTGCGAACCGCACCCTGCCATTAGGTTAATGCCGCTTTTAAAATTAACTCTATGATTATATTAATTAGATTAAATAAGAACCTCGTTATTTTCATTTTATAATATCTTAGCCCTAATCTACCTTACTTAATCGGTTGCATGGTGAAATTACTTATTTACAAACATGCTATGCGAACGAAATCGCGGGCAGAGATAGTTGTAATAAAATTGTTTATATACGGCCTTCGTATAACAATAAAACGGATCGCAATAGAAAACAAAACCATAGTATTTTTGCTATGACAAAACTAATCGGTCACAAGTAAATTAGGTAGGTAGGTACTCTGACTACTAATTATTGATTGTTGGCCATTGCATTGCTTATTTCTTGTATAAATGGCCCTATATTTACTGGTAGTTTAGTACTTTAGTAACTTACGATTTGTAGCACTATAAAGAATTTTTTGTCCTTGTAGCCCGTTCATTTTAATGTCAGTTTATAAAAATGTACTTGGCTTTGATCTACAAAAAGACAATGCTAATCTAAATAGTAACACGAGTATGATCAGTTCTCGGATACCAATGTCGATAATTTGATAATATATTGCATAATACTCATGTTGGTGATAAAAAAATATTTCATACAATTCATTGCATTATCGATATTTATCAATTTATCACTTGTAAACGCCTTAGAGATTTGCTATCTTTTCTCCGCTTCATTTTTGTTATCTTTTCGGTAATACGTAGCTCCTCTTTTTTTAAGACCACACTTTTTTTTAAAAAACATCTATATATATCACACTAAATTCTTCAACATTTTGTGTATTTTTTTTTGTTTCACTATTTTAATCTGATTAAAAAGAAATAATTACAATTTTGTTAATATTAAGTAATTAACGTGATGAAAAAGAGTTAATTTTAATACAACTCATGAAGCAATCTTCATAAGGCTTAGAAACGCGAATACAAAAATTTGTACTTGAATAACATAATCATCAGATTAAAAAAGGCCGAGGTGTAGCGAGAATTAACGACATACCTAAATAAATAATGAGCCACTTTACGTGACTTTCTTACGTAATTGAACGTGGTACCTGCTATGTAGCTATATTGGGGTAGTTTCTCGAATCTGTCGGCTCAACCTTTAAGACAACAGCATCTATTTACTATCAGCTAGACTAGAGATTATCAAACTTATT
This sequence comes from Parnassius smintheus behrii, assembly GCA_036936625.1. Classification (NCBI taxonomy): domain Eukaryota; kingdom Metazoa; phylum Arthropoda; class Insecta; order Lepidoptera; family Papilionidae; genus Parnassius; species Parnassius smintheus. Next base: position 37,153,058 of record JAUPFT010000002.1, read on the forward strand.
TTTTTTTACACTCGCCTAAAACTTAAAACCCACAATTTCATTACTTTAATTAATTTAGTTATGGTATGCTATATTGGTTGGTTCTGGTGTTTAAGCTTACATTCTAAACTAGACACTATTACCACTGAGAGCAATTAAAACGCAACTTTATAATATATATTAAGAATATATTTTAATCAAATTAAAAGAAACAACATGGATATATAATCATTTTTAGTTTTAAAACTAATCTAATGAGATGGATGAATTTGATGATTTTTAACAAGTTATATTGTATAACAAGAAATCACTGTGGATATTTTCCAAATGTTGGCAGTAGAGTTTTATACGCGGTAGAGCCATGCTGCAGTTATATTAGTAGTATAGTTGTAGCACGAATGGGTCGGCTCAACCGGGGAAGGATCACGCTCCCACAGAATACCAGCGTCAAATAGTAGCTTAATGCTTCTGTGTTTCGTATGGTGAGTGTAGAGAACCGGGAACCTTTTCTACTGGAAACGAGGCATTCCATCTTAGTCCTCACGGGTGACAACGCATCTGCATTTTGATTCGTAATCGAGGATAGATTTAGATGTCCATGGGCCACAGTAACCACTTACCATCAGGTGGACTTTGTGCTCGTTTGTCACCCTCTGCTATAAAAAGTAGACAAGCAAGTCGTCGTTGTTGCAGGATAGAACTGATAAATTGGGAAAATTATGGAACTCACGTCTGCCGACATTCTTCTTGTGTAAGAAGCAACTTGGCTACGAAAACAGCGACGACATTTTTTGTTTTTAACAAGTTCAACAAAAGTAAGTTCAAAGTTCATTGATTGCGTTTGTCGTACGGGCTACCCTACGAAATCTAAGTTAAGTAGGTATTTATAGTTTATATACCGTCATACAGGGCATAAATATAAGCTAATTATTCGAAAATATAAAGTATCTAAATAAAATTACAAATCAACCATCGCCCCCCTAAATCACGCAAACGCTCCATTTTTTTCTGGGCCACTTATCGCCCCCCTCTGGGTCTCCAACGCCCACAAGGGGGCGTTATCGCCCACTTTGAGAAAGACTGAGCTAGACTATGTGCTCGATTGCCACGTATGTATGATTGTCTACATAATAATGTTTGTATTTAATTATTTTACTAGCATTGTCTTTAAATTGTATTCTTATTCTTAGAGAGCTCAGGTTCATAATTTTATAGATAGATATTTAATACAAAAAAACTATAGCTAGATAGGTACTAAAAAAAACAAGAATATTTGTCTTCAGTGGGTGTTTTGTATTTTTAGGATCTTGATGTAAAAAAAATTAAATAATGAAGAGAATACACAGTTATGTTATGCAAAGTCAAAGTTTTACAAGATGTCTTAAACTTACTTAAACACTTTCCTAAATAAACTTTTATAAAATATTATATAACTACATTTTTACAAATTATTTTTTGCTGATGTTTTATTATTCCAAATTCCAGTTTTTTATCTTCTAGTGGCTTTGACTTTATCAGAAAGAAACACTAGGTAAATTCTCAAGTTACGGTATAAATACATAGGCAGCTAAAAGATGCAGCGCTAACTTCTTACGGTACAGTATATTGGCGCTACTCCACACCGCTACACGACATGGCGTGGAGAACGATTATCGGCCTGTTTACACTTTACCACTTGTAAGTAAAACCGTTTGTTTATACTACGAAATTACATAGTTACCTTTCAGTTTCTTACCTCACCAAGAAAATCAACTTTTAACGATTAAAAAGCGTATTTACTAATGGCAGGAGTTAAAATTTAACGTATTTAATTTAATAAACACCTATATTTTGACTTTTTAGTAATTATTAGAACAATATGGGTGTTTTAATTTACACTTTTTGAGTATATGTACAACTTCGAGATCCCCTATAAGCTGTTAGTGCACAAACATTAGACAGTTACGGGTCACCACTCAGCAGCATTAGGCTGCTATTTTACGCTGGTTTTCTGTGAGAGCGTGGTCCTGGTCGAGCCGACATAAAACAAATTCACATTCTAAAGTCCGACCGATCGACTACCGACGTACCAACTAGAATAAGAGCGGCAACTGAGCACACAGTCCACCTTATGGTAAGTGGAGGCTGTGGTCCACAGACATCTACATTTAGAGGACTAGGGTTGACTGCCTGGTTTCCAGTAAAAAGAGTCTCCGGTTCTCTACACTCGCCATACGAGACGCATGATATCTATCATATTTAGTTAGTTATAGATACCAGAGTAAAATGTGCTGCCATTTTACTCTGGTATTCAAAGGGGTTCAAAGGTGCGATAGCGCCGGATGACAAATTATTGGGAGCAGTATTTTTGAAAAAATAAAATCCAGAGTAAAATGGTAGCAATTGAGCTGTCATTTTACTCCGGTATTCTTTGAGAGTGTGGTCCGACCCCGGTCGAGCCGAGCCATTCGTGCTACCACCACAATATAGCCGCAGCCTGCCTCTACAACGTAAAAAGTTCCTTTAAGTTGGTTTTTACTCTGTATGAAAAGTTAATATTTTGTTAATTACTTATAATTACTCTACTCAATGAGTTTCAGGCTATGGCATGCTAAGGTACAAAACTTATTTTCGGTCTCATTTTCAAAAATTTAGGATTTTCTAAACAATTTACATATCGACACGCTTCAACAATGTCTGTATGATTAATATTTACACCAATCGATTCAATTAACGCAGGGGCCTTGCGCACTACACCAAATTTCCTGAAGGATTCACATTTGGTGTGGCAACAGCAGCTCATCAAATAGAAGGTGCTTGGAATGTGAGCGGTAAGTTTGGGGATATTTTTCGTTAAAAACCTTTTACTAAGTTCAAAAAACGAGAAGATTCTACATGCAATGTATGTCTTTTTAAGTATGGTATGTCATTCTTCTGCAGTGTTTTAGCACCGATTTCAAAAGCGTTAATAAGTACAAATTATAATAATATGTAGATTTTAAAATCTTTTTTTCGTTTTTAAGGTTCCGTAGTCAACTAGGAACCCTTATAGTTTCGCCATGTCTGTCTGTCCGTCTGTCCGTCCTCGCTTAATCTCTGTGACCGTTAGCACTAGAAAGCTGAAATTTGGTACCAATATGTGTATCAATCACGCCGACAAAGTGGTAAAATAAAAATTGGAAAAAAATGTTTTATTAGGGTAGGCCCCTATATGTAAAGTGGGAAGTGATTTTTTTTTTAATTTCAACCCTAACGTGTGATATATTGTTGGAAAGGTGTTTAAAAATGAATAGGTGTTTACTACAATCATTTTTTGATAATATCAACGGAAATAATCGCTCCAAAAGTAAAAAACAATGTGTGTCCCCCCCCCCTCTAACTTTTGGACCTTAAGTTTAGAAAAGTAGAACTTTATCATGACTTTCTAGGAAAATCATTTTGAACTTGGATGGAAACAACAGTACCCACTACCGGGAGCAGTTGCAGGATCGCGGAGCGCTGCTGGAGCGCGAACATAATGAATACCCACCTTTAAACTCATAAGTGGGAACACTTATTGTGACGGACGGAAAACTACGGAACCCTACACTGAGCGTGGCCCAACACGCTCTTGGCCGGTTTTTTAGTTTTTAGTTTTCATAAAGAGTAAAATTTTTTGTCATCATCACAAGTTCTTTTTATCTAATGTTATGTGCATATAAAACCGTTAGGTATCTAATATAATGGGCAGTTAATTTAGTTTCAAATTTTTAGTATACCCTTAAAACTTGATTCATCTAATTTTTAATATAAATTACCTACCAAGCAGATTATGTAGTACCTACACAGTATTTTGCGTTAAAAAGTACTATCATGTCGGTTCTTACATAATATGTTCTAGGAAATAGAAATATATTCGATAAAAATTATAAGAACTGTGTTCTACACTTCTACAGATTTTAAACGATAAAGAACACATACTTTATCAACTCAAGTAGGTTTTGTCGTACTGTCAATCGCCGTTTATTATCAGTTATGACTACTAAATCCTACCATATCACTCCGCACAACGCTCATCATACATTGGCGTAGCATGGAGGGGGTTCACAGGTGCGATAGCGCCGGGTGGCAAAATTATTGGGGGCAGGATTTTTGAAAAAAAAAAATACAGTTTAATCTTAACAAACTGATTTTTTTTCCATAATGCGGCGCCGGGTGGTAAATTATAGGGGGCAGTATTTTGGAACAAGAATCATTCAACTAATAGTAAAATTAATTTTTTGCATTGAAGTTTCTAAAAATACGAGACATTCTGCACGGATACACTAGTAGAGTCATACTTATCCCTACGTTACAAAAAAATCATTATTTTATTTTATCATTTTCAAATAATATACATAGATAGATAAACTTCATCCTTCTATCAAAGTCCACGATGAATATGGGCTTGTACTCAATATTGCCTCATAATGGCGGATATTTACCATGCCGTGGTAATACGCTTAGTAGGCGGATTGGCAACCTCAGTTTTTTTTTAAATTATTTTAGATGTTATCTGCAAGATTTCCATCTCTTGTTTTATTTCTCAGCATGCGAAACACAACAGCTTAACGCTGCTGTGTTTCGTATGCTGAGTGTAGAGAACCGGAGACCTTTTTTACGGAAACGAGCCATTCCAACGTAGTCCTTAGGTGTGACAACGCACCTGCATTTTGATTCCTAATCAAAGATAAATGTAAATGTCTATGGGCTACAGCATCAACTTACCATCAGGTGGACTGTGTGCTCGTTTAACACCCCATTCATTAAAAAAAAATTGAGTTTTACTGTTATGTCAGATTCGTAATCGTATTCGTAGGTTGGAATACACTTTGGTAATTTTTTTTAGATTTTCTTCTAGTTTTATTTAAGGCTAATTTATAAGCTTATTAATCACCAGAAAAGTATTGCTACACGTCAAAACAAAAACATGTATTGTGTGTGATTAGGTAAATTTCTATTACCGCAATACTGACTGACATATGAGGGTGACACTGAAAGTTCTTAGAAAATTAAAAACTGAACAAACTAGCAGGTTATTAATTTTATTATATATTTTCAAAATAGTGTCCACATTTACATCAATACATCGCTGCATCCGATGGAACCACTTAGAAAAGCACTTTGGCCACTCATCCTTAAGGGTCTCTTCGACGGCATTTTGAAACGTAGCCACTGCTTCCTCGACGTCCATAAAATGTTTTACTCAAAGTTTTTCTTTTATTTTCGGTAATAAATAAAAATCGCAAGGTGCGAGGTCGGGGCTATAGGGCGGGTGACCTACGTCTGACGTCGCCAAGTAGTCGATTGTTTGCTTGGTGGTGTGCGACGAGGCGTGGTCGTGGTGAAGGAGGATCCTACTGCGAGGACGTTTCTCCCCTAACTTTTTCCAAGACAAGTGGCAAATAATTGTTAGTGTACCACTCTGCAGTTACTGTTTTTCGATCCTCTAAAACAATTGTTGCGTAATGACCTGTCCTTCCGAAGAACGAGGCCATCATCTTTTTTCCCACACTTCGACCTCTCTTCACTTTAGTTGGCAACTCCTCACAAGGAAACACAGACAGCAGACTGTCTCTTAGTTTCAGGATCATAACAATAAATCCGGCTTTCGTCACCCGTAAGTATAATGAACACAGCATTTGAGTCACCTCCGTTAAATCTTTGAACCATTTCACGAAACCAATCAACACGACGGAGCTTTTAGGCCTCTGTCAAATTATGAGGTATCCACCGAGCACAAAGCTTCCTGACCGCTAATTATTCATGAAGGATTTTGTGCCCTTGACTCTTTTGTCAGTCTCTATCATACACCGCACAGCACTGTTGATTTCTTCAGTCGTCGCCGTAGAAGGCCGTCCCTCACGCAAATCGTTGGTGAGATTAGTACGTTTAAACTCATTAAACCAATTGTAAACAGTAGCACGACATGGGGCTTAATTTTTTTATAGGATAGTATGACAAACGAGTACACACACAGTCCACCTGATGGTAATTGGTTGCTGTGGCCCATAGACATCTACATCTATCGTTGATTACGAATCAAAATGCAGATGCGTTGTCACCCGTGAGGACTAAGATGCAATGCCTCGTTTCTAGTAAAAAAGGGTCTCCGGTTCTCTACACTCACCATACGAAACACAGCAGCATTAAGCTACTATTTTACGCTGGTATTCTGTGAGAGCACGGTCCTTCCCCGGTCGAGCCGACCCATTCATGCTACAACTATACTACTAATATAACTGCAGCATGGCTCTACTACATAAATCGTCATCATTGAGTTATATGTACTTCGTACTAGGAAGCTATTCCAAACAAAAAATGTGCGCTACTCTATGTATTCGCGCATGCGCGGGAGACAATAGAGTCGCGCATGCGCAGTCAATATAAGAGCATTGCGTCTACGCGAGCAGTTATTGTCGTCATAGATTATACGTAGATAGAATGATCAGTATGTAAATTTGTTTATTTAGATTATATTGTTAATTATATCGAATACATTTTTAACCGTCGTTTATTTTGCGTATCTACTAATTTATTATAACATAACATAAACACTCACGCCTGTCACCCAGAGGGGTAGACAGAGACTACAGACTTTCATTTAGCACGATCCTGAACGATCCTGACGTACCTCTCTCGCTTCCTCCTTATCAATATACCTACGCATACATGTTCGTCGGTTAAGGGTACTCTTAATTTGGCCCATTTTTAATATATCGCCAATTTCGTCGAAACTTTCGCCTAGGGCATCCCTTTTCGACTCTTCCATTCACTTATGAAACATATATTTGCTTTGTCAGTCCTTCCTCATTCATTCTTTCTACATGACAAACCATCAAAGCATTCCTTTCTTAATCCTGGTTACAGCATCATCTTGCAAACCACTCTTCTTTTATCAGGCAGTGTCTCACCCTGTCACTTAGATTCAGCCCTAACATACTCCTTAGCGACCGCATTTCTACTGCAATTATTCTATTCTCGTGCTTCTTCTGCCACACACAACTTTCACTACCATACGTTAAAGTAGGGACTAATACAGCATTGTGAATACGTGCCTTTTTTGACACATTCTGACTTTTCACAATACGTTCATTCGTCGTTCTATAACCTTATCATATCTCCCATCCCTATTGAATACATATTCCAAATATACAAACTCACCTAATTGCTCTACCATCTCCCCTTCTATTATTATTTCACATATCGTTTTAATTTCTTCTCTTTCAAAAAGCATCAAGCAAAGCATTCATCTTACTTGCATTCACTTTCATTCCCCTTTCTTTTAATGACCTGTTCATTAATGTAACCACTATTTGCAACTCGGCCGCCGACGACGCAAATATGACTTGATCATCGGCGTACAAAAAGCATTTGACGGTTAAGTCTTAAACCGCATTCGTCAACTATCAAATTTTCTAAAACACAACGTCAAGTCTTCAGTAAAATATTTTACCTACATTCGGTTGTTTTGTAATGGAACATCTGCATGTTTTAGTCTCTGATTGTAGATGGCGTGGCATTTCACTTGCACACCTATTTTTTAACTTGAACAGCAAATAATTATATTATGTCTAAGTTCAAACTTTGATTTGAATTTTCTTACTTTAGCGCCGCTATGCACTGCATGAATATCGAAGCCACACTAAATGACACTAAAGTAAAGTATACGGTTTACAGTACAGTTTAGTTGAACTTAGTGAGTGTTCGGAATGCGAAATCTAGTGCGTAGTACATACATATCGATGGACTTCATCGTGAAAGTTCAATCGAAGTCTATCATAACTTTCTTGTTGACTTCAATGACATCGAAAGTCACAAAAAATCATTTTACGAAAATTTTCTCGCGTTGAATTCATGCTAACGTGAAATAGACAATTTTCAATTTGCCGCCAAATCGTAAACAAATAACAAATTAATGAAATACATACACATTAATATTGATAAAGAGTACCATTTTCAGAATTTGAACTTATTTGAATTTGAACCTGGTCTAAAAACTTTCAGTGTCGCCCTCGTAAACAAATAATAATGAAGTACTTAGTAAACACGAGTGCTATAATTCTGTAGCTTTATTTTAAATAAAATAGTAATGGAATCTCACGTTATTTTGTAAGAGTAATAATATATTTTTTAATCATATGATTTAACATTAATGAATAATTTAATTAATATTCGTAAAAGTCCGACAGTTTGTAACTTATAATATGGTCTGTTTCGGTAAATGCGCTTAAAAAATAATAGATACATAGAGAAAGCATTATATACTATTCAGAAGATCTCAATATCTAAAAAATGTATCGTTCATTAATTATTTTTTGCTTAGTACAACAAGATTACAAAGAGTTTTCTTTATACAAAACGACTATTCATATTTCAAGCCAATAAGTAAGGAGGACAATGTCCCATAGGAGAATAGTTGAAAATGTGTCCTTCTGTTAGCAGTAAATAACAGTTCAAAAACTCTCAACAACAGCGCTCGAGTAGCTACAGGGTATGATAAATCGTCGTAAAATATGTTGAGTGATTTTGAAAATAAAAATTTTGGAAGCAATGAAATAATTTGTAAAAAGAATTATGATGAAAGTCTCTTATGCAATAAAAAAATTATAAATAGTACTTTTAAATTTAGACTTTAGCTACAGTGGCGCCACCTATTTAGCGCTTTCCTACGGACACTTTTTTATACAGAGTCTGTTCTCCTTACCTCTACACTCCATAGGATCAATTTTCCTCATGCTCTATGCGTATCATCTATACGCAAGAACATTAATCCTTATTGATTTGAACAATCTAACCATTCAATAAAAGAACCATTAAGACATAAATGCACTGACCTCTATATATACAAGTACGCGTATATATAGAGGTCAGTGCATTAATGAGAAGGATGGACTTAAAAGGCAGAATTGGATGAGCTGACATAGATGATATAATTGTAATTTATTATTCGCGAAGGGAGTTTGAATGTAACCACAATTTAATATGGGTATGACAAAACTGAGCACAACGTAAAAGAAGGCAATTCCATACGTCTGTTAAAAAACGAAACATGAAAAATAAAGTTAGCTAGGAAGGTAGGTACTATCTTAACAAATCTGCAACATCATTTTGAATTTTCTACCAGTGAAAAATATCATTTGATCTGTGTAATCTAATTTATCTGGTAGGTGTCGTAAAAGGCAATAGAGAGAAATGAAATAGAAGAGGGTAAGCAGCATCTTCATTTGTTTATACGAGAGGGGGCAAATGAGCACGCGGCTCACCTAACCTACCTAACACTTACCACCGCCCATAAATAACTGTGACGCCAGGGGAATAGCATATGCATTGCCGGCCTTTAAAAAAAACAGCTCTTTTCATTGAAGATCCTTAAGACGTATCGATCCGGAAAAATCGATGGAGTTAGTTGATTCTACAAGAAAATTGTGCGAGGAAGAAAACTTCTTGTAAATCGCGAGTTTTTTCGTGATGTGCGATGGTGAAATTGAGCGGCTGGAATAAGTCCGAACAATTAATCTGAGCACTCCCGTGGTAGATGCGATAACCGATCCGATCAGAAACCGATCGGAAAGAATTCGGTCGCCGACGATTCGAACCGCTCTGCGCTGGATGCGATCAAGTGGGGTGTCCTGGTCCAGAGATGAGAACAGCGTTCCATGTGAGGCTGAACTTGCGTCTTGTAAATTTGCAAGCGGTGTCCCGTCCCTTGCTTATACTGTCCTGCTCTAATCCTAATGATCATATCCAAAATGATCAAAATGACCGCGGAACTGAGCGTCATTCGATATGTTGACGATGAGACTGCCGATGCTAGCTGAAGCAACGTGGGGAGCGCCATAAAACAGAGGAGATACGACAATCGGGTTCTTTTTAGCGGACTCGCAAACTTGTGTCTTCTGGGGATCGGAATGGACTATAATTAATTTTATGAATTTAAATTTTACGAATTTACATCTTCGTTGAATTTACAACACGGAAAATCTACGTACATAGCTTTCAAAACGCTTAAAATGTTCTTCAAACAGAATATAATAGGATTATTTTTATTCTTGATTCCATGTAGTTCTTATTGAAAGCAATGTTTTACTTTTACCACTAGTTCAGAAAAAAAATACCTCAGTCCTGGGAAGAACCTGCAAGAAACCCAGCAGGACTTTATTTTTAAAGGTATAGCTTACAATATAATATTATAAAAATTGTTCTGAAAACATTTAGAACTAGCACGGTAACGATCACCTAACTCCCAGGGGTTATTAATTATTATCAATCATGTATTCTTTACTAACATAATAATCCTTACTTTAGCAATTTTTGCTTAATAACTTTTTTTATCTTTTTGATAGATAAAGTCTACATATTTTCTAGGATTTTGTTCGTAGCTCGATTTGCTGCCGACTATAAGATATCCCTTATAAATCATTATAATCTATTGTTATTCTTTAATGAGGAGCCGATTGAAATTGATTGCTTAATATTTACTGTCCTGCAAGTGCGCATGTCCATTGTCTAACCAGTTTTTGTGACAATTTTGGAATCTATAAAAATATATTTTATGAACCTTACTATAAAGATTTCTTATATTTACGCGAACACTACACATTGAAGCCCATGACCATGGGTGCTGTAAAGCGCTCGAAGCGTCGGGTATTTATAGTTAAATATACGCGATAAAATCCGTAAAAACTAGTATTATTTCAACCTTACTATAAATTTACAGGGAAATCAGAAAATGTGTGGGATCGTTTAACGCACACTCGTCCTGAGTTGATCGCTGATGGCACCAATGGGGACATTGCTTGCGATTCTTATAACCGTTATCTTGAGGATGTGGATGAATTAGCTTACCTTGGAGTCGACTTCTACCGCTTCTCGCTATCTTGGGCTCGGATCCTACCAACAGGTCGAGTCGATTATGTAAATAAGGACGGAATTCGTTACTACAACGCTCTCCTTGATGCTCTTGCGGAAAAGAACATCGAACCACTGGTAATTTATATATTTTAATCAATTAACTACTAATCCATATTTTACAATTGTGTAAACTGTTTATGGGACATACACTATGCCTAAATTGACGATTGTGGCAGGTAACATTATTCCACTGGGATCTACCTCAATCACTTCAAGACCTCGGCGGTTGGGCAAACCCGAAAATGGTTGATTACTTTCGTGACTACTCTGACATCTGCTTTAAAGAGTTCGGTGACAAAGTCAAATCATGGATCACCGTCAACGAACCCTATGAAATTTGTGAGGATGCTTATGGCGATTTGAAGAAAGCTCCGGCTCTTGATAGTCACGGTGTGGGGAACTACTTATGCAGCGATACACTACTTAAAGCACACGCTGAGGTCTATCACCTCTATAACGACACCTACAGGCCAGTGCAAAACGGTAGGATAATGATCTCGCTCAACTCCATCTGGTATGAACCCAGCGACCCAAGCAACGCCGAACAAGTCGCCTTAGCTGAAGTGGCAAATCAGTTCAAAGTAAGTACGAATACGAAACATCTGAATGCAATAAAATAGAATAGAATTAAACATTTTTTGTTCAATATATATTCTTACTTAATACACTTATTTAAAGTCATACTTTTTATTTACCACTGGTTCGGAAAAAGCATCTGTCCTGCGATAAACTATCACGAAACCCAACGGAATTAATATTTTTTGACATAATATATTACTTTACAATAATTTTGTACAACTTTTTTCGATTAATTATAATATAACCGCATGATGGCGACCGCCCCATTCCCAGGGGTTATTTTCATTCATACATTCCTTAATATTATAATACACATTTTTTCTTTAATAAAGCTTTTGATCTTGTTGATTGACAAATTTCAAACATTTACTGGGATTTTGGTGTAAAAGCGTATACCAGGCGGTCCCATAATGAACTGGCCTGATATAGTTCAACGCGACATGTCGCTACATGTTGTGTTGCATTAAATAGTACGTTTATCGTGCACTTAATATAAGAAACATGCATCGACATGAAATGCTTAGTCTTAGTTTAACAGGCATTTGAATAACGAGAGTCGCGTATTTTTTCAAAATGTCGAAAACTGAGTATCGAAGTGTCATAATATTTCTGTTTAAAGAAGGTTTATCCCCTGCCCAAATAAAAGAACGATTGGATGGCGTGTATAAGGAGTCTGCCCCCTCCTATAGCACAGTGAAAAATTGGGTGAAAGAGTTTCGCCTCGGGAGAGAAACCGTCGAAGACTTTGGCCACGACGGTCGACCTGTGGAAGTGCTCACTCCTGAAACGATTGCTCTTATCGAAGAGGAGGTTCTGAGTGACCGCCGTTTGAAGATTAGAGAAATTTCAGCAAGGCTTGGGCTCTCTAAGAGTACCGTTCATCGCGCGATCCATGAACATCTTCACATGAAAAAAGTAAGTGCAAGATGGGTACCGAAACTTCTTTCAGCGGTACAGAGACAGGAAAGAGTGCGCTGCGCTTCGGCTTTTTTGGATCTTTGTGGCGAAAATCCAAAGACTGTGATCGAGCGGCTAGTGACTGGTGATGAAACTATGATCTTGTATTATGATCCACAAAGCAAGCGCGAGTCAATGGAATGGCGTTATAAGGGTGAAAAGCCCCCTAGAAAGGCAAAGGTGCAACAATCGACTAAAAAACTGATGTGCACAATATTTTGGGATTTTCAAGGCATTTTGATGGTGGATTTTAAAGAACGTAATACAGTCGTGAACGGCGAATATTATGCTTCTTTAATATATAAATTACGAGACAAGATAAAGGAAAAACGAAGAGGCAAGCTGTCTAAAGGTGTCCTGTTGCTCCATGACAGCGCCCCTGTTCATACCGCTGGTGTTTCGAAGGATGCAGTTCGTCAATGCGGGTTCACAGAAGTTTAACATCCACCTTACAGTCCAGACATGGCCCGTCCGACTATTATTTATTTCCAAATTTAAAGCGGGACTTAAGAGGAAGAAAATTTTCAAGCGATGAAGAGTTGCAGGCGGCCGTCTTCAGTCATTTTGAGGATAAAAAATGTGATTATTTTTATAAAGGTTTAGAGATGTTGATTCATAGATGTCAGAAGTGTGTTAGTATTCATAGTGATTATATTGAAAAATAAAATTAGTTTCGTTTCATTTCCTTCATTGGTTCATAGTTAGGCCAATTCATTATGGGACCGCCTACGTATATTTTTAAGATAAATACGTTTTCTCTAAAATTTAAAACTCAATATGTTTTATTGGTACTTAAGTTGGCCAATAAATACATTGGCCAATAAATAAATTACTAATTCTGTGGAGTCTAGTAATCTGAGAAAAACTATATTTGTGTGTTTTAATAATTCTAAATTAAAAAATCCAGTAAATTTATTGAAATTCTTTTTACCAGATGACAAAACAAACATTTTTTTATAGATTTTATAACGAAATATACGTCAATCGTATCAAAGTTTCTTAAAGTCCAACAAATTTTCAATTTGTATAGTTTAAATTTAATTTGAATGAAAACCCAACCAAACACTGCTAGAGGTAACAAATTTAGATTAAGCGTTGTAGTAATCTATGAATGTTAACGTCAACTACCTAGTTATATAGTACTTAACGCTCCTATACTTACCATTTTTCAGTTCGGATGGTTCGCTCACCCGATTTTCACCGAAGAAGGTGGATACCCAGCGGTAATGGTAGAGAACGTAGCCCAACAGAGCGCTGCTGAAGGTCTTCCTAAACCACGATTAGAACAATTTGATGAATACTGGATTCAGAGGATCAAGGGAACTTCAGATTTCCTTGGTATAAACCACTACACGACACATTTGATAACCGGAGCAGGAGTCGATCCCACCGCAAAATCACCTTCTTGGCTCAAAGATATTGGAGCCGTAACAACTATGGAAGTCGGCGGTGACTCAGCTTCTGAATGGCTTAGGGTAATCATATGAACACTACTTCTTTTTAACATAATAATATTATAGTATACCTAACGAAAGGGTTTTACCTTCGGATGAATGAGTTTTAATTTTCTACTACCTAATAATGTAACTTGCACTATGTAAAAATGGGTGTGTATGCAATTCTTTCTGCCCGCACTAGGTACAATTACTCTTAAACTAAATTAAATGCAAAAACTAAATTAAACGTTTTATTGTGTAGTAACGCGAGTAATATGGTTTGTCTTGGCTTCCGAAATAAGATAAAAAGTTCACTACTCGTAGGTGTGCGTGCACACACAAACATACGATCTCAAACACACAAAGTTCAATATGCTGCCATGTTAATTAAAACGGCGACTTTTCAACAAAAATTCTACATTTGTGTAAAAATGTGGGATATCATATTTCTTAAAATTGTGAGGCTATGCTAAAACCTATTCTAATACACATTATAAGTTGTTATAAGTAACACCTATCTACTTGTATAAATATAAAAACGTTATTCGTTATATTTTTTCTTTAAATTAGCTTTATACTTTTACGTAATTTATTGTTTGAATATTTTTATATTTTACTAGCAGCAAATGTTTATACTTTAACATTACGTTCCGTTTAATCAATAACATTATTTACTACTAAGTAAGAATGCCATAATTATTGTTTTAAAGACTGTTAATTTAAAATAAGTGAATAATATTTGTATACATACATATTGACGGCCTCGTTGGTCTAGTCGTTCGTAGTCGTTGGTGGTGGTGATCATGAGGTCCTGGGTTCGAACCCTGGGTCGGGCCAAAAAATTAATTATTGAGTTTTTCCGTTAAGATATTCTCAGTAGTTGCCCGGAGTCAAGAAGTTGGCGGTGTCTCACCCCCGTGCCGTTGGTCCTGCGCATGATCTCTCTCCGGTCGTGTCGGTTTACCGTCCCATCGGATTATGAGAGTGAGGGAATACAGAGCGCACCTGTGCTTGCGCATACACTTGGGCAATATAGTACTGTCCTGTGTCGATGGCTAACTTCCGTTGAGGCAGGCCGCCGTGGCCGGAATTCCGTCTGGAGGACATTATTATTATTACATGCAAAAAACTCTCATATTACTCATACGCTGTTTAAAACTAGTTTATTGTAGTTAAGTTTACCAAAACAACTTGTAAACAGGTAATAATCTAGGATGTCATAATAGCAGAAAAATAACTTTCTATGTTACTGTTATTATTTTATTGTATTCTGTTAAAGGAAGACCCATATTTTTGTCAATTTAAATGCTTATTAAATTAACAAAAGGCAAACACGCAAACTATCTAATGCGTAATTATTTGCATTACAATAATATCTTAAGACTATTTTGAAGAATAATATCAAAAAGACTTAGCTTAAAACAAATATTTTTAAAATCAAACTTATTCTTAACAGTATTATTACATTTCTTAAATTTTTCTATAAATAATTTAAATTATCGCCTACAAGTGACCACAGATAGAAACTTCAAAATCAAATACATAAAACTTTCGGAAGGAAGGAAAAAAACAATTGAATGCTTTGGATGTTGCATAAAACAATTCAGCTTTTTAAAATCAAACGTTATAAGTACCTATACTGTATTCTATAGATTTTCTTACAACACGCATCAATAAATAATTTAAACTATCAAAAAACTTTTGCTTTAACAACATCATAATACTGATGTCAAACTTATGACAAAGTAAGGAAAGTCCAAATTTTTTAAATATTGGTATTATTTAATTATAGTATCCTTAAAATTATTTGGAACTTTAATTTGAAGGTACGATAATTTTTAGAACTTTTTATTTTTTTACTGCCTGAGGCTCTTGTTTGACACATAATTTTTAAGATAAATACGTTTTCTCTAAAATTTAAAACTCAATATGTTTTATTGGTACTTAAGTCTCTTTAATTTTTTATTGCGTTTTCTTCTTCATTTGCTGTCTCAGCCAGATTTTACATAATGTTCTTATCTAATTATGTGCGCTTTGTATTATGTATATTCCCGATATTTGTTTTTTTTTTTATTTTCTGCATTATTTTCTCTTTCATAACTTCTCTCGTCCCCATTATACGGAAGATTCTGAATTTTCTGAAGAATCTGCATTCTAGTTTACATCTAGAGATTTCTGCATTCACCTCTATGATCCTCACTGTCAGAAGATTCAAAGTAAATCTTCCGATTTTGGTAGTTCATAAAGTAAGTATCTAATTAAATTAAGATTTTTTATTACTTCATCACCATGAAAATTAATTTGCATTTCTCCATAACCCTAGTCATATGTTCAAAAGCATAGAAGGTCTAAATTTTGTACAATACGAAGTATTGTACAAGACGTGTGTTGGTATCACAATCTACCAAACTGTGAAAACATTTTGTCTGCAGCAGCTCAAAACTTATTAAACCACTATAAAGTAAAAATAATAATAAAAAATTAAATAAACAATAATGAATGAACCTTACACGAATATAGCCAAATAAGTAGTGCTTTCTCTGGGTATTTTTTAAAATCAATAAGGAGAATATCTCCTTAAACGAATTTAAGAAACTGGCGACGTAAATAAGTAAGAAATTAAATGATTTACTTACTGATAAATACTGAATGTGTAAGTTTGTTTTGAAATCAGATTTATGTTCAAGTGTAGTCAAAATAAAAAAATTGAAAATCGTTATTGAAGGTTAGAAGGAAGTTTATAAAGATGTTAACAATAGATAGACACAATATAAAAACAATTTTAATATTTATAAACGTAATTTTTATTATAAATTGTTACAAAAAATTTGCTACTCAATTTTTAATTTTAATTCCTAGTTCCTTATTAGTTTACTGCTGTATAATAAACTTTAACACAAATTAATTAAAATGCAATAACACTACACATTTGCGTAGAAAAGGGGACAATCATTTTTGGGCCCACTAGAAATATTAACGACGTTTAATGGTATTTACACCAAAAAAAAGACACCAAATTATAATAGTAAATGGTCTATAGATTTTTCGAAAATGTAAACGGAAACAAGAAATCTGAAAAAAAATTAGTTGTTTTGACATTCGTGTTCTGATCATTGGCTAAGGTAATGTAATATTTATAAAATTATTGTCTTAGAGATGTCCCGTGATAACTCGGAAAAAATCGACTCGAGTTGAAATTCATCGAGCTCGATTTTGAGCTCGAGTTAAACAATTCAAATTAGATGAACGAAGCTGTGTCAATATTTCACAAATTATTTTTATAATTGTTCTTCCATACAACACAATTATTATTACTACACTTAATAGGTTTAATTATTTTTGGTATGCGTATCGACATGTTCATAAAATAATATCACTCTAACGTTATGACGTAAGTTTTAATGTTATTAATAGTTTGACTATCCAAAGTATATATAATCAATTTATATCATATATAACATAAATTGATACAACATTATATACATATTACCTAATATCAATTTATTTATTACATAATATATCAATAAATTGCTCGAATTAGTAAGTCGATTTCATCACTAAATTGTAGACAAACACTGCATTGGCCGTAAGATAAAGATGCGATTCGAGTAGAGTTTTGTGACTCGAGCCACTCGGGTTAATTTACGAGTATGTACGAGTACGTATGTATGTCATTCTAGTTGTACACTAGTTTTTGAGTAAATCAACTATTTACAGAAAAGTTTATCACTAGAGTTGAGATCAGCGATTACTTTAGTTAAACCATTTTTAAATATGTACCTTTATAAATAAGTAATATGTGGCAACATGAAATTAAAACTATAAATCAATATCATAAATAAAACTAAGTTCAGGTTTGTTTACAACATGCCAGATGCAAGTTTGAATTTGGATGCAACTTGTGATGTCACCCGCAGCGACTTATAATATATACAAGTAAATTAATATCTATATAGCACCCTCTGAATCTATACATTGCGCCGAGTTAACTCGGTAACTCGGTAAAATTTATTTTCTATCGATTATCGAGTTGGACAAATTCACTCGATTCACTCGGGTGACATAAAACATAGTTGGAGTCGCATCATTATGGTAAGAACAAAATGGAGTTTTTTATTTACAAGCATTGTTAAACTAATGTTTAAGAAAATATGGATATTATCAATTATCAGAAAGGTTAGCCAAATATTAATTGACACAAGTACGTATGTTTTTCTCTTTTTTGTTTTTGTGGTAAAATTCGCAAATAGAATATAAGAGTTTATTAATTTACAATATAATAGAATAGCTAGGTTGTGAAAATCTATTATTAAGTTTGTATATTTTACCTCAAACAAATACAAATAATAAACAGGTCTTAGAACCTTATTAGTTTGTTATAAGTGACCAAGTATTAAGTTTATTTTATTAGTAAAATCTAAATTAAATAATAAATAGAATAAATGCACAAAAGAAGTTATTATAATGTTAAAAGAAAATTAGAATCTTTGGGCCGAGGGACTTAAAGAGGGTTTTGAAGAGCAATTCATATAACTGCATTTGTGTACAAATAGGTACCTTATGTATTCAGCAAGTTGCAACTTTGTTGTACTAAATGGCTTTTTTGTTAAGCCAGACACAGATCCTGGATTTATACCAGCCACAGTAGATAGGCAATATAAATGTTACATATATTTATGTGTAAAAAATGTAGTAATTATTTGTACTAGAAGCAAATATAAAGTTTAATAATAATAGTTTGCATAAAAAAAGTGTAATGGTTGTTTCTATTATGCTTAGACAGCTGCGTTGTTCACTGTGCAGAAAGGAATATTATTTTGTCATCTAGAATCAGATATACTTAATATAACAATAATATCTTTGTCTACTATGTAAGTACATGAAACCGGTAAAAATAAATTGTGAGACAACTTTTACATGGTTGAATATCATTGATGTTAATCAATAATTACTGCTTCTGTATTTGATCAGCTGGAGCTGATTAATGCTGTATAATTTATAATAATTTCTTTATTATTTAACATATGAAAAGGCAGATATAAGAAAATGCTCACAGAAATATGTAAATACTGTTTATTGACATTGAAGGCATAGTCTTATCTCATATCTCTTATTATTAAAAATGTCCTTTTAATTCCTATATAATATAGAAAAAAATAATATATTGATAAGAATTATTATTTAGTTAAGACACCTTTACAATTGTCATTAACTTCTTTTCAGGTGGATCGCTTAGAATAAATCTGTATGCCGTGCAGGCTTGCAGAAAAAAAAAGTGTATGGATATTGAAGACAACAGTCTTATATCATATATCTTATAATTGAAAATTCCTTCTGATTGCTTACAATATCGTAAATGTACATGTTACCATCAAGTTATTTTCAAAAAACCTTCAGAAATATATCTAACACTAAAATGTTTCTACCTATGTCCGTTATAGACAAAACATAATGAAACCTTCCAACCAATTTAAATGAAAATGTTTGTGTGTGTTTGGATGGATCCCTAGATGGTTTATATTTACATTTGGACTTGGTAGATGGCACTGTTGTCGAGATCCATTAATCACCAGTGCACAGCTGAGGCGCATCGCTAGTAATAAATACATTTAAGTTAAGCCTGTGTTTTTGTAATCCTTACACAAACAGTTTAAAACATCTTACTTCCTCACTATTTATCATTGTGTAATAACATAGATAAGGCATGTTAATTCCTAGTCATTGTATTATGATGTATACTACTTACTAATCAACCAAAACATTTTAAAATAATGTCTTGACCCCGCTGCTGTCTATATATGTCAGTCAATCATCAAAGTTCAAAAAATGTATTAAATTAAGTTTGTATAAAAGGGGTTATTATAGTATAAAGGAATTTATGGCTGACAATAACCCGTGGGTAAGGTGATCGCTACCAAGCTATTTCTAATTTGTTCTGTGTTGTTAATTATGACATACATGATTGTAAGCTGGCTTTTTTTTTAAAAGACCCACTGGGTATTTTGCTGGTTCTCTTCAAGTCAGAGGTTTTTTTCCGAACCAGTGGTAAATTAAAAAAGTGACTTTCAATAAGTATTATTTATAATCTAAATTGAATAAAAGGTTTCTGTTTCTGTACCTACTACTGTTAATAGAATACTTAAATAAATTATGATTTACAATAATAAATAGAATTACCTACATTATATTTTCTTTTTTGTAATACAATCAGTTTAAAACGTATCTTACTGTGTGTTGGTAATATCATAAATATAAATAGACATTATCCCTTAGCCATCTTGGTATTTAGAATTACACTCACAACCAATCAATACATGTCAAAGTTAGAATCCATACGACATTTGTGCATAGACAGGCACTATGTTTTGCCCGAACTAGTGAAAGGTTTTACATCGATTATAAAATATTTATAAATGCTGAATATGCCTACAGCTTAGTTTTATATGTACTATTATTCAATACATTATCCCTTAGCCATCTTGGTATTTAGAATTACACTCACAACCAATCAATACATGTCAAAGTTAGAATCGATACGACATTTGTGCATAGACAGGCACTATGTTTTGCCCGAACTAGTGAAAGGTTTTACATCGATTTTAAAATATTTATAAATGCTGAATATACCTACAGCTTAGTTTTATATGTACTATTATTCAAGTGTGCACTATTTTAACTTATAATACCGATGAATACTACTAGAAAATCGCTTTCAGTTTGTTTTTAGGTTATTGTTAGATTCATATTTTATTTGTTAATTTCTTAGGACTCCGTTTAGATGCAGTAAAACTAATAATTTTATCGTAATCTATGGATTATAAGGAATAAATCGACTTGCATTTCATTGATAATCTTTAAAATTTGTAGTGGGCCCATTCTCCATAGAAAAATTGATTGTCTCCTTTGCGAATTGCAGGTGCGTTGCAGGCCTTTTAGAAAGGAGTAAGAAGTAACTCTTTTCTTGAAGGTCTCTAAGTCGTATCGGTCCGAAAAAATCGCCGGTGGAAAACTATTCCACAGAGAGTTCGTACGCGGAAGAAAACTCCTAGTGAAACGTACAGTGGTGGACCGCCAAGCATCCAGATGGTGTGGATGGTATCGGGAGTTTTGCCGCGTAGTTCGTTCATGAAATTTAGCGGCTGGGATTACTCCGAATAATTCCTCAGAGCACTCCCCGTGGCAGATGCAAAAGAAAATGCAAAGAGATGCAACATCTCTTCGCAGCGCCAGTGAATCGAGTCGATCGGAAAGCACTCGGTCAAATCGTTGACACTCGAGCCGCTCTGCGCTGGATGCGGTCAAGTAGAAGGAGCTGACACTAAGTAGCCCCGGCGCAGAGATGGGAAAAGTACTTCATGTGAAGCCGAACCTGCGCTTTGTAAAGTTGTAGGCGGTGTACCAGCATGAAATACTGTCCCGCTCTGCTGAACACGCCTAGCTTTTTGGAGGCCAATTTATCCTTCTCTTCAAAGTGATCACGAAATTTCACGTCACTCGATATGTTGACGCCGAGGATTCCAATACTAGCTGAGGCAACAAGAGGAGTGCCTTGAAACTGAGGAGATACGACAAAGGGGTTCTTTTTAGCGATAAACGCGCAAACTTGTGTCTTCTGAGGATTAAACTGGACTAGATTTAGTCGCCCCCAATCCGAGACTTTGTTCAATAAAGACTCGACTTCAGACACAAGTTAGTTCCGGTACTCAGAGACGTTTTC
The DNA here is from genome assembly GCA_036936625.1 of Parnassius smintheus behrii. Taxonomy (NCBI): domain Eukaryota; kingdom Metazoa; phylum Arthropoda; class Insecta; order Lepidoptera; family Papilionidae; genus Parnassius; species Parnassius smintheus. The sequence goes on from JAUPFT010000002.1 coordinate 37,174,637, forward strand.
CCGAGAAATATTGGCAAGGCCAGTGTACAGAGCATCACCAGTGCTGTCATCCGCATAGCAATGAATGTTACCGGTTGGCAACATATCATTGATATTCAGAAAAAACAGCCTTTTGGAACGCCAACATTAAAAGGCTTGTAATCGGAGCATGCACCGTCTACAACGACGTTGATGCTCCGATCTGCAAGAAAGTTAGTGATCCAATTGCACAAATTTTCGGGAAGCACAATTTTTGTTTTTCGAATTTAAGGATTTTTAGTAGGACATGACAAAGGGTCGTCGAAAAGGGCAAAACAACGTCTGCATGGCAAGCTAGTATATATACATAGTATCTTTCTATTTTTTATAAAATAATTTATTTTTAAAGGAATGTTTTGTTTATTTGTACCAAAAACAACCTCATAACGTCGTCAGCCTTTATTAACATACTAGCTGTTCTCCGTGACTTAGTCTATATATTTTGTTGGATTGGATTCCATGGGTTTTAATTTTTTTGCGTGAAACTCAGATTTTTTGTAAACAAAGTAGGCTTAAATACCCCTTATAACGTCAGGTATTTGCCAGTTAAAGTTCTATCAAAATCGATCCAGCCACTTTGATCATTAGCCGGAACAAACGGACAGACGGACACAACGATTTAAAAAATGTTTTTTTGTTACAAGTACCGTATCAACTTAGTGCTTTCCGATCGGCTCGATTCACTGGCGGTACGAAGAGATGTTGCATCTCTTTGCATTTTCTTTGGCATATACTGCTGTGTGGAGTGCTCCGAGGAATTGTTCGGATTAATCCCAGCCGCCAAATTTCGTGAACGCACTACGCGGCAAACGTCCCGATACCATCCACACCATCTGGATGCTTGGAGGTCCACCACTGTACGTTTCACAGGGAGTTTTCTTCCGCGTACGAACTCTCTGTGGAATAGTTTACCACCGGTGATTTTTCCCGACCGATACGACTTAGGGACCTTCAAGAAAAGAGCTTACTCCTTTCTACAGGGCCGGCAACGCACCTGCAATTCCCCTGGAGTTGCGGTTGATCATGGGCGGCAGTAGTCACTTAGCATCAGGTGAGCCACATGCTCGTTTGTCCTTTCTTCTATAAAAAAACAAAAACTTTCATATGCATTTAGTAAAAAGCTGTTTTTTTGATATTACCTGCAAACAGACACTTCGATTTTATTTATTTTTATAGATTTATAATAGATTCTCATACCATATTTTATAGTATTAAAAGATACGGACACCCAATCTTAACGCATAAATATCAGGGTTTGCAACCACGGTAGTCACTCAACTCGTAAAATGTATTAGTGTCGTAAGGGGTGACTATAAGATTAAGGTAGAAATATTTCATGATTTACATTGATGAGCGGTAGACCTTTACGCTAAGCGTAAAATATCAAGGAAGCAGCGTCAAAGCTGCGTGATATCTGTACGCTCGTTAATCCGCCAGCCAAACGTGACGAGGATAAATCTTTCTTATAATGGGATAGGTCAATGTTCACCATTGGATTTTTACAGGCTGATAAAGAAAGAGAGTGAGTGAGAGAGAGAGAGAGAAAGAGGGAAAAAGAAGAAAATATTTATCAATATAAACTCTAATTTACAGGTGGTGCCAACTGGTTTCGCTAACCTACTCCGCTGGTGCAAGAGCTCATATAACGATCCACCGATTTATATCACTGAGAACGGTTATTCAGACCGTGGTACTTTAGAGGATTACGGACGTATCAAATACTTCAACGTAAGTTTTATATAAATGTGTGAGCGGAGATAGCTGTAGAGATAAGCGCTTGTCTCAAAATCATACCTAGTAACACTATGCTTATTTTTTTATAGAAGAGGGGGTAAACGAGCATGCGGGTCACCTGACGGTAAGTGACTACCGCCGCCCATGAACAATCGCAACACCAGGGGAATGTAGATGCGTTGCCGGCTTTTTAGAAAGGAGTAAACTCTTTTCTTAAAGTGAGAAGTCCCTAAGTCGTATCGGACCGGAAAAGTCACCGGTGAAGTTGTACGAGGAAGAAAACTCCTAGTAAAACGTACAGTAGGGGACCGCCAAGCCAAGATGGTGAGGATGGTATCGAGAATTTTGACGCGATGTGCGTTCGTGAAATTTGGCGGCTGGAACTAATCCGAACAATTCCTCAGAACACTCCCCGTAGTAGATGTGATAGAAAACGCAAAGCGGTGCAACATCCCTACGCAGCGCCAGTGAATCGAGCCGATCAGAAAGAACTTGGTCAAAGTTTAGTCAAAAAAGTATTCCATGTGAGGCCGAACTTCCGCTTTGTAAAGTTGCAAGCGATGTGCCGGCATAAAATACTGTCTCACTCTGCTGAGCACGCCAAGCTTTTTAGGGGCCAATTTGGCCTTCCCCAAGTGGCCAAGAAACTGCACACTATTCGATATTTCGACGCCGAGGATTCTGATGCTAGCTGAGGCAGCAAGGGGAGTACCTTCACACTGAGGAGAAGGGGTTCTTTTTAGCGGTTAAACTTGTGTCTTCTGTGGATTGAATTGGACTAGATTTAGTCGCCCCCAATCCGAGACTTTGTTAAGCAAAGACTCGCCTTCAGATACAAGTTTGTCCCGGTACTCGGCGACGATTTCCCGAGAAATATTGGCACGGCCGGTGTATAAGGCATCACCAGTGCTGTTGTCCGCATAGCAATGAATGTTATCAGTTTGCAACATATCACTGATGTGCAGAAGATACAGCGTTAGTGATAGCACGCAGCCTTGTAGAACACCAGAGTTAATAGGCTTGTAATCAGAGCATTCACTGTCTACTACGACCTTAATGCTCCGATTAGCAAGAAAACTAGTGATCCAATTTCTCGGGAAGCCCATAGGAAGGGAGCTTCGAAAGAAGTATTTTTTCGCGATCGAAGCCTCCCCCTTGGACTCTACTGCCTCCACCCATCTATGAGTAAGGTAGTCCAGAAGATCACCAGCTGATCGACCACGATGGAAACCGTATTGGCGGTCACTGATCAGCTGGTGATCCTCAAGGTACCTCATGAACTGGCAGTTTAAAATAGACTCCATTATTTTGGAGATCAAGGAGGTGATGGAGACAGGTCTGTAGTTGGACTGGTCTGAGCGGTCGCCTTTTTTAGGGATCGGGTGGACCAAAGCTGTCTTCCAAGAATTCGAGACTACGCCTTGGGAGTAAGAATACCAAAAAACACCGGTGCCAACTCCGGAGCACACGTCTTCAGCACAATGGAAGGGATTCCATCGGCCTACCTACCTACCTACTTGACTTACTGACGTCTAGGGAGAAGAGTACTTTGCAAACCGAGCGCTGTGTAAACCGCACATCCGGTATGGAGCACTCACAGTGCGGAATGGTCGGTAGTGTGTTCCTCTTGTCATCGAGAGTCGATTTGGACGCAAAGAGAGAGCCTAACAGATCAGCTTTCTCTTTTGCGGCATGGGCCAGTGAGTCGTCCTCTCTGTGCAGAGATGGAAGAGATGACTGATAGAAGTTCCCTTAGACAGCCTTAGCGAGAGTTCATAATGCACGGGTTCTCGAAGGAAGGCGAACTAGCTTCTCGCCAATTCTGCCGATGTGCTCATATTTTGCCTTGGAAATAACTCTTTTGAAGGACCTGGAGGCGGAATTATACTTCTTTTT